>CM065704.1:23374265-23549265 GCA_017654935.2 Phymorhynchus buccinoides
GCGATCATGACTTACTATACTTCCATTTATATATTCCTAGACAAGAACCAGTAAACGACCCTCACTATAAATATGATCTAAAGAATGGCAACTATACAAAAATAAGAGAAGATATGGAAAAAGTAAATTGGTCAAGCATTAAATTTGATAATGTTAATGAAAATTGGGAAAATATTAAAAGTAAAATCCTAAATTCTATGGATATGCATATTCCCAAAATAAAAGTCAATGAAACAAAAAGATACAAGCCTTTATGGTTAAATGGGAAAGCTTTGAAAGCAGTAAAGAAAAAATATAATGCCTTTCGAAGATATTTAATGAGTGAGCCTGGAAACGTTTATTTGAAAAAGGTTGAAAAAGAGAAGAAAAGTAAAAAATAAATGCAAAAGGGTATATTTAAAATATATCAAGAAAAGAGACAAAAGTTAAAAAACTTACTAGAAAGGCAAAGAAAGATTATGAGAGGAAATTAGCCAGTGAATGCAAATCTAAACCTAAATACTTTTGGAAGTATGTGCAAGAAAAACTAAAAACATCAACAGGGATAGGAACACTGAAAAATGAAAAGGGGGAAACAGTCACATCAGATAAAGACAAAGCAAACACATTAAACTCTTTTTTTTCGAGCGTTTTCACAAGAGAAGATATTTATAATATTTCTAATGTAGATAGGGAATCAAAATCCAAAGGGAACACATTAATAGATATAGATATTGAGGTGGAGACAGTTAAAAAGAAACTTAAAGAACTGGATACTTCCAAAGCTCAAGGACCTGACCAGTTACCAGCCAGAGTTCTGAAAGAGATAGCTAATGAGATAAGTGAACCATTAACTAAACTATTTAATTTGTCTTTGGAACAGGGAGAACTACCAGATGATTGGAAAAACGCAGAAGTTATAGCTATTTTTAAGAAAGGCACTAGAACAGATCCTGGAAATTATAGACCAGTAAGCTTAACATGTATAACTTGTAAGATACTTGAATATATTATAAGGGATAAAGTTGTTATTTATTTTAAAGAAAACAAACTATATTCAGATTGCCAACATGGTTTTAGGCGCAGAAGGTCGTGTGTTACGCAATTACTTCAAGTCATGGAAAATGTTACAAAATTGTTAGATATAGGAGAGACTATATAGACAGTGTATCTTGATTTTAAAAAGGCGTTTGATTCCGTGCCACACGAAAGATTATTACTTAAATTGTCAGCATATGGAATTGATGGTGATGGATTAGAAGCTTTTTAACAAATAGAAAACAGAAAGTAAGAGTAAGTAAATCATACTCGGAACAAGCAGAAGTAATCAGTGGTATTCCCCAAGGCAGTATTTTAGGCCCAGTCCTATTCACCATATTCATAAATGACTTGCCCGATGAAGTAAATAGTGAATGTAAGATCTTTGCGGATGACACAAAGCTATATAATACATCTGATAATAAAGAAATACTACAGTCAGATTTACACTCTTTACAAGCATGGTCAGATAAATGGAATTTATATTTTAATGTCCAAAAATGCAAGGTAATGTACATAGGAAGGAAAAACCCTAAACATGAGTATTATATGAAGCCGAACTGCACAACAAGTAAAATTAATATATGTGAAAACGAGAAAGACTTGGGAATAACTTTTGATCCAGCTTTGAAATTTGATACACATATACAGAAGGTAAGCAGTAAAGCAAACCAAGTAATGGGATTAATCAAAAGATCATTTGACTATCTTCATAAAGATATATTTGTTAAATTATACAAGGCTATGGTTCGACCTCGCATAGAATATGGTAACTGTATATGGCATCCTAACCTAAAAAGACAATCAATAATAATTGAAAAAGTTCAGAGAAGAGCCACAAAGTTAGTTAAAGCATGTAAAAATATGTCTTACGAGGAACGTTTAAATTTTCTGAAATTACCATCTTTGAAGGGAAGAAGACTTAGAGGGGACCTTATTCAAACCTATAAAATTGTACATAATCTTGATGATATAAATTTCAATGACTTTTTTATAAAATGTACAGTAGACAAAACAAGAAATAGTGATGGTAAATTGTTTCTTAACAGATCTAACACTAACACCCGCAAAAACTTTTTTACTAACCGTGTTGTTCATATGTGGATTAATGAATTCAAAAATCTTTTGGACGAAAACCCAAATTTGATAACAAAATTTAAATGTTTTGATGAATAAAAAAAAAATATAAAAAAGCCATTCTCTTAAAGATTTATCTTTTTATTAGTTTTTGATTTAAGAGACGCAAACCACTAAATCAATTTTGTCAAGTAAAATTCATCGAGAAGGGGCGTAATAAGGGCCGAGAGGCCTATGCATAGCCCTACATAACCTACCTACCTACCTACCTTTTGGACAACGAATCAGTAAATGACTGACACTCAAGGATTCACCACACATACAGTTAACATTAATACATTATTTCAGTAAGTCAGTATTGGCCATTATTTATTGCGCGCCCGCGTGTGTATGTGCGTGCGTGCGCGCGCGTGTGTGTGCGCGTCAGTGTATATATGTTTGAGAGAGAGAGAGGGGGGGGGGGGAGGGGTAAGGACTATATGCTGTTATTTTGGGGCTTTAGGTCCCTACCACGCATTGTGTATATGGTTTCTAGCCACACCTAGGGGAAGACGGGGTAAAAATTGGGCGGGGGCCCACCCCAATTATCTTTAAAGAAAAGTCAGTCAAATTTCCCATACCATGCGACATTGCTGTATGGGCAAAATGAGACTGAAATTTGCTTCATTTCATGAGATATTGGGGTGGGCTTCTTACCCGCCCATGCGCTTTTTACCCCCATTGGACTTTCTGGGACAGCTCTTTTGCATGTTATAAAACTGTAGAAAGGCTTTTAGAAAGGCTTTCGATTCAGTTCCACACGAGAGATTATTACTTCAACTTCAGGCCTATGGTATTGCTGGTAACACGTAAAACTGGATAAGAAACTTTTGGACAGGCAGAACTCAGAGAATACGGGTAGGTGATAAATTAAGTTATCAAACGGCATAGAAGTAAAAAAGTTTGAGTGGCATCCCACAGGGGAGCATTCTTGGCCCGATTCTTTTTACAGTTTTTATTAACGACCTATACCTGACGAAGAACAAAGTGTCTGTAAAATCTTTGCAGACGACACAAAAATATACAACTCATCTAAAAATTCTAATAAATTACAAAATGACATTAGCAAACTTATTGACTGGTCTGCAAAGTGGAATCTTTACTTCAATGCAAACAAGTGTAAAGTCATGCATAATTTGGGCCTAAACAATCCGCGAGGCCTAGTTGTCCTCATTCTCTGACCATTCTCAAATCTGCTGGCCAACGCTCTTTTTCTTGTCAAGCACCATCTCTTTGGAATTCTCTGCCTTCTCCTCTCCGACACTCCAACTCAGTCTCCTCATTCAACTTAAAACCTCTCTTAAAACCCATCTTTTTGCTGCTGCATCCTAAATATTTGATCAGTTGTCTATCGTTGTGTGCACGTGAGGGAAGATTGAATAAGAGGTTTGTGCAGTGATTTGTGGTGCGTGCGTGTGTGTGTGTGTGTGTGTGTGTGTGTGTGTGTGTGTGTGTGTGTGTGTGTGTGTGTGCGTGTGTGCGCGTGTGCGCGCGTGTGTGCGCGCGTGTGTGCGCGTGCGTGTGTGTGGTGTGTGTGTGTGTGTGTGTGTGTGAGCATGCATGTGTGCATACATGTGTGCTTGTGTGTGTTTTGGTTGTGTGGGTTGTGTGTGCACGCATGTGTGTGTGTGTCACAGTCTGTGTGCGTGTGTGTCTGTCTGTCTGCGTGCGTACGTTGTGTGTGAGGGTGTTTGTGTATGTGTGTTGGTGTATGTGGTCAGGCGTACGTGCGGCTCAGTTGCTGTGGCTTACTGAATGGGGTATGAACGAGTTGGGGTTGATAAATGTGTGTGTGTGTGTGTGTGTGTGTGTGTGCGTGTGCGTGCGTGCGTGCGTGCATGCGCGTGTGCGTGTGTGTGTGTGTGTGTGTGTGTGTGTGTGTGTGTGTGTGTGTGTGTGTGTGTGTGTGTGTGTGTGTGTGAGTCACAGTGTGTGTGTGTGTGTCAGTGTGTAGAGCCGAGACTGAGAGAGTTGCTTTGTATATGCGTTGTTGCTGGTTGGCGTCATTCTTGAATGGTGTTTTTGTTGTCTGTTGATTGTAAAGCGCTTTGGGCTCATCTGAGGTAAAGCGCTATATAAATGTACTATTGTTATTATTCTCTGACCAGCAATTAAGCCGGTATACCGGTACGGAAATCCATACCGGTATACCGGTACCCAGCTCTACAGTACGCATGCGTTACTAAAGACTTTTCCCTGCTTCCGGTGTTTCAACACGTGTGTATTTTTGTTACAGTACTCAGTAGGGTACAAGTGAAAAACGTGTTTTTAGAACCCCAAAATGGTATTTTTCTCGTGTAACGCGTGTAACGAATCCCTAAAGAAAAATCAAGTTGAAAAACACTACTCAACAAAATGTCGTCGATGTGAATATCTGTCCTGTATAGACTGCGGGAAGGAATTTTGGTAAGTTTGTTAGTTTCTCGCTTTTGCTTTACTTTTATTTTAATGACATTTGTTTTTTGGTTCTTCTTCTTCTTCTTCTTCTTCCCGTTGATGGTTATAAAGCAAAACTTGTGGTAAAGGTGCCTCTTGAACTTTTTCTTCCGTTGAGTGCCCACAATTCACTCCAATCCTTATTTTTTGTTGTTACACCACCACTGCCAACTGAAATTTGAACACCACCGGAACCCCTCTTTTTCAGTCTTTTTTTTCAAAAGGTGCCAGAATGGTCAGCTCATTGACCGTGGGCCCTCAAGAGAAGAAGAAGAAGAAGAAGAATGGGATGATTTCATGGGCTAAATTATGAACAGACACACAGACTGGACACAGTGACACACACGCACAGTTCACATACATTGATTTGATTGATCAATACACACAGACACTGAGACAGGTCAGGTATTTGAGGACAACTAGGCCTTGTGGCCTCTTCAGTGCCTGTAACAGTAAAAAAAGTCGCTCAGTCAAATAAATCGCCCGCTACTATGAGAGTGTGTATTTGCGACAACCAGAAATTTCACTTTTTCTGTACTTGAACCATTTACCTAACCCAGTTCTCTTTGGGGCCAGTTCTCTTTGTCCTGTACACTGCTCCTCTCTCTGATGTTTTTGCTAGTCACTCTGTTATTGACCATTCCTTTGCTGATGATACCCAGCTTCAAAAATCGGCGGAACCTACCCAACTTGACAGCGCTATTCAGTCTATGGAATCCTGCCTTCATGATGTCAAATCCTGGATGACATGCAACAAATTAAAACTTAATGATGACAAAACGGAAGCTCTGATTGTTTCCTCTCAGCGTATGTCTGCAACGATATCTCTTCCAGAAACTCTTACAGTTGGCAATGCTTGTGTTCAGTTTTCTAAGTCAGCAAAGAATCTCGGAGTTACCCTCGATTCAAATCTTACAATGCATAAACAGGTTATTAATCTCATACGTTCCATCAATTATGAGCTCAGACGAATCAGTGCTGTTCGACACTTTCTGTCTGTTGCAGCCACGAAAACTCTTATGTCTGCCTTTATTCTTTCCCGCATTGACTATTGCAACTCTCTTCTCTGTGGCTGTCCTAAGTATCTCCTGCAACGTGTTCAAAAACTGCAAAACAATGCAGCACGCCTCACTCTCAAGATTCCACGTTCGGATCATATAACACCTCATCTTCGTAACTTGCACTGGCTTCCAGTAGACTCGAGGCTAGAATCAAGTATAAAATAGCTTGCCTTTGTTTCGGTGCTGTTCACTCCTCTGGTCCCATCTATCTCTCCGAACTAGTAACTGTCTACTTACCTGCTCGCTCCCTACGTTCTTCCTTTGACTGCTGCACACTCAAGGTTCCTCGGGTCCACACGAAATCGTTTGGTGAACGATCTTTCTACTATTTAGCACCTCACTTATGGAATTCCCTCCCACAACATGTCCGCTCATCTGACTCTATTTCCGCCTTTCGCTCTGCCCTTAAAACTCACTTGTTTCGGACATATTATGATTGATTAGTGTTTGTGTGTGAGGTGTGTGTGTGTGTGTGTGTGTGGGGGGGGGTCCGTTTTATTGCAGAAATCTTGTAAAAAATGTATTTACAATTCTTTTATTATTCGTATTTTGTATGTAGAATGTCTACGTCTTGTAAACTTTAAATGCTTGTAAATGAGGTAGAAGGGTATTTTTGTTTTTGCAAAATTTGTCTATTATAATTAGTCATGTAATTGGCATGTCGATGGCAGTATGATTTTATTTCAAAGTTGCAGTATTGTATTCAAACTTGATTGGGAATGTGAATGTGGTCTCTATGTTTCTTCTTAGAATGTTCATGTTGTAACTATTTTACTTGTATAATTAATTGTGTGCGAGTGTGCGTGTGCGCATGCATGTGTGATTAATTATTTGTTTGCCTTTAATGTTCTTGTTATCAATGTAAAGCGCACTGAGCTCATGTGAGAAAGAGCGCTATATAAATTCCCATTATTATTATTATTATTAACCCTAACCCTATCCTTAACCCTAGAAAAAAGTGAAATTTGTGGTTCATGCTCGATGTCGCAAAATGTCGCAAATACACACTCTCATAGTATTAGTAGCCGGGCGATTTATTTGACTGAGCGACTTTTTTGGCTGCGACAGTGCCTTTTCAGTTTTGTTGGAATATATACATGGCTGAGAGTGAGACAGTTGAAATGAGCAAAGCTGCTTACTTGAGTCTCAAAAAGATTAAACTTCTTGGTGTGTGTGTCACTGTGTGTGTGTGTCAGTGTCCTTTGGCCCATATTACTGGAGGTGAAATGCAAAAACGGGTTTGTGAGTGCGCTGGTTCGAGCCCAGCTGGTCACATTCTTGCCTCCTTGGGAAAGATACTTTATTCCTATTTCCTGGTCCTTCGGATGAGACCTAGAACAGGTCCCGTGTGTGAACGTTAAAGCCCATTCCATTATTCAATACGAGTTGGCCGTGTGTGCAGGTGGAATGGATGACTCAAACTCACAAAGCATGCATCCTGTGCTCCAATAGCAGTCTAAACGAAGACTTTGGACGTGGGGCAGGATAAATAGCCCCAATCGAAGAAGAAGAAGACATACACAAACACCCTTGCTACTTCTTACCCTCCTTTCTTCTCTTCTTGTTCGTCCGGTAAAGTACCCACAATCAACAGTTTGATCTTTATTTTGGGGACTATTTCGATCAAGGTTCCAAGTCACAGAGAGAGAGGGAGAGAGAGAGGGAGAGAGAACAAATTGATGAACAAATGGTTTAATGATTAGGCCTTTGGCCCATATCACTGGAGGTTAATGCCCCCCAAAAAAGAATATTGAACTTGACAAAAATAAGGAAAATGACATGTAAACATTAAGCCATAATTAATGAAGAAAATGGCAATGAATGTGTATCTGATTCGTTCAGGGAAGGTTAAAAGGCGGCGGAGGGAGAGGGATGGGCTCCGCCTTCCATGATGCTGTGCCCTTGACACAGTGAACCTCTAAGTCTAAGAGTTCACTGCCCCTACGGCCGATAGGCTATGGGACACCTTTACCGTTTACCTAATGAAGTAAACGAGAAACTTAATCAAAACATACAAATGACCCAGCCAAGACCCAATGATTCAGCGGGACCCATTGCTGATCGGCATCGTGATGCTGAATCAAGCAGGAACAATGAATTATGCATGCATTGATGCAATAAAGTAGGAAAACTTAGGAAGTGAGTCGCTGTGTTCGATGCTTGTATAATAGAATGATTCAGTTTTAATACTTTCTCGTGTTAAGTCGAGATAAAAAAAAAGTGTTCGTTGGTTTTTGTAATTGATTGTGTCGTGTGTGTGTCCTGTTTCAGGGGTGACAGCTACCAGACACATATCAAGTGTGTGAGTGAAGAGGAGAAATATTCCGGGAAAAACTTTGTCGCCAAGCCAAACAAGGGAGAAGTCAAACAAGAACAATGGATACAGGTGGGTGAGGGTTGTTTGCACACTTGGTCTCGAAGTAAGTCGTGGAATTTTAACCCTTTCGCCGCCAGCAGTTTTTAAGCCAACATTTTAGTATTAAGCTGACATGGGTAGAGAAAAGATTTTGTCTGAAATTTTAGGGATTCCTCTGTGACATGTTTAAAATAAGGCCTATCCTTACCTCTAAGAATTAAGAACCCCAGATCACTGAATAGCAGATCCTGATTTCAAGGCTTTTAATGACATGGGTGTTAAATCATTGTGCTGCAAAAATGCGACATTGGTGGTGACAGGGTTAAGCAAGTCTGCCTCTCTAAGTCAAAGTCTCTGTCTTGGTCATTGTTTCTTTCTGTTTGTCTCTCTCAGTCTCTAGTCTGACATTTGCTTGTTAAGTTGTTCTCAGCCTGCAGAATTGTGAATCAATTGATCAATATTTTTATTGTCCGTTTTACAGGAAATTCATTTTCAGCGATAAAACAAATCCAATAAATCAACACTGATGTACTTGTGTTCAAGTGCTTCCACTTTTGGGATGATCCCTGGAGTCTTTTAGCCAGGGTACGACAACAAACATACCTACCCATTCTGTTTCTGTTTTCAGAAAGTGCAAGCTGCAATCCAAAAAGCACGGACCAACCCGCAGTTAAAAAACGTACTGCAGCGATTGGAAGACTTTCCAAACGTTCCACGGAAAAAGGCAAAGTTTGAAGTGAGTGTTGTAATTATTAACTGTTTCATTTTGTCCATGTTCAGTTACTCTAGATATATATTTTTGATAAAATTGCAGCCACATTCGGCATAGTTGCTCCGTGTGATGTTTAAAACAAATTGCAGCTATGATCAGTTATATCAGTTAGGGGGGGGGGGGGGGGGGGGGGGGGGAATTGACCATAGTGAGGAATTTGCATTTCCATAGTACATTGCATATGGCAAGAAATATGTTGGTGGTTTTTTTTTTATAGCTAAAAGCGCACTTAACAAATCTTATGTATTAGAAAGTTTGGTGTGAATGTGTGCGTATGTGTGCTCATGAACATGATTATTATTTAAAAATATTACAATGTAAATCACCTCATCGAGAGTGCTTATGGCTTAGTCAGCGCATTAAAACCTGTGTTGATGTCATGCCATTCTCTGAGCTCCCTGTCTCTTCGTTTGAACAACCTGAGTTTCTTCATGAAATTTCTTTAATATACCATATTTTTTGGACTATAATGATCAGATCAGTGATGGCACCCCCCTAAAGTTTTTACATAAAATTCAGATTTTGTTATTATATTTCCCTACTATATTATTAGTCCTATTAGCTATTATAAGGCACAGGGGTCTCAGTCTAGGAAAAAAGTGTCGCCGTATAGTCCGATAAATATGGTAAACAGATGATTTTTGCTCTCTTTTCAAGGATAGTTTGGTGTGATGGCTCTAACAGTGAGTGTGCTTGGTTGACACTGCAGAATTTCCTCAAGTGCAGTCTGCGTGTGGTAAACAAAGGGCTGACACAGCAGGTCTGGGACCTGCTCATGGCCGAAGCTCTGCCACAGGTAAGCATTTCTTGTGTCTCTTTTGTGTGTATCATGTGTGAATGTATATCAGTGTGTGCGGATGTGTGTGCGTAGATGTGTGTGTGTGTGTGTGTGTGCGTGTGCGCCTGTTTGTGTCACTCTGTGTGTGTGTGAGTCACTCACACTCACTGTGTGTGTCACTTTGTGTGTGTGTGTGAACATGTTCTGTGTAACACAAGTAGACTGCTAAATAAGATGGGCTTCAGAAGCATAACTTGACTCGCAGACAAGGCTTTTAATCTCACAATCCATGTCTTCTTTCTTTGTTGCATGCGATCAATCAGCAAAACGGCACTAACAACAGCACCACCACCAACCAACCTACCAACGAAGGAGGATCGAACCCACAACCCGCCACAGACCCCGCAGAGCCCAGCAGCACTGCCGAGGCGCCTGCCAAGGAGGAGGAGTCGGAGAAGAAACTGAGCAAACGCGAGCGGAAAGAGAACAGAAAGAAGAAGATGCATAAGGCGGAGAAGAAAGACAGGCAGGCCGCCGCTGATGATGATGATGATGGTGGTGCCACCCCTGCTGAGGAGGATAGCAAGAAACAGAAGAAAGGAAAGAGGAGGAAAAGAGAGGAGGAGGAGGAAGAAGAGGAGGAGAATGAGTCGCGCGAAGCACCTACCCAGCCCAAGAAGAAAAAGAGAAAAGGTGGGTAGATTCTTTTCTTTTCCTTTCTACAGTGGAACCTCCATTATAAGACCTCCCATTATAAGACTCCCTCCCACATAAGACCTACTTCTCTGAGACATTGCCCTTCTTTGTAAGTATTCAAATTACCTCCCTTATAAGACCCCTCCCTTATAAGACCTCATTTTGGATGATTTTTGAAGGTCTTATAAATAAGGGAGGTTCCACTGTAATTGTTTAGTGGTTGTCTTCATATACATGTGCACTTTGCTGTAGATTCGCTTTGTAAATCTTGTTGAAACGTTGAGGAGGTAGCATTAGCGCGAGGCATTATCATGCTGCTATGTCTTCACTAGTTCCAGGGTTGTAGTTGTATAAAGTTGGAAAATGGTTTTCTCAAATGAAGAACACTCGCTTGTCAAGCTGGGCAGCTGCTTCATATTTCATTTATTTCTCACCTCCTCCGAAAGGAAAATACACGTCTCTGTCGCTTCCAGAGTCGACAACATTGTCAACTTCTGGGAGGAGATTGGAGAGCTTTTTTAGTCCAATCCGACATTTCTTTAGGTAATTTGCAACAGCCAGGTCTGCACAGGTCAGTGTATTTCGCCTGCAAAGATTGAAGTTCTTCTTCCATAGTTTTCTCGATGCCTCGACTATGGCCGCGTGTCGTTCTCTGCAAAGATTGAAGTTCTTCTTCCATGTGTTTTCTCGATGCCTCGACTATGGCCGCGTGTCGTTCTCGGATACTCTTCTCTATACTTTTTTCTTTCTTTTCTGTTTTGAACGTTTTTATTTCATTTTTCTCATATTAAGACACAAACAAACACTATAAATAATAACACTTTAAGAAATAAAGATGATATAAATGTATACTTGCTTTATTCACCTCTGATGCCTTGCTAAAGACAGTTCTAAAGCAAATGGAAGCTATTAAATCTCCGTCGCATAATCCTTTGTCATTTTCACCTTTTCGCCTCTACCCTTACAGTTACACTGGCGGATTAAATTACTGTAAAGATTCAACTGAATTTAATTCAACTGAATTGTTCATTTTCAGGAGAGAATGGTGTAGCGGTGGAGAGGGAAGAGGCAAAGGAGAACGGCGATGACGATTCTCAAGACTCCACACTGACCAGGGAAAAGAAGGGGAAGTTCAACTGGGGACTGACCATTGTTAGCGTGCTGCAAAAGAAGGGGGAGATGTCGGTCAAGAGGCTCCAGAAAAAGGTATGTAACATCCATGTCATGAACATCGAATCAGGTTTTTTATACTCCTGCCAACACAGGTGTGTGTGTGTGACTCACTCTGTGTGTGTGTGTGTGTGTGACTCTCAGTGTCATGACCTCATAAAGCAATGATACTAGTCTGGTTAGAAATCTTAGGTCATGTACACATATATACGGTCTTGATCTTGAATATATGCGGAGATTCCATGCGGAAACCCGTGCGCAATCCGTAAATAAGTAAAAGGAAAAGATTTGCGCACATGTCCGAATTTCCCCTAACCCGTAAATTGTTATCCTTCTTTCTTTTACCAACTTAGGGGTTTCCGTACGGAGCTTATGCGTCGAATGTGTACATGGCCTTATGCTTTTTTCCTCAAAGTTGGTGATTGAGATAAAGGGGGATGTGTAAATAACAGTACCTGGTGTGCAATCATTCACACACACACAGGGGCCATGAGTCACACAGGGCACTTGGTGGATCAATCAAGTACGTACAGCTATTCTTTTTTATGTTTGTCAACAGCATTGTTCTGTGTATGTCTAATGGCATTCTTCCGTGTATGTCTAACTCTTAACTCTCTTGTCTGGACGTATGCCTTGCCATCACATTTTTTTTATCTCCTTTAATTCTGTTTAAGATTGTTTTGTTCTCTCGTTCTCTATTTAAGCATTTGTGTGTATGATGTTTGCAAAAGGTTCTGGCTGAGTATGCATCCCACGGAAGCAGCAGGCCCCAGGAGAAAGTGATGGCCAAGTTCAGTCAGAAACTCCGCAAACTGCCCAACGTCCGAGTTCTGAAAGACAAGGCCAAACTCATCGAGTCTTAGCGTTGGAAATAGTGTAGTGAATGTGTGTGTGTAAGAGTGTAAGTGTGTTTTAGTGTGAGTGTGTATACATGTGTTAGTGTGTGCGTTTGTGTGTGTTAGTGCGTGTGTGTATGTGTGTGCGTGCGCAATTGAAAGAGAATTTTGAAGGATAAGGCCAAACTTTGCAACAATTGTGAAATTATTGAACATGTGTTTTTAAACTTTGCGTGTGTGATTGTATGAGTCGTAATGTTTATGGGAGTGCAGCAAACTTGTGTGTTGAACTATGTGTGTGTGTGAGAATGCATGTCTGTGTGAAGGGCCAGCCACACGTCAGCTAAAATCGTACGGCTGTACGATACGATTCCATCACATGATCTTGAAGCGCTAATCACATTTGTTCTTGGAGACCACGTGATCAAATCGTATCGTACAGTCGTACGATTTTAGTGGACGTGGGGCTGGCCCTTGAGACAGCTAGCTACTCGTTCGGTACAGTTGAGCATGCATACATGTCTGTATTCAGCCTTGTCATGAATCTTGTTAATAAACAAAAGATTATGCTTTGTTCCACTATTTTAAACATGTTCCGATATTATAGTGTTTCATTGTTTTAATATGTTGAGGTGTGCCTGCATAAGGGCATTGATTTTTGGTTATACATTTTTTATTAAGGTAAGGCATTTATGTAGAAACCCCTCAATAGTTGCCTCATTGTCTTCACCCCCTGACTGCCACCAACGAACCTGATGACATCACTGATGATGTCATCAAATGAAGAGGAATAACCCTGATATGCTGGCTTTTGCTCAAAGTCAAGAGAGTTATACCCCCAGTCCATTTTGCCAGATTGGCTCTATCAGTTGTCTTTTTTATGGCATGATTTGCCCAATGATTTTTTCTTTAATTTTCTCTGGCAATCAAGGGGTTAAGTCTTCATGATTGGAGGGGTAAAACCCAAAGGGTGGTATAACAAGGGGAATAAAGAAGGTAGAGTCTACCCTATGGTTTTACTATTATCTGTGCGTAGTGGTTACATTATAGCAGTTGTTTTTCATTTTCCTCAAGAGAGAAGGTAGTTATCCAGGCAGCCCCTCAATATGTGACATGTCTTTTAACACATTCTACCCCATCCAGGCAGCCGCTCATATATGTCTTTTAACACATTCTATGCAGCCTCTCAATATGTGACATGTCTTTTAACACATTCTACCCCATCCATGCAGCCCCTCAATATGTGACATGTCTTTTAACACATTCTACCCCATCCATGCAGCCCCTCAATATGTGACATGTCTTTTAACACATTCTACCCCATCCATGCAGCCCCTCAATATGTGACATGTCTTTTAACACATTCTACCCCATCCATGCAGCCCCTCAATATGTGACATGTCTTTTAACACATTCTACCCCATCCATGCAGCCCCTCAATATGTGACATGTCTTTTAACACATTCTACCCCATCCATGCAGCCCCTCAATATGTGACATGTCTTTTAACACATTCTACCCCATCCATGCAGCCCCTCAATATGTGACATGTCTTTTAACACATTCTATCTACCCCCCATGCATCAATATGTGCAGTCTTTTACTTTTAACACATTCTACCCCATCCATGCAGCCCCTCAATATGTGACATGTCTTTTAACACATTCTACCCCATCCATGCAGCCCCTCAATATGTGACATGCTTTTAACACATATCTACCCCATCCATGCAGCCCCTCAATATGTGACATGTCTTTTAACACATTCTACCCCATCCATGCAGCCCCTCAATATGTGACATGTCTTTTAACACATTCTACCCCATCCATGCAGCCCCTCAATATGTGACATGTCTTTTAACACATATCTACCCCATCCATGCAGCCCCTCAATATGTGACATGTCTTTTAACACATTCTACCCCATCCATGCAGCCACTTTTATCCTCCCTGGCTTAGCCGTGCAGAGAGCTCTGAGCATAACTATAGAAATATTCCTACAGCTTTGAAACTATTCACTGTATTGCTTTAAATTTATTAACCCTTTCACCGCCAATGTTGCATTTTAGCACCACAATGATTTAACACCCATGCCACTGAAAGGCATCAAACCAGGGCCTGTTATCCAAAGACCCTATTTTCTTAATTTTGGGAGGTAAGGATACTTCCATTTCCAAGCAGGTGTGTGTGTTGTGTGTGTTCTGTATATCTGATTGCATGTGTATGAGTGTATGCGTGCGCAGGATAAATTGTGTTCACTAGAGAGGGGGGGGGGGGGGAGAGGAGTGTGTGAGAGTATGTGTCTGTGAGTTTGGGAGTGCTTTGTGTATGGATGAGTGCGCGTGTGTGTATACATGTCACAAGAGGAATGTGTGCGTTTCAATATTGCAGATGTGTGTGGGTTTGTGTGTTTCTGCAAGAACGCGTTACCCAGGTAAGTGTGCGTGTGTGAGTGTTTAATGGTAAAGCATTTTTTTGCTGAAAAATGGCTGGCGGCGATTAATGGAACATTTTTGCTGAAAAATGGCTGGCGGCGAAAGGGTTAAATGTTATTGTTAAATGCGTGTTTAAAAGGTTTACAAAGTTTCATAGAATTTGAAATGTGCATTGTAATTCTAAAAGTTCTTTTACACAAAAAAAGCAAGAAGAAAAATCACACAGAAAATGTTTGTTCTTTATGCAATTATTCTTTGGTGAAATATGGTGAATAAAATGTGAACATGTTATTTGTCCTGTGTGCTTTAATAGCAGGGTGCTTTGCCTATGGAACCTTATTATCAATTTGGTTTATACCAGTCAGCAGGACTCTCCCTGCTCTTATAGACTTTTCACTGCCGTGCCAGACTTGCTTTAAGTCCCGGTCTGCTGTTTATTTTCTACCAGACTGTTTATAAATGTAAATACGTGAAGACAACAATGCTCTAGTGGCATGCAACCACTGCTTGCCTACTTCCATCTGAACACATCTGTGCCATGAATTGTACAAGAAAATCAATACAGTGGAACCTCCCTTATAAGACCTTCAAAAATCACCCAAAATGAGGTCTTATAAGGGAGAGGTCTTATAAGGGAAGTATTTTTAATACTTGCAAAGAAGGGCACTGTCTCAGAGAAGTAGGTCTTATGTGGGAGGGAGTCTTATAAGGGAGGTTCCACTGTTACAAACACGCACACTTACTACATTAATCAGTACCAAGCACAGACACGCTTACGTTAATATATGTCTTTATTCTCCAAAGAAAAGAAAAGAGATGAAAAGTATGCATAACAGTTGAGAGAGTAGTAGAAACAAATCACAAGGTTATACTTATGACATTTTATCTCCACACCGCAAAAACCAACAGCCATAGAAATACAGCAATATAAACCATTAAATCAAAGACCATGGAAGAGACTGAACTCACCAAAGACACCCCAAGATCCATAGCAATAGAGTAGAGAGAGTTGAGATAGTAGTAGAAGAATCACAAGGTTATATAGGAAACGGACAGTTCTAACTCCACACCATGCAAGTGTGAAGTAATATTCATTTATCAAAGAACATGATACATACATTACTTAATATTATCATACATCTGTATTGTTACTAATTCGGGACTTCCATGATATTGCACTGCCTCCGGGCATTGCCTCCAGGATCGTTCCCACCATCTTTATATCTACTAATGTCCTGTATGTGTCTGTTTCAGACCGGAGGACGCTAGTTAATCAGATTTTTCATGAAACGGACCAATGATGCCCCAAGATCCATAGCAATAAAGTAGAATAACAGTTGAGATAGTAGTAGAAGAATCACAAGGTTATATAGGAAACGGACAATTCTAACTCCACACCATGCAAGTGTGAAGTAATATTCATTTATCAAAGAACATGAAACGGACCAATGATGCCCCAAGATCCATGGTGACGAGTAGAATAACAGTTGAGAGAGGGGTAGAAGAATTACAAGGCTATTGGGGTCTGCAACGAACAGCTTCTTTTGCAAGAGTGAATGCCCTTGGAGGGTGGGGGAAGATGGTTCAGTACTGACCAGACAGGGGGATAACACCAATAACCCCTATTTGATGCCACTAAATGGCTGCCTTTCGCAAGAGTGAATGCCCTTGTCAGTACTGACCAGCAAGAGCAATTACTCTCACTGTCAAGGGCGTTAATAACCCTAGTTGCAAAGGCCTATACAGGAAATGTATAGGAAATGGACCACTTAACTACACCATGAAAATCACAGCTCCCCCCCAAAAACAATTTATTTTTTATTTTTATCAAAGGACATGAAAGAGACTAAAGACGCCCCAAGAACGACGGCAATACTTTCACAGCTTCATTGAACGCATGCATTTTGTGTGAAAGTCGATACAAATTAACAGTGGTTATACATAGAAAGAAAAGCTAGCTACAGTGGAGTCCAACTATAACGAACTCGCTTTTAACGAAATTTCGCGATTAACGAACTGACTTCAATTTCCCGGCAAATGCCCTTCTATTTGTCACTTGCAAAGCCATGGGTATAACGAACAAAAAATCCTTTTGAAATAACGAACATCCGCTTTTTACGAACACATGTTCTACGCCCCAGGATAATTTTATTTACTTGGAAAAATAGCCTATAACGAACTCAGCCTGTGCGATGCGCTGCAAAAACCTAGGCCTTCAAACTCCAAGCTAGAACGTGTTGTCAAGAGGAAGGAAGTTGGAAAATATGAACTGCGCATGCGTGAACTCATTTAGATTCACACTGGGTCGTCTGCTAGGCCTAGGCTTCCTACAGATCATTCGGTTTCTCAAGGTCGCTTTACAATTCGCGCTCAAAATAAAGATCGAAAAGTTCGTGAAAGCCTATAACAAACTAAATTTGTGTGATGTGTTGTCACTTAATGGACAAACTTGTTGAAAAGTGTGCCAAAACAGACCAGCGTCAGACAACACTGCTGAACTACTTCAAGCCTTGTACATCCCGTGATTAAGACAGACGATCCAAACTGGTCAAGTTTATGTTTTCGGTTATCATTGGCGAGTGTTTGAACGGTTTTTGTTTTCAACATACATTGTGCATGTACATGTATAACGAAATCCTGATACAACGAACTGAGTCTGTGTTCCGTTAAAATTCGTTTTACCCGGACTCCACTGTATTGCAGAAGGTTCGAAACTGACATGGGAACGGGCAGTTATCTTCGGTTGAAAGCCAGAAAGTACTATGTACCTTCGTTATTCTGTTTGGGATAATTCTGTTTTTCACCCGATGAATTATCTAGACGCAGCAGAAAGAAATGGATATTATCATAAATTATTTCTAGTTGAATAAGAAACAAATCTCATTGTAAGTTGGTTAGATATTCACTCGTTTCCCTTTTAAAACATACTGGACACTCATTCAGCAAACAACAGCTGAAGTACAATTCACCTGCATCTTACACGGCCTATTCACAACACTATCTGAAATTTGTATATCAGTTCAAAGAATACATTTCACATGATGTGTTTAATATTTAAATTCAATTTTGTTAAATGCCAAAATCGTCCTGATAGGACGCTAAACTCACCATCACAACAAATGCCAAAATACTTATCCTCTTCACAGTAAAAAGCACAACCTTTAAAACAATAAGAAAAAAAAAGTGAGCAACCAAAGAATGCTAGAAAATATGCGATGTTCAACATAACCTGAGGAGACCAGAGTCAAATGAAATGATCTTCCAACTTGCCAGTCCAATCATGCATACTAACCAGAAAAGTATTCTACATGCAGTAGAGCAGGAAAATTACATGAACCCTCAATGAATAAGATGAGGATTATGCTACCAAAACACTTTTTTAAAAAAGAAGCAAATAACTTCTGTAAACAAGAAAAGTAAACTTTGACAGAACTCATATTTTGTGTTCTAGTTGTTGAACATTGCATCCATTTATTATTACAAGCAGCTATGATTTCAGAGAGATAAAAAAAAGGGATAATTTATTGTTCATGGAGAAAAAAAAAGTCATTGCATTAATGTTTTGCTGGAAAACCAACAAACACAGTTTCCATGTTTTCTGTTAATTTCATTTAGCTCTTCAAACTAAAAATAAATCAAAAAGGAATTAAACATGCCCATTTTCTTTTCTTGATTGTGTGATAATTTACGGTAACTTGAGTTCTTGTATTTGTTTCTCATAGACATAATTGTTTAAGATAATTGGAAGTAAAAATTCAAAGCATAAAATGTTAACAGAGTTCTTCCTTAAAACGCACAGCCACCATACTGATACTAGTAGAGTCGTTTCCCACCACTTACAGGACTATGTATAAGAGGACATGATTATCTATGTTTATCTATGAGGACATGATTATGTATGTTTATCTATGAGGACATGATTATCTATCTATAACAGGATGATCTAAATGTAAAGTCTCAGCTATCTGATTACATACAACTCCCTGAACAAAACCGTACAATATAAATGACAGTACCCCCCCTCTCTCCACTTTTTTTTTTTAACATAGTTCATTATGTATTGCCCATGCAAATGATAAAAGTTGGGATCCAGGGCATGTAATCATGAGCGTGTCTTAGACAGTCAACACGGGTAATAGTATGTAAATTACCCTATTTTACGGACTACAAGGTGCACCTGATTATAAGGCGCATCCCCCAAATTTTACACCAAATTCAGATTTTGTTCTTATGTTTTCTTACTAATTTTTGAGTCATGTTATAAGGCTCAGGGGTCTTGGTCTGTCTGGGAAAAAGGCATCGCCTTATAGTCCGTAAAATACGGTAGGCTACACAGCCAATCGGTTTGGGAGTTTAGTCTAATTTACATACTACTATCGTGTTGACTGTCTAGGACACACTCGTGATTACACGCCCTCGCAACTGGCCAGGCAATGAAAACCTGAGTCGAAGGAGAGGGAGAAACGTTGTTTAACTACATGTGAAATGGATAAAAACCTTCTAAAGCACTTCATCAAATCATAAATGCTACGATTAACACCACAACTGCAATAGCAACACAACACAAAGAAAGGCAAAATCACCAAGAAAATAGTCAACAACGCCATTACCATATTCGTAGCGGCAAAACATGCCATTGCATGAAAACGCAAGAATAAAAAAAACCAGAAATAATAACAACAAAATGGTAAATACTCTGCAGGATCATAGCAAGATTCCTGCAATTATTTGAAGCTCTATTTCACAAAAAGCAACATTAATTATAAGACCATAACAACAAACATTTTGTTTCTATATTCTTAAATTGAGAGTTATCATTCAACCCCAAAACTAATAAGATGAGTATGAACAAGGGAGGAGATATGACAGAATGACAGATATCCTAGTAATCTGGTATAGTACTATACAGATACAGTGGAACCTCCCTTATAAGACCTCATTATAAGACTCCCTCCTACATAAGACCTACTTCTCTGTGGCATTGCCCTTCTTTGTAAGTATTAAAATCACCTCCATTATAAGACCCCTCCCTTTCCCTTACAATACCTCATTTTGGATTATTTTTGAAGGTCTTTTAAGGGAGGTTCCACTGACTCCCTCCCATATAAGACCTACTTCTCTGAGACATTAGTCTTTGTAAGTATTAAAATCACCTCCCTTATAAGACCCCTCCCTTACAAGACCTCATATTGGATGATTTTTGAAGGTCTTATAAGGGAGGTTCCACTGACTCCCTCCCATATAAGACCTACTTCTCTGAGACATTGCCCTTCTTTGTAACTATTAAAATCACCTCCCTTATAAGACCCCTCCCTTACAAGACCTCATTTTGGATGATTTTTGAAGGTCTTATAAGGGAGGTTCCACTGACTCCCTCCCATATAAGACCTACTTCTCTGAGACATTAGTCTTTGTAAGTATTAAAATCACCTCCCTTATAAGACCCCTCCCTTACAAGATCTCATTTTGGATGATTTTTGAAGGTCTTATACGGGAGGTTCCACTGACTCCCTCCCATATAAGACCTACTTCTCTGAGACATTAGTCTTTGTAAGTATTAAAATCACCTCCCTTATAAGACCCCTCCCTTACAAGACCTCATTTTGGATGATTTTTGAAGGTCTTATACAGGAGGTTCCACTGTAATGATAAATTAGTCCTATCTCATTTCAAGCACACTTTTTTTTTTGTCTCTTCCACAATAAGATAACCGCTCCCAAATGTAAGTATGACAAACTGGGGAGAAAAAGTAAACAATGTAAATATTTGGAAGACGAGTCAAACGCTTTATGACACTGTCAATAAAGGACATCTTGATTTAAAAGTAAATGGCAACATCATATAAAGTGGCAAGTCTGTTTCTGCGCTAAGAGAATAAAATGGCAAGCCTTGTTCCAGTACTTCAAAGAAACCGTAGTAAAAAACCCAAAGCAAACAAAAAGTAACAAAACTTAAAACATAAAATGAGCAACAGAAGTGTAGAGTGGCACAGTGGTAGCGCGTTCGCCTCGTGTCAAGTAAACCCGAGTTCGAACCTGGGTACAGGGGATTTTTCCTCTCACTTTGCACTAGGCCTTACGGTCTGAACATGGAGTCTTTCGGATGAGATGATAAACCGAGGTCCCATGTGCCCATGCACTTAGCACACGTTAAACCCAGTGGCAGCGAAAAAGTTGTCATTTGGTCAAAATTTACCCCCCCCCCCCTTTCCTTCCTCACCAGTCACACAAACATCGCACAAAAAAAAATTAAAAAAATTGGGTGTCGTGCCTCTGGCTGCGACGCTCTTTCCAGGTGGGAGCAACCCGAATTTCACAGTGACACCTCTGTGACTATAAAGTACCTAATACCTAATAAAAGTCTAGGAGTCTAGAGAAGCTGAATATTCACAAAGAGAAAGTAATTTTATTGCAAACATGATATTTTCACACCCACATCAACACTTGAGAATGGCGCAATAAGGAAACAATATTCCTCCATGAATGCTACGCAGTTCATAAGGCAATTGGCAATGGTCAGGACAGACAGGCATGCAGTTCTTTCATTACGTGAGATGGGAAACAAACAAAATATGCACACACCGTGTACCAACACCTACTTTGAGTGCTAATGACAGCGAATCAGTCTGAAACTTGACCACTGATGGCAAATTACAACAATTTTTTTCTTTACCAAAGCCACGCTATCATCTACTCTTGACTAAGCACTCTGACTAGTGATTTAAAACTATTCAATAAACAAGTTTTTAAAAACAAGTACGAACTTTCTCTTTCAAAGAATAAAAAAAGTGTTGTAATTTTAATGTAAAAGAGTATGGATACGAAATTGCACTTTCCCTCTTTGGATAAAAAAGGTAACCAATATAAACTGACTTGGCTGTAAGAGATCATAGAAATAATACATAAACATGTAATAATCGTAAAAGCAAAATGCAAGCAACCCTACACCCCAAAGATGGATTTGACGCCCATCAAGGCATTATTTATTTTCATGTTTTGTGACTGCATGAGAACACCAGTACAGGATAATTTTGAGCAAATTCAGAAACTACAGTGCACAACCCTCAAAATATCAAATTTCTGCATTAAGGCATAAATCTTTATTTCCGTATTTTACGGACTAAAAGGAGCTACCGTTTTCATGCTTGTTGCAAGCTGTAAACTAGACATCTTAGCATGCTCCTTATGGATGCAGACTCAATTTCATCCCAATTCCCTGTAAGCCTAGTCTTCTCATGCACTGCTACATTTGTTGGGCAGTCTCAATTTCATCCCAATTCCCTGTAAGCCTAGTCTTCTCATGCACTGCTACATTTGTTGGGCAGTCTCAATTTCATCCCAATTCCCTGTAAGCCTAGTCTTCTCATGCACTGCTACATTTGTTGGGCAGTCTCAATTTCATCCCAATTCCCTAAATTAAGCCTAGTCTTCTGACGCACTTCCACATTCGATGTGCAAAGTCTCAATTTCATCAAAATTCCCTTTAAGCCTAGTCTTCTCATGCACTGTCACATTTGTTGTGCACACTCTCAATTTTATTCAAATTTGCATTACGCCATAGACTTTTGCCTAGTCTTCTCATGCACTGTCACATTTGTTCAAATAATGTAAAAAATGCATTGAATTTGAGTACTCTTTAAAAAAATTTTTTTTTAGCACACTCAATTTTATTTCAATTCGCATTATGTGCAGTCTAATGCCTAGTCTTCTCATGCACCGTCACATTTGTCCAAAATCTCAAAAAACTATTCAATTTTATTTTTATTTTAGCACTCTCAATTTTATTCAAATTCGCATTACGCCTAGTGTTCTCCTGCGCCGCCCCATTTCTGTACAGATCTAGCTGAGGAAGCGGGCGTGTATGGTGTGCAGCTGGTCGGGCTGGATGTTGACGGGGATGGTCTCCCCTTTCCCGCCCGCGCAGGGCACCCGCACGCGGCCCACCTTCAGGCTGTCCCCGCTCTTTTCATACAGCACCTGGACCCACACAACGGCTTGGATCAGTGTTAATTTTGACACACATATCACTGTTCCTGCAGAGGTTCCGCTAGCCTACCAAAAGTTTCGGTGGACAGTACCGGCAACAGGAAAATATTCCGGTACTGGCCATCACACAGCCGGGGCATTCAAACTTTGCTGTGCAGAAAATATCTACATAGATCTATGCGATCGTAATGCATCATTGTATGTTGCCTTTTAAGACCAAGTTATGTCACTTTTGTGATGTTGTCGTCATCATCAGACAAACAGAACGACAGAAAGACGTCAGAGGGGGGTGAGGGGAGATCTACACAATCTATACAGATAAGAAACTGGAGAGCAGAGAGCGGGAAGCCCACAAGCGGGAACACAACCTTGCTATTTACGTAAGCATGACGCAAAACTTTTATCGTGCATCTGCCTGACGTAGGTCTTTCCTTACCAGCTCAAAAGAAAGTCTTAGGTACCGGTACGCGATACCGATGACATTAATTTTTATCGGTACTAGACCAAAAAATATCGGTAAAAACCGGCATATGCCGGTCTAACGGAACCTCTGTCCTGATCTTTCCTACTCTTGTGTGATGGGATACACTCACTCCATGTTTTACAGGTTTAAGGGATATTCTCACCCGCCAGTCTCAAATCTGAACGGGTCAAGCCCCCCTGTCAGGATACTGGTGAGTCTTCCGTACAAATAGTCCCCCCACCTTCTGGAAGTTCTGTGCTTGTAACTTCCTCTAATCTGTCTCTCTCTTTGACTGCCTTTTTCATTGCTTTGTGTCATCTACTATCTTTCTGAATTTAGGCCCATTCTCCTGCCTTTTTTCCAAAAAAAATCTTCCATATAGTTTTCTCCTTTGAGCTCCTCCGAAATTGGAATGTGTCAGCTGAATGTAGCGAGGAGACCAGTGAAAACTAGAAAACGGACACATACGTACCCACTGTGGCCTTATGGCCCGGGAACACAGAACAAGAACAGTCAACCACCCTAAACATATCAAATTTGTTTTGAGCATTTTTATCTGCATTTTTTATGTGATTTACCAAAACCTAAATTATAATATTAAAATGTGAACGATTTCTTTGTTTATTGACAATTTTCCAAACCAAAGCAATCGAAACAAAGAGCCAACTCTTCTCTGTGACAGATTTCTGCAAACAATGTATCGTGGATGTCAAACTTAAATCAAAACCATCAGCGATAATATTCTGTTATATGTGAATTCTGATCGCGAATCTCCCCGTGGGGATACCGGGGGGGTCTTTCGTAAAAATAGTTTCCCCACTTTCTGGAAGTTCTGTGCTTATCTGCCACTCTCTTTGACACTGCCTTTTCCCTTCACTTTCTATCATCTACTATCTTTCTGACTTATTGGCCCGTTCTCCTGCCTTTTTTTCAAAAACATCTTACAAATAACTTTTCTCCTTTGAGCTCCTCTGAAATCGGAAAATGTCAGCTGTTCGCAGCGGGGAGACCAGTGTAAAACTGAAAACCTTACCCATTATGGTCTGGGAACGCAGAAGAAGAAGAGAAGAAGATTGCGAATCACAGCCCTCATCTTGTGAAAACATCTGAATGTATGCAAAATGCACAATCCCATTTCTGCCACAGTGATTTAGGCCGAGCAGCGAGGCACTGACCTTGGCGAACTGTGGCGTGGGGAAGGTGGAGAAGTCTGTGCGCACCTGGCCCCCGGTCCTGTTGGCCGCCAGCAGGGTGGTCACCTGCACCTGAAGCTGTGGGCACACACACAGCACAGCAAGGCACACATGTACAGTCACACACACAGCACAGCAAGGCACACATGTACAGTCACACACACACATATGTGCAGACCTGCCAACCCCCTAACAGACCAAAGAGGAATATTTGTAGCAGGAAAGAGGAATTTTTGGGAGCTAAGAGGAATTTTGACGTGGCATCTTACCTTTCGTGCGTAAACATAATTTGAAGCAAGCAATTTTCATCCTTGTGAACTTGTCTTGTTTAAAACTGGTCTTCTCTGGAAGTGTCACAACTATTCCTAACACAATAGAAGCTTTAGGTTTGTTCCTCTGTCCTTTTTATTTGGGCAGACCAAGACAGTTGGTGCCATAGATGACTTAAATAATAAGACTTGGAAGGAAGATAATGAAATAATTTAAGTTCCTCTTTGTTCTCCTTTCCTTCCGTTGGCTTGAAAAAGTCGGTACCGGTGGAAGACGAAGTCTGGGAGTTTGCAGTTTCGATAAGACGATAAGTAATGTGGCATTTGATGTCTTGACACCCTCCACAGGAGATTTTAAGTGTAGTGAGCACATCATACATCTAGCATGATGCACACTTTCTTGATCTCTGATACTTTTCCATGTAATCTTGGCAGAAATATTGGTCTATTCTCTTTCTTTTCTCCCCAGAGTCTCACACACATCGATGTGTCAATCACCATCTTGACGGAAGTGCGCAAACAGAAACTAGAAAGTCAGTTATACCAGAGATACATAGAAAGCTATATCTCTGGTTATACGCACAGGAGCTGTGCAGCTCTGTATAAATGACGATGAATTTGTGTGTTAAAAACCCCGTTTTTTAAAAGTTTTGAAAGCAGAATTTTATGGACTTGAGCAGAAGGGCAGAAGAAATGTAGTCTGAGTGGAAAGGTTGGCAGGTCTGTATGTGACATAGCACCACGAAAGGGACATTAAGTCACTGGGCTAGTTTCTCACAACAGGCTTGGAATGTCAAAAATGTAATTTTTCTGTCAATTTTGAGTTATGGGTATTTTGGTTGTTAAATAACATCTTATCTTTCATATTTACAAAGGATGGTCTTTAATAATATGGTCTCTAAATGGTCTTATACGTGCTTTAAAACGAGTAGGCCAATGCATTTTCTTCAGCTAGGCTAGACTTTAGATAACGTTTTCTCAAAATGGCCAAGGTTCACCCTACTAACTTTAAATGCTCATAACACACATACACAGGATGTAAAAAAGCTTTATTAAGCTTATTCTTTTATCGTCAATAAAGATCATTTTGATATGACTTGACACACACACACACACAGTATACCTCGGTGGCCTGTCGGTCAAGTGTGGCTAACTGAGCCGTTCTGGTGACAATCTGTTGAGTGGGACTGCGACTGTCTGTCACTGGGACATTGCCTGCAACGTCATCATTATATTCATAATCATCATTGTCTTCTGCCTCATCATCATCGTCTTTGTCTTCATCATCATCATCACAATCATCATCAGTTTCATAGTCATCAATCATCATCATCATGAACATGATAGTTTCTTCTCTTCCCCACCCCCTGAACGGTTTTATCCACCATTTCAAAATTCTGCCCCTTAGAAATGATAATGAATTGCGGCAACATTACACATCGTGGGGAAACTCAAGAATGCACATAAGAACAATGTGGAGAAATTAATGTCACAGAGTGTCGTTACTTTATCGGATGTGTGAACGAAGCTGTCTTTCTTTACATTATACATAAAACACACTTCCCAGATAGGTAGTAGATTAGCCGCAACTAAACTCACAATAAGACATCATCAAGGACAGCAGCGACATAGCAAATTATATAAGTACAGCTAGCTATTATAACCCAAACGAAAGCTAAACACACAGACACACATAAGAAGGTGCTCTACAATACTACATTATTTCTATTTATTATATTATATGGTATGGTATGGTATGGTATGGTATGGTATGGTATGGTATAGTCTAATAAAGGTGGCGCACTAACTTATTTTTGGAGAAACTCGTCCCTGTGAAATTCTAACTGCTCCCACCCGATGAGTGCTCTACAATACTACATTATTTCTATTTATTATATGTATGGTATGGTATGGCATGGTATTATATCTAGTCAATAAAGGTGGCGCACTAACTTATTTTTGGAGAAACTCGTCCCTGTGAAATTCTAACTGCTCCCACCCGATGAGTGCTCTATAATACTACGTTATTTCTATTTATTATATGTATGGTATGGTATGGTATGGCATGGTATTATTTCTAGTCAATAAAGGTGGCGCACTAACTTATTTTTGGAGAAACTCGTCCCTGTGAAATTCTAACTGCTCCCACCCGATGAGTGCTCTACAATACTACATTATTTCTATTTATTATATGTATGGTATGGTATGGTATGGCATGGTATTATTTCTAGTCAATAAAGGTGGCGCACTAACTTATTTTTGGAGAAACTCGTCCCTGTGAAATTCTAACTGCTCCCACCCGATGAGTGCTCTATAATACTACGTTATTTCTATTTATTATATGTATGGTATGGTATGGTATGGCATGGTATTATTTCTAGTCAATAAAGGTGGCGCACTAACTTATTTTTGGAGAAACTCGTCCCTGTGAAATTCTAACTGCTCCCACCCGATGAGTGCTCTATAATACTACGTTATTTCTATTTATTATATGTATGGTATGGTATGGTATGGCATGGTATTATTTCTAGTCAATAAAGGTGGCGCACTAACTTATTTTTGGAGAAACTCGTCCCTGTGAAATTCTAACTGCTCCCACCCGATGAGTGCTCTATAATACTACGTTATTTCTATTTATTATATGTATGGTATGGTATGGTATGGCATGGTATTATTTCTAGTCAATAAAGGTGGCGCACTAACTTATTTTTGGAGAAACTCGTCCCTGTGAAATTCTAACTGCTCCCACCCGATGAGTGCTCTATAATACTACGTTTATTTATTATATGTATGGTATGGTATGGTATGGCATGGTATTATTTCTAGTCAATAAAGGTGGCGCACTAACTTATTTTTGGAGAAACTCGTCCCTGTGAAATTCTAACTGCTCCCACCCGATGAGTGCTCTATAATACTACGTTATTTCTATTTATTATATGTATGGTATGGTATGGTATGGCATGGTATTATATCTAGTCAATAAAGGTGGCGGTTTTGGAGAAACTCGTCCCTGTGAAATTCTAACTGCTCCCACCCGATGAGTAATACTACGAGTTATTTCTATTTATTATATGTATGGTATGGTATGGTATGGCATGGTATTATTTCTAGTCAATAAAGGTGGCGCACTAACTTATTTTTGGAGAAACTCGTCCCTGTGAAATTCTAACTGCTCCCACCCGATGAGTGCTCTATAATACTACGTTATTTCTATTTATTATATGTATGGTATGGTATGGTATGGCATGGTATTATTTCTAGTCAATAAAGGTGGCGCACTAACTTATTTTTGGAGAAACTCGTCCCTGTGAAATTCTAACTGCTCCCACCCGATGAGTGCTCTATAATACTACGTTATTTCTATATTTATTATATGTATGGTATGGTATGGTATGGCATGGTATTATTTCTAGTCAATAAAGGTGGCGCACTAACTTATTTTTGGAGAAACTCGTCCCTGTGAAATTCTAACTGCTCCCACCCGATGAGTGCTCTATAATACTACGTTATTTCTATTTATTATATGTATGGTATGGTATGGTATGGTATTATATCTAGTCAATAAAGGTATGTGAAATTCTAACTGCTCCCACCCGATGAGTGCTCTATAATACTGGTATGGCATGGTATTATTTCTAGTCAATAAAGGTGGCGCACTAACTTATTTTTGGAGAAACTCGTCCCTGTGAAATTCTAACTGCTCCCACCCGATGAGTGCTCTATAATACTACATTATTTCTATTTATTATATGTATGGTATGGTATGGTATGGCATGGTATTATTTCTAGTCAATAAAGGTGGCGCACTAACTTATTTTTGGAGAAACTCGTCCCTGTGAAATTCTAACTGCTCCCACCCGATGAGTGCTCTATAATATACTACGTTATTTCTATTTATTATATGTATGGTATGGTATGGTATGGCATGGTATTATTTCTAGTCAATAAAGGTGGCGCACTAACTTATTTTTGGAGAAACTCGTCCCTGTGAAATTCTAACTGCTCCCACCCGATGAGTGCTCTATAATACTACGTTATTTCTATTTATTATATGTATGGTATGGTATGGTATGGCATGGTATTATTTCTAGTCAATAAAGGTGGCGCACTAACTTATTTTTGGAGAAACTCGTCCCTGTGAAATTCTAACTGCTCCCACCCGATGAGTGCTCTATAATACTACATTATTTCTATTTATTATATGTATGGTATGGTATGGCATGGTATTATTTCTAGTCAATAAAGGTGGCGCACTAACTTATTTTTGGAGAAACTCGTCCCTGTGAAATTCTAACTGCTCCCACCCGATGAGTGCTCTATAATACTACGTTATTTCTATTTATTATATGTATGGTATGGTATGGTATGGCATGGTTATTATTTCTAGTCAATAAAGGTGGCGCACTAACTTATTTTTGGAGAAACTCGTCCCTGTGAAATTCTAACTGCTCCCACCCGATGAGTGCTCTATAATACTACGTTATTTCTATTTATTATATGTATGGTATGGTATGGTATGGCATGGTATTATTTCTAGTCAATAAAGGTGGCGCACTAACTTATTTTTGGAGAAACTCGTCCCTGTGAAATTCTAACTGCTCCCACCCGATGAGTGCTCTATAATACTACGTTATTTCTATTTATTATATGTATGGTATGGTATGGTATGGCATGGTATTATTTCTAGTCAATAAAGGTGGCGCACTAACTTATTTTTGGAGAAACTCGTCCCTGTGAAATTCTAACTGCTCCCACCCGATGAGTGCTCTATAATACTACGTTATTTCTATTTATTATATGTATGGTATGGTATGGTATGGCATGGTATTATTTCTAGTCAATAAAGGTGGCGCACTAACTTATTTTTGGAGAAACTCGTCCCTGTGAAATTCTAACTGCTCCCACCCGATGAGTGCTCTATAATACTACGTTATTTCTATTTATTATATGTATGGTATGGTATGGTATGGCATGGTATTATTTCTAGTCAATAAAGGTGGCGCACTAACTTATTTTTGGAGAAACTCGTCCCTGTGAAATTCTAACTGCTCCCACCCGATGAGTGCTCTATAATACTACATTATTTCTATTTATTATATGTATGGTATGGTATGGTATGGTATGGAAATGGTATTATAATACTACATTCTAGTCAATAAAGGTGGCGCACTAACTTATTTTTGGAGAAACTCGTCCCTGTGAAATTCTAACTGCTCCCACCCGATGAGTGCTCTATAATACTACGTTATTTCTATTTATTATATGTATGGTATGGTATGGTATGGCATGGTATTATTTCTAGTCAATAAAGGTGGCGCACTAACTTATTTTTGGAGAAACTCGTCCCTGTGAAATTCTAACTGCTCCCACCCGATGAGTGCTCTATAATACTACGTTATTTCTATTTATTATATGTATATGGTATGGTATGGCATGGTATTATTTCTAGTCAATAAAGGTGGCGCACTAACTTATTTTTGGAGAAACTCGTCCCTGTGAAATTCTAACTGCTCCCACCCGATGAGTGCTCTATAATACTACGTTATTTCTATTTATTATATGTATGGTATGGTATGGTATGGCATGGTATTATTTCTAGTCAATAAAGGTGGCGCACTAACTTATTTTTGGAGAAACTCGTCCCTGTGAAATTCTAACTGCTCCCACCCGATGAGTGCTCTATAATACTACGTTATTTCTATTTATTATATGTATGGTATGGTATGGTATGGCATGGTATTATTTCTAGTCAATAAAGGTGGCGCACTAACTTATTTTTGGAGAAACTCGTCCCTGTGAAATTCTAACTGCTCCCACCCGATGAGTGCTCTATAATACTACGTTATTTCTATTTATCCCACCCGATGAGTGCTCTATAATACTACGTTATTTCTATTTATGATATGTATGGTATGGTATGGTATGGCATGGTATTATTTCTAGTCAATAAAGGTGGCGCACTAACTTATTTTTGGAGAAACTCGTCCCTGTGAAATTCTAACTGCTCCCACCCGATGAGTGCTCTATAATACTACGTTATTTCTATTTATTATATGTATGGTATGGTATGGTATGGCATGGTATTATTTCTAGTCAATAAAGGTGGCGCACTAACTTATTTTTGGAGAAACTCGTCCCTGTGAAATTCTAACTGCTCCCACCCGATGAGTGCTCTATGGTATGGTAATACTACTAACTGCTTATTTCTATTTATTTCTATTTATTATATATGGTATGGTATGGTATGGCATGGTATTATTTCTAGTCAATAAAGGTGGCGCACTAACTTATTTTTGGAGAAACTCGTCCCTGTGAAATTCTAACTGCTCCCACCCGATGAGTGCTCTATAATACTACGTTATTTCTATTTATTATATGTATGGTATGGTATGGTATGGCATGGTATTATTTCTAGTCAATAAAGGTGGCGCACTAACTTATTTTTGGAGAAACTCGTCCCTGTGAAATTCTAACTGCTCCCACCCGATGAGTGCTCTATAATACTACATTATTTCTATTTATTATATGTATGGTATGGCATAGTATGGTATTATTTCTAGTCATTAAAGACCTGAAAGAGTCCGTCACCACTAAGGCGCAACACACTTTTTGGGGGGGCAGTGGGGGTGGGGGTGGTGGACCTTGTCAAATTGGTCCATACCAGGCAGTGGGACTCTCCCTGCTCTTATAGACTTTTCACTGCCATGGGATTTTTACGTAACCCCATCCAGACTCGAGGTTCAGTTCAATTTTCTCGTCCAACTAGGAAGAACGGGCAAGAGGCTGGGATTCAAACCCCAGTCACTCATGCTCTATAATTGGCAGGTGAACGTCTTAACCACTCTGCCACCTACCTGGCTTCCTGTGAATGAAAGTTGAGTTCCACAGGGAGCCAGCCTTACCTGGAGTCCTCCTGGTGATGTCCACCACCCTGGGACAGGCGCTCAGCTTGTGGGCCTCCTGCACACCATCAACAGGGTCCGTCACACTCTCTTTATACTTGGGAAACCAGCCAACTAAAAAACTAAAAACTAAAAAAACAGTACCACCAAAAACTGGGATGAATCACAGTAATTCTAGGGTCCACATTTAGTTCTTCTTGTGGCAACATTTTTTAATTAATCTCAAGATTTGGTATATTCTAGTCACAGAGACTTATGTTTGTGAAAGTCAGGCTGCTCTTCCCTGGAGAACACATCGCTGCAAGCGCAGCACCAACCATTTTTGTTGGTGTGTGTGTGTGTGTGTGTGTGTGTGTGTGTGTGTGTGTGCGTGTGCGTGTGCGGCACAAACTTGGGAAACATAGCTATTAATTTGGTCATACCAGGCAGTGGGATTTCTCCCTGCTCTTATCGACTTTTAACTGCCGTGGGATTTTTATATGCGTAAAGTGCACGGGTCATGTCAGACTAGCTTTAAGTCCCCGTCCGAAGGACTCGACGGACTTGACATTCCGAAGGACTCGACATTCAGTTCGATTTTTTGGTCGAACTAGAAAGAAAGGGCGAGGCCGGGATTCGAACCCGGGTCACTCACACTGCAGTCACGCATTGAATTTGGTCAGAATCCACAAATCTTGTGCCTTTTTTATACCAATAGAATGAATACAAAATGTACTACCTTCCCAGCATATATATAAAAAAAAAAAATCACTGTGAATTTCATATTTTGCAGTTTCAGCATACCACCCAGTTAATTTTTGTAGTACATACGCACATACACCATCAACACCCCCACCCCCCTTCCCCCATCTACACTGACCATCAACAGTTTTCCTGTTTTGCCGGCCAGCTTGTTGAGTTCCAGTTTGCCCAGCACGGTGTCCGGCAGCTCGGTCAGTCCCACGTGACCCGTGGTGCTGCCCAGACCTGTCGGCTTCAGCGGCAGACGCAGGGGAGGCAGTGTGGACAGCTGCCGCTGTGAACCAAACACAAACTCCTGACATAATGCCCGCTACTTAACTCATTCGCATCGCAACGATTTTGAATTATTGAACAAACTCACAAATCACTCCAGCCATGCACACAAACAAAACATACATAAACAACAAAAGGAGAAATGAAGGAAGATTACGGGTTTTTACTTCAGGGAAGTGGTAGATCAGACTTTTTTATATACAGACTTTATATAGAAAAACTCTACACAGATTGGTTTCCCCACAACAAACCACTACAAAAGCAAAGTTAGAGGCAAAATTGTGGTTTAAGGGAGCGAAGCGAGTTTAGAAGTGACCAAGGTATTGTGTGTACACAGATTTACTTCCCTTGAAGCAAATGCATCATATTGACAGTTATCTATTAATTCCGGACATATATGTCCGGAACGACTTGAATGAGTTAATGACACAATACTGTCCAGCCCTTCAATCAAAATTACATTAGCCAATGAATCTGCCTTGGCTTAGACAGACCAACTGACATAAGCTAGAACACCAAGGCTACATCAAAATGTTGCTTAGCTATGCATAGTTATGTGGGGATTGTCTTCAGCCATGACAAGCTCCTAGCATAACATCATCAGTCTCCCCCAATACCCCGAAGACGGAGTGTGGCTGCCCATGTGACGGGGCAATCAAAAACGGTCACACACGTAATGTTCTCATCCGTAGCTGATGCACTTGTACCATAGTGTTCAAGTGCTTCAGCAGTTGGGATGATCCCTGGAGTCTTTTAGCCAGGGTTTGTCAACAACAACATTAGCGAATAGTAGGGGCCAAAAATGAAACAAGAGCTGTACCACAGATTATTTTCTATACTGTATGGGGATTCACGGTACAGCTGTCTTTCTGTGGAAGACTGTGTCTCTCAAACTAGGGGGTGTTTGCTCTGGAGCCGCCCCCCCCCCCTCTCCCATGGGGATACCGGGGGGTCTTCTGTACAAATAGTTCCTCCACCTCCTGGACGTTCCGTGCTCAAAAATTCCTCTAATCTGTCTCTCTGTTTGACTCTGCCTTCTTTGTTTGCTTTGTGTCATCTACTATCTTTCTGACCCCTTCTCCAGCCTTTTCCCCCCAAAACAAATCTTCCATATAGTTTTCTCCTTTGAGCTCCTCCAAAATCGGAATGTGTCGCCTGAATGCAGCGAGCAGACCAGTGAAAACTGGAAAACGGACATGTACGTATCCATTGTGGCCTTATGGCTGGGAACACAGAAGAAGAGCTGGAGCAAAAGGGATTGATTGGCCTTTGGGGACTTTCCCCAACGCCGGCTGTCCTCAAATCCATTTGGCAGAGAGTGGAGATGTACCCTGGGCAAGGCATGGCATCTCCTCAATAAACAAATGGTAACCCAGCCATCAAGAATCTGGCTGTCATAGTCGGAAACGACAGAGCGGCATTGTTACTGAATACAGTAGAACCTCCCTTATAAGACCCCCCATTATAAGACTCCCTCCCACATAAGACCTACTTCTCTGAGACATTGCCCTTCTTTGTAAGTATTAAAATTACCTCCCATATAAGAGACACCTCCCTTATAAGACCTCATTTTGGATGATTTTTGAAGGTCTTATAAGGGAGGTTCCACAGTACACCCAAACAGCCTACATCAACACAACTCTACGGATAATGCCTGCTCTTTAAAGACACACTGACCCAGCAAAATTAAGTCCCTTGATTTTTTTTTCTCTGGCCAGGTGTGACCCACATACAAATCCCCCCAAATTCAAATTGAGGCTGCTCTTCAAAGTGGTTTCGTTTAGAATTTGCATGGGAGTCACACCTGGCCTCCCTCAAAATAATCCAGGTAAAAATGACCACCTTTGACGCTCGATTTGTGGGTAACCAAAGGAAACAGCGTGATGCGGTTTATGCAGAACGATTTATCTCGGCGATATCTCTATGCATTTTTTAAGAAAGAAACTTCTTCGCGTCATGGTGTCTTTAACAACAGACTGCTTTTTCGTTGGTGCTATTGATTACAATCTCCACGCACGATGCCTGCTCTTTTTATCGAGAATAGCTAGGTCCCGGTGACAGAAAGTAAAACGACAGACTATTTGCACTGAACTGACCTTCATCTTTTCCCCCTTGAGTCGCACATTTTCCCGTTTGACGTAGGTCAGAGCCTCTTTCAGGGATTCCATCTACAAGGGAAAGCGTGCCAGAGTATAACATACATAGCAGAGAGAACTACAATAAAGCAATTATCCAACACAAAGGAAAATTTATATGACAGAAAGGCAAGCACTCACACACACACACATACATACACATACATAAAAAGGCTTGTAGCTTACTCCTTTATCGTCAATAAAGATCATTTTGACTTGACTTGACTTGACATGCATGCACATATGCAAATACATTTGCATGTACACACACATGCATGCAAACACAAACATACACAGAAACACACACACACACATTTACATATAGACACACACATACACACACTGGGGTGTTTAATGGTCTTAACCCAGGGTAAGCAGTTCTATATTTTCTATAAGGTACATGCGCCCTCCTAGTTCCGCTGAGATTTATCGTCAGAAGTGGTGTCTGCGATGTACCAGACCAGATCCAGACACACACACACACACATACATATGGACACACACACACATATTCATACACACACATATGGACACACACACATTCATACACAAACATATGGACACACACACATGTGCACATAAACCAGAGTGACACACACACAATTCATACAACACACACACATGCAGAGTGACACACACAGACATAACACACACAATTCATACAACACACATGACACACACAATTAATACAACACACACAATGACACACACACAATTCATTCAACACACACACACACAATTCATTCAACACACACTGGGACACACACAATTCATACAACACACACAATGACACACACACAATTCATTCAACACACACACACACAATTCATACAACACACACAATGACACATACACAATTCATACAACACACACAATGACACATACACAATTCATTCAACACACACAATGACACACACACAATTCATTCAACACACACACACAATTCATACAACACACACAATGACACATACACAATTCATTCAACACACACAATGACACACACACAATTCATTCAACACACACACACACACAATTCATACAACACACACAATGACACACACAATTCATACAACACACACAATGACACACATACAACACACACAATTCATACAACACACACAATTCATACAACACACACAATTCATACAACACACACAATTCATACAACACACACAATGACACACACACAATTCATACAACACACACAATGACACACACACAATTCATACAACACACACAATTCATACAACACACACAATGACACACACACAATTCATTCAACACACACAATTCATTAAACACACACAATGACACACACACAATTCATTCAACACACACAATGACACACACACAATTCATTCAACACACACAATTCATACAACACACACAATGACACACACAATTCATTCAACACACACAATGACACACACAATTCATTCAACACACACAATGACACACACACAATTCATTCAACACACACAATTCATACAACACACACAATGACACACACACAATTCATTCAACACACACACGCACACAATTCATACAACACACACAATGACACACACCGACACACTCCAAACATATGAGGCGTTTTTTCTCAATGACACATACACAATTCATTCAACACACACAATGACACACACACAATTCATTCAACACACACACAATTCATACAACACACACAATGACACACACACAATTCATTCAACACACACAATGACACACACAATTCATACAACACACACAATGACACACACAATTCATACAACACACACAATGACACACACAATTCATACAACACACACAATGACACACACACAATTCATTCAACACACACACACACACAATTCATACAACACACACAATGACACACACCGACACACTCCAAACATATGAGGCGTTTTTTCTCAGCTGACCTGTTGCACCAGGTGTGGGGCATCACTCAGGCTGGACGTGCTGCCGCTGATACTGCCCACCGGACTGATGGCCGGGCCACCTGACCACACACACACACCATTCATCAACAACTTCTACTCTCTTGTACTGCATTGCAATACCTACATTTCAAAACCCTGCCAGCTAAAATGGGATGAGTTTGGGGGCGACAACCAGATTAATGACTGGTTATTTTTGGTTGGGAGTCCTCATTGCTTCAGGGGTAAGGGGACAGCTAACAAGCACATAGCACATGCAATTTTCATATGTTCATATACTCCCAGAGAGATCAAGTTTTCATGACAATGCATTGTCATGGAAAGAGCATGTCCCTCGTCAGTCCCTCCAGCAGGGTCTTCATGGGAATGCGCGCTATAGAAATAGCCAATATCATCATCACTGTCAGTGACTGGCTCGTCCAGAGGATTGCTCTATGAGCCCCTCCAGCAGGGTCTTCATGGGAATGCGCGCTATAGAAATAGCCAATATCATCATCACTGTCAGTGACTGGCTCGTCCAGAGGATTGCTCTATGAGCCCCTCCAGCAGGGTCTTCATGGGAATGCGCGCTATAGAAATAGCCAATATCATCATCACTGTCAGTGACTGGCTCGTCCAGAGGATTGCTCTATGAGCCCCTCCAGCAGGGTCTTCATGGGAATGCGCGCTATAGAAATAGCCAATATCATCATCACTGTCAGTGACTGGCTCGTCCAGAGGATTGCTCTATGAGCCCCTCCAGCAGGGTCTTCATGGGAATGCGCGCTATAGAAATAGCCAATATCATCATCACTGTCAGTGACTGGCTCGTCCAGAGGATTGCTCTATGAGCCCCTCCAGCAGGGTCTTCATGGGAATGCGCGCTATAGAAATAGCCAATATCATCATCACTGTCAGTGACTGGCTCGTCCAGAGGATTGCTCTATGAGCCCCTCCAGCAGGGTCTTCATGGGAATGCGCGCTATAGAAATAGCCAATATCATCATCACTGTCAGTGACTGGCTCGTCCAGAGGATTGCTCTATGAGCCCCTCCAGCAGGGTCTTCATGGGAATGCGCGCTATAGAAATAGCCAATATCATCATCACTGTCAGTGACTGGCTCGTCCAGAGGATTGCTCTATGAGCCCCTCCAGCAGGGTCTTCATGGGAATGCGCGCTATAGAAATAGCCAATATCATCATCACTGTCAGTGACTGGCTCGTCCAGAGGATTGCTCTATGAGCCCCTCCAGCAGGGTCTTCATGGGAATGCGCGCTATAGAAATAGCCAATATCATCATCACTGTCAGTGACTGGCTCGTCCAGAGGATTGCTCTATGAGCCCCTCCAGCAGGGTCTTTTTTAACAGCACCCTGAGAATGTGGCCCACAGAAAATACCCATCATCATCATCAAGACAAAACCACTGACCAGAGAGTCCTGAATACTCCTCCAGTAAGGTATTCTTGCACAGCACAGCACCCTGATATTGTTCCTTAGAAAAGTATCCATTTTTATCATCAATATTTATCACTGCGTTCTTACTGATCGGCGTGTCCTGAGGACTGTTGTGCCTTGTCAGCCGCTCCAACAGGGTCTTTCTGTGGACATCATCATGAGAATATGCCCAACAGAAGGATCCATTAGTATCATCAATATGTTGTAACTACACTCTCACTGATAATAATAATAATACTGTAAATTTATGACGTACTTACCTCCCGATAAAACCAGGAGCTCAAGGCGTTTACAATGACAAATAGTTAAAAGTTAAAAGTGAAGGGAGTGTCCAGGTGACTCTTTAGCATCAAGCAAGGCTTTTCTTAAACAAGGCCCTGAAATTGAGCCCTATAGAATTACCCATTATCGTCATCATCACACTAACTGACCGGCATGTCCGGAGGACTGTCGTGTCAGCCCCTCCAGCAATGTCTTCATGGACAGCACCCTGAGAAGGGACACTATAGAAACACCCTCCCCCATGGGGATACCGGGGGTCTTTTGTATAAATAGTTCCCCCACCTTCTGGAAGTTCTGTGCTTGTAACTTCCTCTAATCTGTCACTCTCTTTGACTGCCTTTTCCCTTTGCTTACTGTCATCTACTATCTTTCTGCCTTACCGGTTCATTCTCTTGCCTTTTTTTCAAGAAACACTTTCAAAAAGATTTCCTCCAGCCGAAGTCGGACTTGCTGGGCCTATTTCTTAGGCGCATAACAGCAGCATGACACATCTGCGCTCATAATTGACAGGAAACAGTCTGAGCGATCGAAGAAGAAGAAGAAGAAGAAGACGAAGAAGAAACACCCAATATTAGCGCTTAAGAGCTCAAAGGTAAAGCGCTGTATCAAATCAAATCAAATCATCTTTATTATCTCATAACTGAGAAATTGCAGCCAGGTGCACATAAGAAAAACAACAATAAACACATTTATCAACAACAATTAAAGAACATAAACTAATAACTAATAACACTGCAATATTGTAATTAACAAACTGGACGAATACGAACAATTACTCCAGTAAAAGCAGAACGCATTTTAAAAATACATTTTAAATCAAGACATAATCAGTTGGGGGAAAAAACACACCCCAAAACACTAGGGAAGAAAAACGCTTAAAAATACAGCAATAATAGTACCTACACCATCTATACATACATTTTCTTAATAAATATGTGAGACTGCACTCTGACTGACCTGCGTGTCCCGAGGACTGGCGGGTGAGCCCCTCCAGCAGGGTCTTTTTGGACAGCACCCTGAGAATGGAGGACACTATGGAAACACCCAATATTAGCGCTTAGAGCTCAAAGGTAAAGCGCTGTATACATGTTCTTAATAAATATGTGAGACTGCACTCTGACTGACCGGCGTGTCCCGAGGACTGGCGGGTGAGCCCCTCCAGCAGGGTCTTTTTGGACAGCACCCTGAGCCGTTCCTTCAGCTCCGTCTTCTCCTGCTCCAGGTTGTCGATCTCCCCCTGAAGGCTGTCGTACGTCTCCTCAAACTCCCTGATAACACACACAAATGCACACACACACACTGTCACATGGGAAATTTTTTAAATCCTGCAAGGGGGCGGCCCTGGCGGAACGCAGGAGCCAGAAAGTGCTATCACTAAAGGAATACAGCAGGCAGATAGTACCTTCTGGGCTTCATCCGTCAAATTTATTTTAATTTAACAACTAACTTCTCCTTCTTTTTGAACTGGACGCTGGCCTCGTCCAGTTTTCGCTGTATTTTGTCCACCCTCTCTATCATTTACTTCTCCTCCTTCTGCTTGAACTGGACGTTGGCCTCGTCCAGTTTTCGCTGTATTTTGTCCACCCTCTCTATCATTTACTTCTCCTCCTTCTTCTTGAACTGGACGTTGGCCTCGTCCAGTTTTGACTGTATTTTGTCCACCCTCTCTATCATTTACTTCTCCTCCTTCTGCTTGAACTGGACGTTGGCCTCGTCCAGTTTTCGCTGTATTTTGTCCACCCTCTCTATCATTTACTTCTCCTCCTTCTGCTTGAACTGGACGTTGGCCTCGTCCAGTTTTCGCTGTGTTTTGTCCACCCTCTCTATCATTTACTTCTCCTCCTTCTGCTTGAACTGGACGTTGGCCTCGTCCAGTTTTCGCTGTGTTTTGTCCACCCTCTCTATCATTTACTTCTCCTCCTTCTTCTTGAACTGGACGTTGGCCTCGTCCTCGCTGTATTTTGTCCACCCTCTCTATCATTTACTTCTCCTCCTTCTGCTTGAACTGGACGTTGGCCTCGTCCAGTTTTCGCTGTATTTTGTCCACCCTCTCTATCATTTACTTCTCCTCCTTCTGCTTGAACTGGACGTTGGCCTCGTCCAGTTTTCGCTGTATTTTGTCCACACGCTCTCTCTCTCCATCACTTACTTCTCCTTCTTCTTGAACTGCACGTTGGCCTCGTCCAGTTTTCGCTGTATTTTGTCCACACGCTCGTCAGTCTCTCTGTTGGCGTTCTCCAGCTTCTTCTCCATCAGACCCACACGTACTTGTTGTTCACTGATCTCTTCTTGCTAAAAAAAAGACAACCCAGAAAACCCATCACACTTAATACCGTATTTTATGGACTATAAGGCGATATTTTTCCCCCAGACTGAGACCCCTGCGCCTTATAATGTGACTGATAATATAGTAAGAAAATAGAGTAACAAAATCTGAATTTTGTGTTAAATTTGGGGGGTGCGCCTTACATGGATACAACAATTCACCAAACGATGGATCAGCAATTCATAGGTTAAGGTCCCATAGCCGTTTAAGAGCAGTGGATTTAGCATTCTCCCTGTGTTTAGTGCTTGGTATCGGATTGGAAGGCGGTGCCAGTCCTTCTCCTTCCACTGCCTTAGCTTCCCCAAACTGAAGAAAGGTATGCATTTAGGCCTGGGCGTCGTGAGGAGAGAACAGGAGCAAAGTATTTTTTTCCACATGCACTACGAGCTAAACAGGATTCAAATTTTTAACCTGCCTTTTTTTGTTTTGGAATTGCGAGTCGGCAGATTCCTCTTCTTGACCGTGATGCTTCTAAGAACTCAAAAAGCAATCATAATTTAACAAAGCGCTCGACCAGATGTAAAAAAGCAAGCACCGTTTTAAAATGCTTTACAAAATTAACAAAGAAATTCCTCCAAAGTCGGAGTGTGGCTGCCCACGTGGTGGGTTAATCAAAAACGGTCACACACGTAATGTTCTCATCCCTAGCTGGTGCATTTGTACCTTAGTGTTCAAGTACTTCGGGATGATCCCTAGAGTCTTTTAGCCAGGGTACGACAACAACAACAAAGAAGTTATCATTTGAATAAAACACTCCACAAAATTTACTTTCTTCTGCTTACATAGCGTTCCTTATTCATGATATCTCTTCATTACAGGGCCATTTTGACTCTCCTTTACAAGACCACACACCAACTTAAACTTAATCCTGTTTTCTTGTTCTTTGTCTTTTCCCCTAGATTCAAGATTCAATATTCTTTACTTAGTTAATATATGCACAAAGGAAACTGTTTTGGTTTTGCACAAAAAACACTGAACAGCATCAACACTAAAAACGATAGATAACACTGTATAATCATGGAAAGGAAATCAGATAATATTCTCTCTCTCTCTCTCTCTCTCTGTCTCTCTCTCACACACACACACACAGACACTCTCTCTCTCTCACACACACACACAAACAACAACAAGTATTCATACGGCGCTGAATCTTGATAGAAATCAAATCAAAGCGCACACACACGTTAGCATTCATAACGCATTCAAACAAAAATGCAATACAAAGCGAACACACACGTATGACATAAATGGTATACAGCAGAAACAGACCTAAAGGCAAGAGAGAGCAGAGAAAGAGAGTGGAGCCTCCATAACGGGGGAACAGTTGGGTTTTGAGGTTAGATTTGAAAGCAGAGAGGGTCGGTCGCTGACGGAGGGAAAGAGGAAGTTTGCACACACACACATACACAGACACACAAAGGCTCACACACACACACACAGACACACGTAGGCTCACACACACACACAGACACACGTAGGCTCACTCACACACACACACACAACACACACTGGCCTGACCTTGATCTTGATGAGCCTCTTGACCTCCTTGAGCTCCTCCTCCTTGAGGTCCAGCTTGGTCTTCATGACCTCCACGTCCCCAAAGTGGCCCCGCATCCCATCCGCCCGCAGACGAACAGGGGCCAGCGTCTGAAACCCAACACCAAGCATGACAATTGTCTGAGGTTCAATCCTCTGAAACCCAACACCAAGCATGACAATTGTCTGAGGTTCAATCCTCTGAAACCCAACACCAAGCATGACAATTGTCTGAGGTTCAATCCTCTGAAACCCAACACCAAGCATGACAATTGTCTGAGGTTCAATCCTCTGAAACCCAACACCAAGCATGACAATTGTCTGAGGTTCAATCCTCTGAAACCCAACACCAAGCATGACAATTGTCTGAGGTTCAATCCTCTGAAACCCAACACCAAGCATGACAATTGTCTGAGGTTCAATCCTCTGAAACCCAACACCAAGCATGACAATTGTCTGAGGTTCAATCCTCTGAAACCCAACACCAAGCATGACAATTGTCTGAGGTTCAATCCTCTGAAACCCAACACCAAGCATGACAATTGTCTGAGGTTCAATCCTCTGAAACCCAACACCAAGCATGACAATTGTCTGAGGTTCAATCCTCTGAAACCCAACACCAAGCATGACAATTGTCTGAGGTTCAATCCTCTGAAACCCAACACCAAGCATGACAATTGTCTGAGGTTCAATCCTCTGAAACCCAACACCAAGCATTACAATTGTCTGAGGTTCAATCCTCTGAAACCCAACACCAAGCATGACAATTGTCTGAGGTTCAATCCTCCCCAACACCAAGCATGACAATTGTCTGATGGTTCAATCCTCTGAAACCCAACACCAAGCATGACAATTGTCTGAGGTTCAATCCTCTGAAAACCAACGCCAAGCAGGCATAGAGTCTGAGGTTCAATCCTCTGAAAACCACGCTAAATGTGTGGCCATTAAGGCCACACACACACAGAATCGAAGGCAACACTGAAACCAGTTCCAAACGTTACCACAAAGGCATAGAGTACCAAGGGGGGTTGCGTACCCCTCAAAATGATGCAAACAATGATGCAAGCATGGCATGATTTCTCTACAATCTCTACGATTTCAAGGGGTGGGGGGTGTACGCGAGTACCCAACCAACGCGCAGAACTGTTAGTGCTCTAATTCATTAAGAAATTAAATGCTGCTATGACGTGAAGATTACCCTCAGAAACAAAGGCAAATCCTCGGCCACCACAAACAAATCCTCTGCCAGAAATGTGCAAATGTTCTGACAATTCTGATGCCAGCAACACAGCGACGGTGGGTTTTAACCCTTTCATTGCCACTGTCGCCTCTTGGCACCACAATGATTCTAACACCCATGTCACTGAAAGGCATCAAATGAGGGTCTGGTATCCAGTGACCTTATGTTCTTCATTTTGGGAGGAAAGGATAGGCTCTATTTTATGCATGTCACAGAGGATTTCCCCAATATTGCAGACGAAATCTTTTCTCTACCCGGGTAAGTTTAATGGTAAATTTTGGCTGAGGAATGGCTAGCGTTGAAAGTGTTAACACTGGTATTAATACATGCAGCCCTTAGCTTGTGACCCACACATGTACATATACACACACTTATGAAAACGCACATATTCTCACACACACACACATGCGCGTGTGCAAGATGTGTCACGGATATCGTTACGAACACACTATAAGCTTTAAGCTTTATCATGATTATCACATTACTTGACATGGAATAGAAGTTATTGAAACCAATACACACATGCATCCACATATGCACACACTGACACAGACATATGCACACACTGACACAGACATATGCACACACTGACACAGACATATGCACACACTGACAGACATATGCACACACTGACACAGACATATGCACACACTGACACAGACATATGCACACACTGACACAGACATGCACATACTGCACACAGACATATGCACACACTGACATATGCACACACTGACACAGACATATGCACACACTGACACAGACATATGCACACACACACATATGCACACACTGACACAGACATATGCACACACTGACAACATATGCACACACTGACACAGACATATGCACACACTGACACAGACATATGCACACACTGACACAGACATATGCACACACTGACACAGACATATGCACACACTGACACAGACATATGCACACACTGACACAGACATATGCACACACTGACACAGACATATGCACACACTGACACATGCACACACTGACACAGACATATGCACACACTGACACAGACATATGCACACACTGACACAGACATATGCACACACTGACACAGACATATGCACACACTGACACAGACATATGCACACACACACTTGCACAGTTGCAATGATGTACGCAAAACAAGCAGACACAGACACACATGCACACACACAAATTGGCAACACACAAAGACAAACACATACACTCAGACACATATGCACAAACACACATTCTCTCTCCCTTAACCCTTTCAACACCAGCCATTTTTCAGCTAAAAATTTCCATTACACTTACCTGGGTAGAGGCATCTGCTACGGGATTCCTCTGTGACATGCATAAAATAGGGCCTATCTTACCTCCTAAAATGAAGAACATAAGGTCACTGGATACCAGACCCTCATTTGATGCCTTTCAGTGACATGGGTGTTAAATCATTGTGGTGCCAAGAAGCGACAGTGGCGATGAAAGGGTTAAGGACCTGCTACACGTCATCTAATATCGTACAACTGTTCGATATGATTTGATCATGTGGTCTTGAAGTGCGAATTACATTTGTTCTTCGAGACCACGTGATCGAATCGTATTGCACAGTCGTACGATATTAGCTGACGTGTAGCAGGCCCCCATAGCGATGAAATCTGACGCGTCATGCTTCACCTTCTTGTCGTGCGTGCCGTCAAAGTCGAACTCTCCGTTCTCCATGGCATTGGCCAGTTTGTTCATGGTGCCCACCACCGAGCCAAACGACAGCCTGCACACACACCCTTTACATCAGAACCATACGCTTAATCAAAACTGTGCTAAAACACACAAAGCTTAAGCATTACCAAAACCAAACTTCTAATTGCGTATTGTTAAACATTATCACTGCATTAGCCTGTCCCATTCGCCACAGAACCCTCTTCTCAATTGCAGAAGAAGAAACCACGTTCGAAAGCTTCAAATGTCTTTGTCCTCAGGTCGGAACTCCCTCTGTGTCTTTTTCTTTCACATTTTATCAACAAGATCTGGAAGTCACCATCTTCAACTGCCATTATGCTTACTGTTTATTTACAAACCCAGTGCCTTCAATGCATTAACTAGACACAGAAACTCCATCAAAGACGCAGTTTAGCTACATCCCTTATGTTCTCGGCTTTCCTTTGTTTTTTGTTTTTTTGTGCTGTGCCATAGGTGTGGTTTTCTCTGTGCAAATGGGAGGATGCGTAGACATTTGGTTATGTCTGCGTGTGCGTGTGCATGTGTCGATTTATTAATTGAGTGCTATGTAAATATTTTATGACGCTTTAATGAAGCCTTTTATTACTACTTTTAACTTAACTATTTGTTATTGTAAACGCCTTGAGCTCCTGGTTTTATCGGGAGGTAAGTGCGTCATAAATTTTCAGTATTATTATTATTATCTTCTGGGCCGTACAGTGGCGTTGCTCCCACTCCGCTCATTCCGAGTCCCAACTCACAGCCACACTCTGGTTTGTCAGATCGCAGAATCCGAAATCAGCAGTCCAAGGGGAGCGAACCTATGTTAGGCCGTCAGGAGGCAACCAACTGAAGAGACACTGCACTGCTGCCGAGTCACTTTGGTGGAATGTTCTCGGTTTTGAATCTCAAAGCATAATTCTTTCCGTTTCATGAAAAAAAAGACACTACTCTAATCCTAATGCTATCCCTTACCCCTAGCACAGAAAAATGTTCCTTCTCCGTGAAAACTTTCAATGGGAACATTTTGAAGGGGAGTAGCAAAACTGCACCTTAGTCAAAACTCACCTGAGGCATTCTGCAGACCCGTTTACACAAGTCTTGAGTAGTCTGGCTTGCTGAAATGAATAGTTTTGGTGCAAAAAGTGTAGATTTATTCATTAAACCATCAAATAATGTTCACTGAAAATGAGTAGTAATCAAGAATTAAAGAGCATTATTTTTAGCTTTGAAGAGTAGTTTGAAGAGTAGAATACTATTTGAAAAGAGTACACAGTAAACAGGTCTGCATTCGTACGGCCCAGTCTTCTTTAGCGTACACTTTGTTGACAGTTTTATAGGCCAGCTCTTCCATCTTGCGTGCCAACAGACCCTCTTTGTCTGCACAGACAGAAACTCACCTGAGGCATTCATACGGCCCAGAGTCTTCTTTAGCGTACACCTTGTTGACAGTTTTATAGGCCAGCTCTTCCATCTTGCGCGCCAACAGACCCTCTTTGTCTGCACAGACAGAAACTCACCTGAGGCATTCGTACGGCCCAGAGTCTTCTTTAGCGTACACTTTGTTGACGGCTTCGTAGGCCAGCTCTTCCATCTTGTGCGCCAACAGACCCTCTTTGTCTGCACAGACACAGAAACTCACCTGAGGCATTCGTACGGCCCAGAGTCTTCTTTAGCGTACACTTTGTTGACGGCTTCGTAGGCCAGCTCTTCCATCTTGCGCGCCAACAGACCCTCTTTGTCTGCACAGACACAGAAACTCACCTGAGGCATTCATACGGCCCAGAGTCTTCTTTAGCGTACACTTTGTTGACGGCTTCGTAGGCCAGCTCTTCCATCTTGCGCGCCAACAGACCCTCTTTGTCTGCACAGACAGAAACTTACCTGAGGCATTCATACGGCCCAGAGTCTTCTTTAGCGTACACTTTGTTGACGGCTTCGTAGGCCAGCTCTTCCATCTTGCGCGCCAACAGACCCTCTTTGTCTGCACAGACACATCGGACATGCTGTACACTGTTGGGTGAACGCCAGAAAGTACCATCACGAAAGGAAATGAAGAAGGCCGATAGCGACGTCTGGCTTTAACCCGACAAAATGAGACGGTATTTTCTCTAGAAAAAGGTTCGGAAATAAAAATAGCTGCTTACAATAGAGCACTGTTAGGGAATTTGTGAGCTCGTATGACACCCCCCCCCCTCCCTCCCCGAGAATTTGTGAGTGCATAAATGGCGTGCGTGTTGAAAGGGTGAGGTGGGTGGGGGTCTGTTTGTCCATGCCTTGATTTAAAATAAAAAAAATTCTTTGAAATGGTGTCAATAAGTGTATGTGAAAGGGGTGAGTGGGATGAACGGCGTGAGCATTTTTTTTTTTTTTCTCTCGTAATATTTGTAAAGCGCTCTGAGGATGATCTTTTTTTTATCATCGAAGAGCGCTATAGAAGCTTTATTTATTATTATTATTATTACTAGGCCTGTAGTCATGAGTGCGGCTAAGACAACTTAATCCGGGATGGAAAATGCAAATTAGTCTACGAATCTGATTGGCAGTTTAGACTAATTTGACATTTTCCATCCCGGATTAGTTGTCTTAGCCACACTCATGACTACTGGCCCTGGCTGCTGTCATTACTTTGTGAAACATCTTTCATATATATATATTAGAAAATATTTGATGCTTGCAACATCATATTAGTTTGATAAACTTTACAGATACGAGTCCATTTCTTCTGAAAAATCTTCTCTTAAAGTTTAAGTTGCTTCCCTTGTCTTAAGTCTTTTCTTAATTAAGTTACTATATTATTTCTTAAAGACTTACCACACGCACAAACAAAAGAAAAAAAAAGAAGGATGTTGCCACATGCGTCAACTTCTGTCCTTGAATGATGATGTGTATCAATATTTAATAAATTCAGTGTGTAGTTTTGTGCCCAAATTAAGACACATGTAATTCTTGACAAATATTTAAATCCAGTCAATATAAAATTAAACGATTCCTGCACAAACGTAGAGACCAATAAAACGCTTTTTGACAAACTGATTAGCCAAGAGAGATATATCTGCTGAAAAATAAACTAGACATTTCAAGACAAATATGAGAAACACCTTTCAACAAGCTCACTAAAATCGCACCAATCTAGGTACCTGGTACTAAAAATAATGACAAACAAATGACACACACGTGAACAAACTGCTAGGTACTGGGGGGGTCTTCCATACAAATAGTTCCCCCACCTTCTGGAAGTTCTGTACTTGTAACTTCCTCTAATCTGTCTCTCTCTTTGACTCTACCTTTTTCTTTGCTTCGTGTCATCTACTATCTTTCTGACTTTTTGGCCCGGCCCATTCTCCTGGCTTTTTTTCAACAAAAATTCTTCCATATAGTTATCTCCTTTGAGCTCCTCCGAAATCGGAATGTGTCGGCTGAATGCGGCGAGAACACTCAGAAAATTCACAATAATTTTTTTTGTCCCAATGTAATCTTTCTTTTGTAAGGTAAAGGTTTTGTTCTTTTAATCTTAAAACATCGGCTACCTCAAAATAATATTTCGAGTCCTTTCAAATTCGCCTTACAAGATTTCCAATCCTTTCCTTTATTATTTCCATCTATCCTACAACATGCCACGAACGAGGTAAAATAATGTTGCTAAATACTGGGACGGAGTACGGGGAGTTTCAATGAAGGAAATATAAACATATAAATTGCCCAACCATGCACTTTTAACCCTTTCACTTTCACTGCCGATGTCGCATTTTTGCACCACAGTGATTTAGCACCCATGTCATCAAAAGCCTTGAAATCGGGGTCTGTTATCCAATGATCTTGTGTTCTTAATTTGGGGCAGTAAGGATAAGCCCTATTCTAAGCATGTCACAGATAAACCCCCAATATTGCAGATTAGTTCTTTTCTGTACCCTTGTAAGTTTAATGGAAAATTGTGGTTCAAAAATGGCTGGTGAGACTAACATATAAGGACACTGTTAACATGGGCACAAATCTGCAAGCTAGAGACGAGAAAAAATATAAAATATAAAAGCAAAATATGCATAGATTTGTGGTACTGTGCTGGTCATTAGAGATAACATTAATCATTATTTCATATAGACTGTTGCTTAAGATACATTTAAAATGAAACAGTTTTTAATCTGGGGAGGTTACGAGGCTTAGAAGCTTATCTCACAAACTGTACTGATCTTTAAAAGCAATCAAAATTTTGTGATGAGTTAAAAAGAATGAACAGACAGTCGTGTGTGTGTGTGTGTGTGTGTGTGTGTGTGTGCGTGTGCGTGTGCGTGTGCGCATGCATGCACACACACACACACAGACAGACACACACTCTCTCTCTCTATTCATCTCAGAAAATGTAGACATAATCAGGTAAGAGAGTAGCGGGTACTAATCGTCTTCACCATACAGGATCATGGATCATGCAAATATCAATGGATGAAATCCACAGTGGGGATTTGTCGTTCATCTGATGCGCCAGCCAACAACAACCGCGGGTCAAATTTATGCATGCATACACATGCACCCCAAAAAAGAAAATACAGGTACACATGTTCACATGCACATTTGATTTATTAAGACAATTTCTATAGCGTTTAATCTGTAAGCTCAAAGTGCTTGATTTACTCAAGCTATTTCTCACTCTCTTACACACAGACACACACACGCGTACGCGCACGCACACACAAACCCATGCACACACACGTGTGTGTACACACACACACATGTACACACACACACACATGTACACACACACACTTGTACACACACACAAACACACACATATACACACACACACAGAAACACTCTGTCACAGAGTGTTAGTCTGAGTCCCAAAGTAGATCGGTTAGTCCTGTCTCTTTTGCCTCCACCATTGACTACAAGCACCCATTCAGTTAACCCCTTCACTGCCAGAGGAAAGCATAGAATTATCGATTTTTGTAGTATAAAGTATAAAACAAATCTGTTAGACTCAATCTGAGAAAATGGTCTAGAGGCTAAGCCAAAAACCATCATCCCAGGCTTATGACATCATAAGTTATGACATCATCAATGACATCATTAAGTACGAGACCGTCTCGTAGCCAGGCAGGGAAGGGGTTAATGAAGAAAATGCAAGCTTTATGCTATGCTGTCCCTGTAATCACGAGTGTGTCTTAGACAATCAACATGGGTAGTAGTGTGCAAATTATACTAAACTACCAAAACGATTGGCTGTTTAGCCTAATTTACATACTACTACCCGCATTAACTATTTAAGATAAATTCACATAGTACTACTACCCGCATTGATTATTTAAGATAAATTCACATAGTACTACTACCCGCATTGATTATTTAAGATAAATTCACATAGTACTACTACCCGCATTGACTAAGATAAATTCACATAGTACTACTACCCGCATTGACTATTTAAGATAAATTCACATAGTACTACTACCCGCATTGACTATTTAAGATAAATTCACATAGTACTACTACCCGCATTGACTATTTAAGATAAATTCACATAGTACTACTACCTGCATTGATTATTTAAGATAAATTCACATAGTACTACTACCTGCATTGATTATTTAAGATAAATTCACATAGTACTACTACCCGCATTGATTATTTAAGATAAATTCACATAGTACTACTACCCGCATTGACTAAGATAAATTCACATAGTACTACTACCCGCATTGATTATTTAAGATAAATTCACATAGTACTACTACCTGCATTGACTATTTAAGATAAATTCACATAGTACTACTACCCGCATTGATTATTTAAGATAAATTCACATAGTACTACTACCCGCATTGACTAAGATAAATTCACATAGTACTACTACCCGCATTGATTATTTAAGATAAATTCACATAGTACTACTACCTGCATTGACTATTTAAGATAAATTCACATAGTACTACTACCCGCATTGACTAAGATAAATTCACATAGTACTACTACCCGCATTGATTATTTAAGATAAATTCACATAGTACTACTACCTGCATTGACTATTTAAGATAAATTCACATAGTACTACTACCCGCATTGATTATTTAAGATAAATTCACATAGTACTACTACCCGCATTGATTATTTAAGATAAATTCACATAGTACTACTACCCGCATTGATTATTTATGATGTACTCACGAGTACCGTACCTGGTTAGTACCGATGAGATCAATTCATAGTTCCCTTTCACTTGTTCAGGGCTGCCTACCCCCTCTTGCAGTTTCCAGGGACAAACTGCTTAAAAACCAGGGACAGAGACTTATTTCCTGCTCTCCACTCCCCGTATTAAAACTAAATCCTTCGGTGAATCTTCTTTCTCGTACTCTGCTCCCTCGGTCTGGAATAGCTTACCACACAGTGTTCGCCACTCTTCCTCTGTCCAGTCTTTCAAAACTTCTCTGAAAACTCATCTTTTTGAAACCTCATACTCTCACCTCTAATCCACGTAGTCCTTGATGATATTAACCTGCAGTGTGTGTGTGTGTGTGTGTGTGTGTGTGTGTGCGTGTGTGTGTGGGGGGGGGGGAGGGGGGGGGAGGAGGTGGGGGGAAGAGGGGGGAGGGGGCGAGAGAGATTAATACATGTATTTTGTATTAACAACAGTTTCATTTATTTTTAATTGATACTTGTCTTCATGTTGAATATTCTTGGCTTGTCTTTAATGTGTATGTTTATCTGTATGTTAGTGTTTAGGCCTTTGCTCAGCGCTTTGAGCTCCCTGCAAAGGGAGTTAAGCGCTCTATAAATAACCAGTATTATTATTATTATTATTATTTCCAGGGACAAACATAGCGAGGTCATGCGTCAGGGTCAAGATGAACATTAACTTTTGATAGGTCGAGATGTAGCAACATTTCTGTGATTCCGGATTTAAAAAAAAGTCTCCCTGATGCTTTTCGGTGCCAATACGCTTCAATATTCAAGATCCTTTGGAGTTCAGTAACCTATGTGTAACATGTCTGTTCAGGAAATGTCAACAGTGTCTGTTGGCTTGGATGCTTTTCGGTGCCAATACGCTTCAATATTCAAGATCCTTTGGAGTTCAGTAACCTACGTGCAACATGTCTGTTCAGGAAATGTCAACAGTGTCTGTTGTTCTTGATGCTTTTTGGTGCCAATACGCTTCAATATTCAAGATCCTTTGGAGTTCAGTAACCTACGTGTAACATGTCTGTTCAGGAAATGTCCACAGTGTCTGTTGTTCTTGATGCTTTTCGGTGCCAATACGCTTCAATATTCAAGATCCTTTGGAGTTCAGTAACCTACGTGTAACATGTCTGTTCAGGAAATGTCCACAGTGTCTGTTGTTCTTGATGCTTTTCGGTGCCAATACGCTTCAATATTCAAGATCCTTTGGAGTTCAGTAACCTACGTGCAACATGTCTGTTCAGGAAATGTCAACAGTGTCTGTTGGCTTGGGTGTTCCTGGGTTCAATGGTAAAGTTCAGGGATGTGAGAGGGCCCCAAACAAAAAAGCGTAGTTGATGGTATCGTCAAAGTACTCAAACAAGACTTTGCCTCCTCCTCGTGGCTGTCTACACGGATCTTACTGTCCAATCCCTGTCAAATGTGTGTTGGCATCCTCTGTCAATCTCTTCTTTCCTCACATCTATATATAAGGTGTGATAAATAATCACTCAATAGCTTTGAAAACATCCAAAATTTCCTTTGAAAACATAGCTGAACACATAAAAATGATGCATTGCTATTGGACGTAACTGGCCAACCACAGAGAAGGTCATTTCATTTTTTGACTGTGTGAGCAAAGAAAGTCTACCAAACTCGACAATCTGTACGATCGTCTCTCTCTATGTACGTTTAAATTTTTTTTAAATTTGTAGTCAAATAGAAAAAGTGCATTTAAGCGCAGCTCTCACATCCCTGAAAGTTAGTTAGCAAGACAAGTGTTGACAAGTGACTGCTCGACAAACTTTTGATTCTGCTCAGTTTCCAGGGACACCCGACAGAAAAGTGGATTCCAGGGACAAGGTGTCATTTTTAACCGTTTCCAGGGACAAATACCCCTTAGGGGGGATGGTAGGCAGCCCTGCTTGTTACACGTCAGAAATTACATTAGAAATTGACGACTAAACTACAGGTACTTCTTAATGAAACGAAAGGTAAAATTAGCCCAAACATTCTCGAAAAAGTTAGTCACAAGCAAGGTGCCTCTATTAATGCAAGATGCTTTTGTTTTGGTATAATTATCATATCCCATGCATCAAACTTGTTAGGCAAATATAGGGCAACTGTATGCACAACTAACTTTTAAAAAAAGGTAAAGAAGAAGAGAAAGAATGCACAAGGTGACAGTATGAATTTCTATAAAAATGAAAACACAAGTAGAAGAACATACTAAATGTGAGTATGAATTTCCATAACAAAAATCAACAAAAGAAGTATGCATAGTAGGCAGAGGGTGTACACAAATAATACATTGATATATATGTATATATATATTAGACAACAGTGGAGTACACTTAACACAAAGCTGGATAACACACAATATTGGTTAACACACAAAAATCTGTTTGAACGGACGAAACCCTTTTTTTTAATTATTACTTTAAAAAGATCGTTTTACACACAGATTTTCTTCTCAGCATAATATGTAAGCATGGCTAACACACAAACAAAAACTTGATCCGACTGTTATTTATCGTACTCAGGCATGAAAACTACTGTTAAAAAAAAAAAAGATGATTTTTTCAGCCGAGAAATCCTTCCACCCGGATTTTCACCTAACATCAGAAGTTTTGTTGAGCGGAGAGGGGGGGGGGGGGGGGGGGGGGGTGTGTGGAGCTACTGTTCCAATTTTTTTTCCCTGCACTCTTTACCTTTGGCTCTTTTCCGAATAACATCGCTGACTCTTCGGCCACAAGCTGCATTCTGCAGCCACTCAATTCTCCAATGATTCACGCAGCACTCTTTGTTTTTTTTCCATTTTGGTTTCGCCAACTCAATACACGCGTTCTCAGCGGACGCCATCTTGGAAATGACAACGGCGGAAGAGCAAAAAGGCACGAAATGAAGATTGTGCTGTATAAAGATAATTTTTTTTTTTTCTTTTTCTGGCGGAGATTTTTTTTTTTTTTAAATCGGCGGAGACGGCGGAGCTGTTTTCATGCCTGTTTTTTAAAAATCGGCGGAGACGGCGGAGCTGTTTTCATGCCTGTTTTCATGCCTGGTACTACAGTTCGCACTGATAGCACTAAATGAAGCTGGAGCCATCAAACATTACCTTACAAACTTTACAAAAGCCATCACAAAGCTCAAATGTTCTTCTACTGTGCCATGTGCTAGTCAGGAAGTTGGAAGTCGGAAGGTATGAACTGGCGGCAGTCCTGCACAAAGTGTGTCGTCTGCAGCACTACTGCTCGTTCAGTAGCAGAACTTCAGTTTCACATTTTTGACCGCGATTTTGTTAAAAATGCTTAACACAAATAATGGTTAACACACACAAAAATCTTTGTTCCCTGAATTTCGTGTTAAGAGTAGTACTCCACTGTATTTCCACATAAATAGTATAATACAATCATGTGCAAAGGTGTGTTAGTTATGGTACTAATACTCCCTGCACCAAGACATGATACAAGTAACATGGAAGAATAATGAACCCTGTCTACCTGCGGCCTATGACCAAATCAACCTGTGGATGGGATGCAGGCACAGTAAACTGAAATAAAGTCCCACACATGATCACAACACTTGAACAAAACCTACAGTGAAGACAATGAAATAGAAGATGATATGAACAAAATATAAATTAAAATGACTCAACATTTAAAAAAAAAAAGGCTTAGAAAAAGATCCTGATTTGCTTTGCATTGCATTATATCAAGCCGTACAATGCATATAAGTACCGATACTGTGATGTGTTTTTGAGTACAAAAAACGGCACAGGTACTTAGACTTACATATCAAAGTCTTTACATGTTAAATAAGTGCCTGTGGAAAAAAAAATCAAAAACCAAAAGTGGAAAAAAACCCACCCCAAAACACACACATCCACATGCACACTGCTGCAACTTGCTTTATCTACAATAATATCAATCTTTCCCAATCCATCGTTTTTCAATTTATTCATATCCATATCCAATTATTTGCTTTCATCAGCCGAAGTTTCTTCATTTTGAGTTTCTTCAAACAATCCCACTCCATATAAACTCAGCACTGTCGACACATTGTCTTCAAATGTTAACAGGCAAATATCACCCCAAAGAGGGACACTGAGATCAAAGTCTTGTTGTTTAGAAAAAGAAAGAAAAAAACAAATGATTTCCAACATAATAGGAGGCAAAAAAGAAACAAACAAAAAGATAAAGAAAACAGTGCTTATTTTTAAAAAAAGAAGGAAATATGGTGTTGATTTTTAAAAAAAAGAAGGAAAAAAACAACATTTATGTCTCATGCAACTTCAGCCATGAAATTGTCAAAACTGGTGAACAAATATTTTTCATGCTTTTAACCCCTTGACTGGCACCAACTTATCACATACTGACCTGATGACATCAGATGAAGAGAAATAACCCTGATATGCTGGCTTTTGCTCTAACATAATCAAGAGAGTAATATCCCCAGAGCATTTTCTCAGATTGGCTCTATCAGTTGTCTTTTTCATGTCATGATTTGCCCAACGATTTTCTTCTCTAATTTTCTCTGGCAGTCAAGGGGTTAAACAATATTCTAATTTTTTTTCTTCTTATAAATCAACCCTTTCAACCATTCCCAAGCAAGGAAGAACTAACTACCCAGCAGAAAACCCCCAAACAAATACTAAACACAAAAACTGAAGAAAAAACACAAAACACACACACACATCAAAGGCAGCATTCCATCCATCGATTCAGACTGCAAGGAAAATCACCGAAATGCTGAAATGCAAGGGGAAATAATTCAGCAAACGCTGGTCAAGACATTACCATTAAGCATAGGAAGAAAAAAAAAGGATGTAAGTGTATATATAAAAAACAACATTGATAGAGGCACACTACATAGGAAGACTACAGCAAGCCAGAGAGCCGAGCAAATTTACCCTTTAAATTTTCCAACTCAACAAGCTTCCCTCCTAAAAACATGGAAACAACAGTGATTGGATTATGTAGAGCAGTTAGAGAGAGATGTGAGAGAGAGAGAGAGAGAGAGAGAGAGAGAGAGAGAGAGAGAGAGAGAGAGAGAGAGAGAGAGAGAGAGAGAGGAGAGAGAGAGAGAGAGAGAGAGAGAGAGAGAGAGAGAGAGAGAGAGAGAGAGAGGAGAGAGAGAGAGAGAGAGAGAGAGAGAGAGAGAGAGAGAGAGAGAGAGAGAGAGAGAGAGAGAGAGAGAGAGAGAGAGAGAGAGAGAGAGAGAGAGAGAGAGAACATTTCATGAACTATAAATACTACAGTTCTACCTTTCAAAGCCCCACAGGCAATGCTTACAGTACAAGGCCTGTTTCATCATATTCATGAACCAAACATTATGCCAACAATACCAAACTACATGTACATGTATTTAACCTTCAGCACACTGCAGGCTCACTGTGTCGCCGAGCAGATACTCTCCCCTGTGTCGCCCAGAGAGGGGTACCCAAAACCAATGCTTCGCGGACCTTATTTCTGTTACTAATAATAGAAACTACCTCACTTTAGCTTCAGAACGAGGCTCGGCTGCTTTTTTCTCTTCTGGCAAGCCGCCATTTGCTTTTTTAGTTGTATTGAATTTTTCAAAGTGTTGATCGGTCAGAAAGTAAAGTTCACTATCAAATATGGCGGATTTTCGTGTTGGCGAAGCTTCCTACTGGAAATTAGCGTCGATGTTTATTTAAATCATGAATTCTTAGGCTTTGTTAGGTCGGATATCGACAGTGAAAGGGTGATATAAGATCGTAATGCAGTAGAAGGGGGGGTAGCCGATGTCAGTGTGACTCGATGAAGACGATCCGAAAACGATGTGAGCCGCGATTGTGATTCGGTACCGATTTTGACTACTAGGTTGAATTCAAAGAAAATTTTGCCTTTCATAATATTCTTAATGATATTTTCGTGAGTTATTTCGTTAAAGGGATCTTAGACATGAGTTAATTAGTCAGTGGGCGAACTTTGAAGCAGACGGCTCTCATTCTGATCGTGTCGAAACAGTAAGCAGGCATGGGAATTAGAGAAGACAAAAAAGACTGAAAATTGGGGTCTGGAAGCAGGCATAGGAACAAGGAATAAAAAACAACAACTGAAAACTGTGTGTGTTGGGATACAGCCCCCAGAAAATGAAGCTTCTTCTGTTATCTAAGCCTTAAAAACAGTATTAGAGATAAGACTGATATATTTAGTTCATTTTGCATTCATTTATAACCAATAACTTCAGTTTTACTCATTGGGCTTCTTTTTTTTTATCTCATAAATGTCCTCTTGGACCATCAAAAAAGCTGAAACTTGAAAAAAAAGACTGAAGAGGACCATCAAAAAAGCTGAAATCAGCCCAAAGACTGACAATTCCCATGCCTAGTAAGTCAACACTTTCGCTTTGTTTATTTCGCTTTTCTTTCTTTCAACAAAACATACACGGACAACAAAATACATCATATCAAAACTTTCCTCAATCATCTCTTCATTAGTATTCCAATAATCAAGTCTGCACACAACACACAGAGAAAATTAGAGCATTTTTAATCAAGTGGGTGTAAGCGTTTTTCACCGCCTCGAAAAGAATGCAACGTCAGAAAAAATGCAGGGTGCTAAAGGTTAAGCAAACAAATGTTTCTTTCAGAAATGTTTGTGGCTATTTTTCACAGTTGATATCATACCGTATCCTCCGAAGTCAAAGTGTGGCTGCCCACGTGGCGGGGTAATCAAAAACGGTCACACACCATGACACGTAATGTTCTCATCCCTAGGTGGTGCATTTGTACCATAGGATGATCCCTAGAGTCTTTTAGCCAGGGAATGACAACAACATATCATACCGCTATGACACTGAGCAAACTTTGCCCACTTTTGGTTAAACACACACACACACACACACACATGCACACGCACCCACGCATCAGACACACACACACATGCACACGCACGCACGCAGACAGACAGACAGACATACACACATCTACAATAATGCTTACAGGGTGTTTGGTTCTATCATGTTATACATTGTTCTACAATAAAGCCGAAAAGGCATAAATAATTATAAGACACCAAACACAACAAACATACGCAAAGCTATTCCACATTTTTGAACGTAACGACAGATTACAGTAGCATATGATTTACAAATCAACTGTTTGACTTGTTATATACTACATTAGTATCTTAAAATAGTGGACATTACCAATGCCAATACAACAGATAAAAAAACAATTCTCTTACTTAAAGAACATTAAACTTTATGAATTATATTATATAATACATACATTGTTATTTTCCCTCCAGGCATATAAAACAAAGTTCACATACCTAAACAAAACCAAGGGCAAACACATAAAATAATATCTGCAAAAATAATAATTCCAAACACCAACACCAAAAAAGTCCCAGAAGGAAACAAATCATATAGAGCTGCAATCTTATAACTCAAAACTGTTTCCAGTTTCATACCTTTGAGCGATGCAAAACAAACCAAAAAAGTATACAAAACAAAATCAATTATACACAACTAAACAAAATGTTTCAAACGGCGCCACAAAACCCCTAATAACAAACCTTACCCAACGTTTCTATGTACAGAACCCCGTAACTTTAAAACGTGCCATATCTAAACCCCTTGTTTAAAAATTAAAAAAAGCCTACTTCTCAAGACAGAGGCTTGAGAAGAGTATGGTCACCAACGTGTGTCAAAAAGAGTGTAAAAGCAAACAGAGGGAGATGTATGGCAGCACGCACCTGTCATGATGGACGCCTGGTTGACGGCGCCCTGGGCCACAGCCTGCAGGGACTGCACCACTCGGGTCACGCTGGAACAGCAGTCCACCAGCAGGTCCTGAGTCTGCAACAACATCGCGTGGATTTACCCAAAATCTGTGTGCGCTCCTCTGTGGCATCCAGCAATCACCTCACAACAGAGTTGATTCTAGGATTTTGAAAAAGTGGGGGCATTCCCCCCCTAAAAATGAAAAAAGGGGGGCAGGTCCAATGGATACGAGGGGAAGGGGGGGGGGGGGGAGGGGAGGTGGCCGATTCAATCTTCGCTAGCCATGGCCACTTCTTCAGCCACTCGTCTTGGAACCGGTGTTCCCTCGCACTAGTGCCGTTATCTTCGGGCTGCTTCTCCGAGACTGTTGATGCAGTAGCTGTTTCTGCAACATCTTCTGCACACTAGTTTAGCAGAGGATTTCTTTTTTTTTTACTTTGCCGCCACAAAAATCAGCCGAAGAGCGTCGTTGTCCGCTTCATTTTGAAGAAAATTCAACATGGCGGGTAGGATTTTCGCAACTTTCTTTTCAGTAAAACGAGATGAACGCGATGGATTGATTTACACTAACATTGTCCAATGAAATGTTGAGAAATCATTCATTCCTGCTCGATGCTTTCGGTTTGCGCAGACGACGGATTTAGCAGACGACGAAGGAATTCCCGCAGCGATCGGTAAAAAATGTGTGCAGTTCTGCAAATATGCGGGCGTTGGCCCGAGTTTAGACCCGATTATTGCGGGAAGGAACAGATTTTTGTGGGATTGTACCAATCCCGCGCCCTAGAATCAGCTCTGTCACAATGCTAATCTGTTGTTTCCGACTACGGCTGTCAGATGTAATAGCAGAGGGGGCAACTGCTGTTCTGGCGAGCCGGGCTAAAATTTGTTTATAGTGTAGATGCCTTGCCCAGGCTGCATTCCCCGTTTTTCACTCAAAGGGATTTGAGAACAACTGGAAATGGAAGTTTGAGAGTCATGATCTTCTACAAAAGACCATATACCACGATGTTCCGCTACTGTAGAAAATTGATTGTCCAGCTCTCACTTTACTACAGGCTGATATCAACCCAATGAGGACCTCAAGACAACAGAGCAGCCTACAGCTATTCTGGAAGTCTGGGCTGCAGTGCAAATACATTCTAGGGCGAGCTGGACAATGGAGGGTGTTCAGAGAAGAAGCCCCCCCCCCTCCACCCCCTCCCCCTCAATCAAAGTATTTCGGCCCTGAACTTATGATCAATTTCATTTCTCTTCTTTCTTCTTCTTCTTCGTTCGCTCAGACAGTTTTCTGTCATATGAGCTTAGAGTGTAACATGAATAACATGAGGAAAAACTTCTTTTCTAACAGAGTCACTCAGTACTGGAACAATCTCCCTGCACAAACTAAACTTGCTTCTAACAATTAACCATTTCAAAAACCTCCTGGATAGTGACCCCAACATTGCTGTATTGAAATACAATTATGATCAAGGCAACAACGGTTGCTCAAAAAGCGTCACAGCTATGCCAATCTAATTGCAAAGCAAAGTCACTGAAACGAACAATCAAAAGAAAGGGCACATCAAGAGGCCGTGAGGCCTGGCTGCCCTGAAGTCCTGACCTGACCTTCTACACTCTCTGCTCTTGTTCTGATCCCCAGCAAATAAAAAAAAAGACATCATACTATTTTCAATCATATTATGACATGTGCCACACGCGAACACACACAAGTGTTTTCTACCTCTTTAGAAAACTTGAGAGGGGTAGCCATTGCAGACCCTTCTTGCGGCAGTCGTCGCTTGATCTGAAACAGTACAGGCACTACTCTCAATGACAATATAAAAGGGAGAAAACTCCACAACCACCACTTCAAACACACACACAACAAACAAACAACAACAACATACAGTATTCATACGGCGCTAAATCTTGATAGAAATCAAATAGAAGCACACACATGCGTTAAGCATTCATAACGCATTCAAACAAAAACGCTATACAAAGACGAACAAGAAGATAACACACACACATACACGTTTGAGAATAAGACCTAAGAAAGAGGGAAAGAGAGAATGAGCTTCAATGACGGGGAAACAGGTGGGTTTAGAGTACACACACACACCACTCATTTCAAAAGAACACACTTGAAAACCAAATATGTAAAAAGAAAGCAATACAGAGGAGAGAGAAACAGAGTCCGACGAAGAAGTCGGAACAGTAGAAGAAGAGGAAGAAGACTGAACTATCTCAGCAGCTGAAGAAGTATGAAGTTTCAGCAGACTTGAGAGAGGAAGATTTCTTGGAAGAGCGACTTGACAGATTTGATAGACTTTGAGCTAGATTGACTAACTGGGGAGACGAATCTCCCCAGTTCGTCACATGGAGTTTCAACCGATTTAGACTCGGTTGAAACCACCAAGGACGAAGAGGTAGGAGTAGTGTTGCTCGTTCGAGCAACACAGAAGACGACGCCATGTTAATCAAGCAAAATTCAAAGTAAAAAACGAACCGGTTTATAAAATTCAAGAAAAAGAAATACGAAAGTGTTTCACCGAAACACCAAAGAAACTAAAGCAATAAACCAATGAAGAAAAGTCCCAACAAAGAACAAACCGACCAAGAAAGAAGTTTAACCCGTTGACTGCGTAGGACGAATCCGCTCGTCCTAGAGCGGGCGTTTCCGGTTTGACTGACAATGCTGACGACAAGTCCGTTCGTCCTCGTCACATGCATTTATATTGCTAAGGTTAAAGGGCCAGCATCACGGTGTTGGAGAAAACAAATTGTACGAGCTGAAAAGTAGAGTTGTTTCCCTTTCGCTTGATACCTATTATGGGATACCTTGCCGCAAATACGCGCGCGCACGTTTTCATCAAGTTTGAGCGAAGTAGACTTCACTGAGTTTACACGCTCTCTGGTCTGACAAAGTAGGATGGCATCGAAAAATAGGTATAATGCTAATGAAGTTTTGACAATTCTGCAAAATGTCGACTCTGATTACGAGGATTTCGATCCAGATAACATTGAGCATGAAGCGAGTGTTGATGGTGATGATTTTGATTGTGCTGATAGCCCAGCATTGGGGGATTGACTTCCAACCTAGTCGGCTCAGCAGTCAAGGGGTTAAAGAAACGAAGACTGCCAGGGAGGTCTCCAAGTCACGAAGTGATCCACAGCGTGGAAAAATGAAAAGTGACTTTGACAGGTCAAATGGACCGCGTGACCGGAAGCAAGGGGAGAGCATACGTGCTTCCGGGAAGGGAGAGTTGCGGTCCTTTGCTACTTTCGTTTTTCTAGGTGCTAGGGCATAGGTTTCCAAATTGAAGTGTTTATGCTATTGTTTTGAGTGTTGGTCAGTATGGTTAGAACAGATAGTGACTTTTGTTGCTCACCTTTCTGGCACACACACGAGTGTCGTTGTTGCAGGTCTCCAGGTCTCTGAGCAGGATGGAAAACTCGCTCTGCTCCTCCCCAGACTGAAACAAAGCCAAAATAACCTCTTTTTAATCCCTTCACTGCCAGAGAAAAATGGATAAATTATTAATTTTCTTATTATGAAATTTAATTGCCATTAAAATGGCCCTTTCGACTAATCATCAGAATCAGAATCAGAAAAGATACCTGTTAGACTCCAGCGATAAATAAAGCCAGTAAGATGCTGGGCTTGATTAGAAGGAGTTTTAAAAACTTAAATAAAGAGGTGTTCATAAATCTTTACAAATGTTTAATACGGCCTCATCTTGAGTATGGAAACATAATTTGGAATCCCTTTCTCAAACGACAGTCCAGTGCAATTGAGAAGGTACAGAAGAGAGCAGCCAAACTGATAAAATCCATAACAAATTTGGAATATGAGGACAGGCTACGTAAATAAGATTTGCCATCTTTAAAATACATAAGACTAAGGGGAGATTTGATAAATGTTTACAAGATTTTTCAAGGCACTGACAATACTAATAAAGGCTTGTTTCACTTGTCTAACGAAATAAGAACCCGTAATAGCGGACTTAAAATCCTAACCAGGTACAGCAGAACTAACATTAGAAAAAACTTTTTTTCTAACAGAGTCACCCAATATTGGAACAACCTCCCTGCACATACTAAACTGACCTCAGATACTAACAAATTCAAAAACCTCCTAGACAGTGATCCAAAAATTGCCCTGTTAAAGTATGTCCATGATTAGTGCATCAATATGGATGCTAAAAACCGCCACAGCAATTGCCAAACTGTAACCAAAAGGAAGGACGCATTGAGAGGCTGCAAGGCCTGGTCGTCCAAATACCTGACCTGACCTGACCTGACTCAATCAAAGAAAATGGTCTAGACATAGATATATCTTTCCTGACTTGTCTAAACCAAAAACCAGCCTTCCAGGACTATGGCATCAAAAGTGATGACATCATCAATGACATTGCATATTCTGTAGTCGACACAGGGCAGGCAGTAAAGGGGTTAAAGATTCTTCTTCTTCTGCGTTCCCAGGCCATCATCGCATGCTTAACCCCTTGACTGCCAGAGAAAATTAAAGAAAAAATAATTGTACAAATAATGACACGAAAAAGACAAGTGATAGAGCCAATCTGGCAAAATGGTCTGGGGATGTAACTCTCTTGACTGTGTTAGAGCAAAAGCCAGCATATCAGGGTTATTCCTCTTCATCTGATGAAATCGTCAGTGATGTCACCAGGTCAGTACGTGATACGTTGGTGGCAGTCAAGGGCTTAAAAAGTGTCAAAACATTAAATACTCACATTTTAGTATCAGAGCTCATTTTTGTTTTGTGTGCACACGTGTTGGTTTTCTGTGGTGAAGTAAGGTAGTTTGTACTGCTGTTTGTCTTTAAACTCTAGTCAACTTTGTGTGTGTACACTCTGTGGCCTATAAACTGCTGTGGCTTGTATGTGTGCCTTACAATTTTACCAGCCGCAAAGTAAAGCTGGTAATGTTTTCAGTGGTCTCTTTGTTCCTCGCTGGCTGACAATATCTTCTTCCGGTAGACAATGTATGACAATGTCTGTATGTTAACGCAATAACTTTTAAACGGAGGGACCTAGGAGGCTCCAATTTTGTATGCACATAGATAGTTAGGATACCTAGGCCCAGTAAACAAATGAAGGTCATTGGTCAAAGTCACTAAAGCAGAAAATGTTCCTGGCTGGCTGGCTATGTATCTATGTCAACATGATAACGCTTGAACGGAGGGACCTAGGAGGCTCCAATTTTGCATGTGCATAGGTAGTTATGATATCTAGGCCAACTTTGAAAATGAAAGTCGTCTGCCAAAGGTCAAGGCCGCTGGAGCAGAAAATGTGCCATGTGGCTGGCAATACAGTGTCATAACGCTCTAGTGTGAATTTAACAATCACAAAAACTTTACTGACCATGAGGAGGATCTTGAGGCGGCTGATGTCGAAGTTGACACAGTCACAGGCGCTCGGCACGCTACACACGGCATCACAAGGAAATGACATGTGGCAGTAACAATGACAAAAACTGACCATGAGGAGGATCTTGAGGCGGCTGATGTCGATGTTGACGCAGTCACAGGCGCTCAGCACGCTACACACGGCATAACAAGGAAACGACATGTGGCACTAACAATGACAAAAACTTCACTGACCATGAGGAGGATCTTGAGGCGACTGATGTCGATGTTGACGCAGTCACAGGCGCTCAGCACGCTACGCACGGCATCACACATGAGGCTGGTGCAGTCCACACGCTCACTGGCCAGGTGAACCGTGTACAGTTGCTGCACAACAAATAATTACAAGGTGTCCCAAAAGTCACGCATCAGAGTGGGCTTGTAAAAATTTACTATTTAACATTTTGTCCCCCTTTACTACCCCGTTCTCTTGTCACATCAACCTTCGTGCATTCATGTGAAACATGGACCCTCAACACAGATGTGGAAAAAAAGAATACAAGCATTCAAAATGAGATGCTATAGAAAAATCCTGCAAATCAGTTGTGCTAGCTACATTAATTTTATGCAAAAATCACAGATTGGAGATTGTACTCCCCTTGGGTGGTTTGTTTTTTGGTTGCTATGGCATGTGCGATTTCCAGATCGATTGGTGTTTATGCTATTGTTTTGAGTGTTGGTAATGTATGGTTAGTATAGATTGGAGATTGTATTTGGCTAAATGTGAAATTGGAACAAATCCATCAATATATAGCCTAGTGCACCAAAACTAATGACAAAAAGCTGCATATACAAAACTGGACTCACACACTAGTTGCTTTTACTTAACTAGGCTTACACATTCTGACACATCAACTTACTATCTTGTAATAGGCATTACTATCTTGTTTGTTTATTTATTTATTAAGAAAATGTCTATAGTGCTAATCCTTTAATCTTTAAGCGCGCTAATCTTTCCGACATACCTGGAAGAAGGCAATGGATTTGTTCAGCATTTCCAAAGAGACAGTCTCATCCAGCTGAAAGCACACACACAAATCAAAATACTGTATCAGTCTTTTCATGTGCATTAACCCTTTCACCGCCAATGTATTTGGTATTTTTTTTTAGTATTTGGTATATTCAAGTCACAGAGACTTATCTCTGTGAAATTCGGGCTGCTCCCCCCCACAGAGCGCATCACCGCAAGAGCAGCTCCTACCCAATTTTTTTTCCGGGGGTGGGGCACAGGGTGAGGAGGATGTGTGGGCACACTTGGAAAACCTAGCTATCAATTTGGCCATACCAGGCAGTGGGATTTCTCTCTGCTCTTACCGACTTTCAACTGCCGTGGGATTTTTACGTGCGTAAAGCGCACGGGTCAGACTAGCTTTAAGTCCCCATCCGAAGGACTGGATGTTCAGTTCGATTTTTCTGTCAAACTAGAAAGAAAGGGCAAGGCCGGGATTCGAACCCGGGTCACTCACGCTGCAGTCACGCATTAAATTTGGCAGGCGAACGTCTTAACCACTCTGCCACCTTTCTCCCTCATACCATGTCGCATTTATGCACCACAATGGTTTAACACCCACGTCACTAAAAGGCATCAAATCAAAGCCTGTTATCCGAAGACCCTATTTTCTTAATGTTGGGAGGTAAGGATAGGCCTAATGTTATACATGTCACAGAGGAATTCACAAAGTAGCAAAACATTTTTTTTCTCTACCCAGTTATTGGTATGGCTTGTACCCACGTGTCGTCATATCCGGCCACAAGGAGCGTGCCATAGTATGGCAGACCGCCATCTTAGTCAGTAACTTTGTTTGAAAAATGCCAGATCGATGCTGTTTACACACAAATCTGACTAAGATGGCGACACTTCCGTTGGAAGGGTCGAGATGCGCACGCAGGTGGGGGGGAGCCATATTTTGGCTGAAAAATGGCTGGCGGCGAAAAGGTTAATAAAATGCCTGTGTTTGTATGAGAGAATTAGGCAAAGGTTTGCAGGCATTTTATGTCAGTCTTTTGCTTCTGACTATGACTGCCAGATAGCAGGGGAGGCAGCTGCTATTCTGAATGGCTGGAGATGCCTTGCCCAGGGCTATGTCCCCACTCTTTGGGGCAAAAGGATCTGAGGACAGCTGACATTGGGGAAGGTCCCCAAAGGCTAACCAATCCCTTTGGCTGCAGCCCTAAGTTCTAGGCATGTCCTAGTAACACATCTCACTTCCACTCTTGCATAAACACGACAGCAAAACAACCGTCATATCTCACTTCCACTCTTGCATAAACACGACAGCAAAACAACCGTCATATCTCACTTCCACTCTTGCATAAACACGACAGCAAAACAACCGTCATATCTCACTTCCACTCTTGCATAAACACGACAGCAAAACAGCCGTCATATCTCACTTCCACTCTTGCATAAACACGACAGCAAAACAACCGTCATATCTCACTTCCACTCTTGCATAAACACGACAGCAAAACAACCGTCATATCTCACTTCCACTCTTGCATAAACACGACAGCAAAACAACCGTCATATCTCACTTCCACTCTTGCATAAACACGACAGCAAAACAACCGTCATATCTCACTTCCACTCTTGCATAAACACGACAGCAAAACAACCGTCATATCTCACTTCCACTCTTGCATAAACACGACAGCAAAACAACCGTCATATCTCACTTCCACTCTTGCATAAACACGACAGCAAAACAACCGTCATATCTCACTTCCACTCTTGCATAAACACGACAGCAAAACAACCGTCATATCTCACTTCCACTCTTGCATAAACACGACAGCAAAACAACCGTCATATCTCACTTCCACTCTTGCATAAACACAACAGCAAAACAACCGTCATATCTCACTTTCACTCTTGCATAAACACGACAGCAAAACAACCGTCATGTCTCATTTACACAGCTCAACTCTTCCAGCACCATGGGCGAATACATTCGCCCAGTACATCACACTTCACTCCCACCAAACGCAAAGACATTCACTGCCAAGCACCCTGCCATGTGTTATCTACTTTGAGCACTTATGTCAGTGATTTTACTGTTAAAGCAGCGCATGCGCTCTAAAAATTGAGAAATTATCAATTTTATTATCATAAAGTTTAAAAGAGACCCATTAGACGCAATCTGAGAAAATGGTCTAGAGATACATCTTTCCTCACTTGTCTAAACCAAAAACCAGCATTTCAAACCTCCCAAAATCAGTAACAGATTTTTAAAGTCCGTGCTTGGGTGCATATGAAAAAGAATATTAACTCTTTCACCGCCAGCCATATTTCAGCCAAAAATTGCTATTAAATTTACCTGGGTAGAGAACAAAATCCATCTGCAGTATTGGGGATTCTTCTGTGACATATATAAAATAAGGTCTATCCTTACTTCCCAAAACTAAGACAATAGGGTCTTTGGATAATAGACCCCAATTTGATGCCTTTTAGTGAGATAGGTGTTAAATCACTGTGGTGCTAAAATGCGACGTTGGCGGTGAAAGGGTTAAAATTTGAAATATGTACGGTATCAAGTGGGCGTTCGGGTGTTTACATTGTAAGATTTTTAAAGTTACATAGCACAGTTCTTTTCCATTGTACTGCAGTAAACTGCACTGTGTTGTACTGCATTGCATCAGCATGTGTTCCAATGCACTGCACTGAAATGTAATAATAATAATAATTGGCACTTATATAGCGCACATATCTAGAAAATTCTATCCATGGCGCTTTACAAAGAAATAAAACTACAAACTTTCCCATTCTCTCTCTCACACACACACACACAAAACAAACAAAAACAAAAAAGGAGACAAAAAGAAGAAAACGAAGAAGGGGAGAGGGTGGGAGGGGGTGAGGCGGGGTGGGGCGGGGGGGGGGGGTCACACACACACACTGCACACACACACACACTCACTCAATTTCCATACGGCACAATCAACCCCCACACACACACACACATGTACTGCATTGTATTGCGCCACACTGTACGCCATGCTACTATACTATATTATACTTGTATGTGTTATTCAGTCGTTCCCCCCCCCCCCCCCCCCATGGGAATACTGTGTTGTTGTTGTTGGACAAATAGTACAAACCGATTTACTTAATTTAGAAAGTAACGTTTAGTTTCCCACTTAACGTTTAGTTTCCCACTTAAGGCTGGTTCTTAGTAGAACTTCATAAAATTAAGCGCTGGTTCTTGCGATGTCGATGTAGTGGTCCAGGGTCTTCTCTGTCCTTACCTGGTCCTTGTGGAGCATGTCGATGCAGTGGTCCAGGGTCTTCTCTGTCCTTACCTGGTCCTTGTGGAGCATGTCCATGTCCAGGGTCTTCTCCATCCTTACCTGGTCCTTGTGGAGCATGTCGATGTAGTGGTCCAGGGTCTTCTCTGTCCTTACCTGGTCCTTGTGGAGCATGTCCATGTCCAGGGTCTTCTCTGTCCTTACCTGGTCCTTGTGGAGCATGTCCATGTCCAGGGTCTTCTCCATCCTTACCTGGTCCTTGTGGAGCATGTCGATGTAGTGGTCCAGGGTCTTCTCTGTCCTTACCTGGTCCTTGTGGAGCATGTCCATGTCCAGGGTCTTCTCTGTCCTTACCTGGTCCTTGTGGAGCATGTCCATGTCCAGGGTCTTCTCCATCCTTACCTGGTCCTTGTGGAGCATGTCCATGTCCAGGGTCTTCTCTATCCTTACCTGGTCCTTGTGGAGCATGTCCATGTAGTAGTTGTCTTCTCTATCCTTACCTGGTCCTTGCGGAGCATGTCGATGTAGTGGTCCAGGGTCTTCTCATGGGCCGACATCTCCGGCAGCAGTGTGCCCACTTTCAGGAAGAGATCCATGCCACAGTTGTTCAGGGCGCTGCACACACAATAATTACCATATTTTTTTCTGACGTTAATGGAATACTTTTTTTTTCCCCATGAGAGTGAGACCCCTGCACCTAACAATGTGACTTCTAATATTAATATAGTGAGAAAATATAATAACAAAATCAGAATATTGTGTAATGTTTAGCACTGAGCACTGGTGCATGGAGGCCTGCCTTACCAACAGGAGAGCAGTGAGGGGTCTCACCTCTCCTACTGGTGCATGGAGGCCTGCCTTACCGACAGGAGAGCAGTGAGGGGTCTCACCTCTCGTACTGGTGCATGGAGACCTGCCTTACCAACAGGAGTGGTCTCACCTCTCGTACTGGTGCATGGAGGCCTGCCTTACCAACAGGAGAGCAGTGAGTGGTCTCACCTCTCGTACTGGTGCATGGAGGCCTGCCTTACCAACAGGAGAGGTCTCACCTCTCATACTGGTGCATGGAGGCCTGCCTCACCAACAGGAGAGCAGTGAGTGGTCTCACCTCTCGTACTGGTGCATGGAGGCCTGCAGGGAGGCCAGCTGCAGCACCAGGCCGTTGGCAAAGCTGCACTGCTCCGCCCGCGACCCCTTCAGCACGTGCTCCTTATCCAGCTTCTCCACCACCTCAAACTGACACGGGCAAACACACACATACATATATATTAGGCATTAGGTATTAGGTACTTCATAGTCACAGAGGCGTCTCTGTGGAATTCAGGTTGCTCCCACCTGGAGAGCGCGTCACAGCCAGAGGCGCGCCAACCATTTTTTATTTTTTTTTTGCATGCGATTTTTTTGTGACTGATGTGGGTGGGGGGTGGGGGTGCAAATTTTGACCAAATGACAACTTTTTGTTGCCACTGGGTTTAACGTATGCTACCTCGGTTTATCGTCTCATCCGAAAGACAGTAAGGCCTAGTGCAAAGTGAGAGGAAAAATCCCCTGTACCCAGGTTCGAACTCTGGTTTAATTGACATGAACCGAACACGCTACCACTGTGCCACTCTACACCACCATAAGCATGTGCACAAGCATAGACACACACACGCTCACTCGCACAGACAAATTAAACACATAACACAGGTTGGCAAAACTCGCGCCGCTCCATTCGGGCCCCCTGGTTCTGCACATGTTTCTTTTAAAGCTTGTCCACCACCTCAAACTGACATGGGCAACCACATACATAGATGCATGCATGAGCGAGCATAATCTCTCTTTCTCTCTCTCACACACACACACACACACACACTGAAAACACGTTGACAAACCTGCACTGCTGTGGGACCCTTTCAATACATATTCTTTCTCCAGCTTCTCTACCAGAACCACCTCAAACTGACAGCAAACAAAAGTGCCAATGCATAAAAACGTGCATACATGAGCGAGCATACTCACATACCACACACACATACACAGAGACAAACGCACACAAAGTAAAAACATAACAGAGGTTGGCAAAACTGCACTGCTCCACCTACGACCTCTTCTGCATGTCTTCCTTCTGCAGCTTTTCCACCACCTCAAACTGACAGCACAATGCATGAGCATATACGAAAGGGACATTAAGTGTCAAACTAACCATCCCGAGAAAATTATACATTTGAAAACTTCAGACAACTCTCTTTCTAATGACACAAGAACCATTCTTGTATCTTTTTTCGTTCCAGAGTTATGAGCATTTAAAGTTAGTAAGTGAGCGTCGGCCATTTTCAGAAAACACAGTCTAAAGTCTAGCCTAGCTGAAGAAAATGCATTGACCTATTCGTTTTAAAGCACTTATAAGACCATTTAGAGACCATATTAAAGATTGTCCTTTATAAATATGAAAGAGATGTAAGAGAACACGAAAATACCCATAACTCAAAATTAATGTAAAAAAAAAAGAGATTTTTGACTTTTGGAATCCAAGCCTGTTGTGAGAAACTGGCCCAGCGACTTAATGTCTCTTTCGTGGTGCTGGGTCATATATGTGAGTGTGCATGCACACACACAAACACTCACGCACACTCGTATAATATCACGTAGTGTAGAAAGACGTAAAACAAAGCAACTCAGTCACACACACACATACAGAAAATGAAAGAAACAATAGTGGTTGGCAAAATTGTACTGATCTTACCTCTTCAACATGCTCCTTTTACAACTTATGTGCAAATGCGTATAAAAAACAAGTAAACGTGAGCATACACTCACACACACAAAGAAAGAAAATAATACAGGTTGGCAAAACGGCAATGTTTTGGTCCTGGTCTTTTTCAACACACAGTCTTTCTCTAACTTTCTATCACCTCAAACAAACGTAGGCATGAGCATGCATGTGAACATGCGCACACATACAAGCATACATACAAACAAGTGCACACACACACCACACTCATCCCTACCCATTTTTCTCTTCTGATATCACAGATGGTGAATAGTACGTTAAACGAAAGACAACAGACCAAGAAAATTTAAAATCAATGACTGAGAAGACGTAAAGTAGATTATATAAAGCTTTTCAGTTATAACCTCCAAAAATGTTTTTACACTCACAACCATTCCTTCCTGGCCCACCCACCTTCTCTTTGACTTGAGAGGCCAAGAGTTCCGCTTTGTTCATGATTCGAGGCACCATCAGCAGAACAGACACAGCATCATGGTCCCCTGCCAAAGCCACATTCATTTCATCAACTAATTTCACACAGAACAAGAGCATTATACAGCGCAACCAGAGAAACGAGAAAAGATGTATGCGGTTACTGAATTCAATTTTAATGAACCAGTTTTCGATATAAAATAAACTACAGCATACAACATACAAAACAAGAACTAAAAAAAAAGCAGAATAAAGCACAGACACAACCCCCCCCCCACCCTGGGGTTTGGGATAGGGTTAGGGATAGGGTTAGGGATAGGTTCAGGGTCAGATTAGTGTCAAATACACAAACAAATAAAAGTTGATGACTCATCTGACCCTAAGCCTATCCCTAACCTGAAACCGTCAGAAATGAATGGAAGGGGCAAGGGAGGGGGCTATTCTTAACATTTGCCGTTTCTTTTTTTTTTTTTAAAGGAGACCACTGCCTGAACCTGCATCAAACTTGAGCTGAATTTGTATTTCTAACACTGACCCCAATGATCGGTTCAAAGAGCGTAATTCCTTGAGGGAGAGGATTTTCTTGTGCCGACCACTGCCCGAACCTGTATCTAGCTGCATGAATACGTTCCTTCACAGGCTTCATGCATAACAACAACAACATACAGTATTTATACTGCGCTGAATCTTGATAGAAATCAAATCAAAGCGCACACACATGTTAGCATTCGCACGTTACCCACATGTGCATACCCACTTGCACCCCTGGCTATCTTACCTCCCCTGCCCAGGAAGGAGTCGGGCATGAAGGACAGCAGCATCTTCACGTGGGACGTGGCCTGGAGCACCTCCAGCTTACGGAGCTCCATGTCAATGGTCTGCAAGGGAAACGATCGCAACACACTTGAGCAAAATCACACATCTAAAGGACATAGCATGTTCATGGGCGCTTCTACAAAATCCTGGAAAACCTAAAACGGAAGGGGTACAGGGGCCACCTAAAGCAGGGTTCATACACATTTTTCATACCAAAATTCACAAACTTTCAAAGACCTTTTCAAATACCCATTATCCTATTTTCAAAGACCTCTTACGACATAATAAAGTTAATAAACTGAAAAACAACATTCTTTTCTATTTGATGACAATTGCTTCGATCACAATCACTCAAGTTGCACCTGTGTAACCAAAAGACCCAGATATAGTGACAGGAAGTAACTTTTGAATCGAGGACATCTTATAGATGTAACTAGATCATCAAACAGCGGATATAGGAAAATAAGCCAAATTAAATTCCTACTGTATCAATTCTGGGAGCAAACAAGAACATGATTACTGTGTCAGACTTTTTTTAGGCAACACTGACTTTTTCCCAAACCATTTCACGATTTTCACAGACGAAAGCCAATTTTCAAAGACCTTCAAAGACTGTGCGAATCCTGTAAAGGAAAACTGCTGTTTCAAAGGGATTTGACAGGCTCTCCTTGAAGCAAAGCACAAAGCTAAGGCATGACAAGGGCAGTGACAGGTGGTGCTAGGGACTAAATGTGGGAAGGTGAGAAAGGAAGTTCCTCACCGCAGCAAATTAAAAAAACCTGATGTGCAAGCAGAGGTTACAGTAAAAAAAAAACAACACAAAAAACCCAGCCTTAAAAACCCTGAATTTAGGCATACAGCCAGCAGAGAAACACCCATGCATGTTCAAAATGTTGACGCCCAAGCTTATACACGAAATTGGACACAATCAAGTAGACAGTCGAACAAAACACTGGCATGGTGGCCATGAAAGAGAGAGAGAGAGAGAGAGAGAGAGAGAGAGAGAGAGAGAGAGAGAGAGAGAGAGAGAGAGAGAGAGAGAGAGAGAGAGAGAGAGACACTAGTGAGATAGAAACTAACAAAAGAGTGAGAGAGAGAGAGAGAAAAGAGAGAGAGAGCAAGAAAGAAAGAGACAGACAGACAGGTGAGGTACAAGCAAATAGATTCCTTGGTGCCCACCTTGGCAAAAGCTTTGGTCTCTGCAAACTTGGCCTTGAAGTCGAAGAGCTCGATGCTGGGCGTCTCTGCCTTTGTCTCAGACTCCAGCTGTTTGCTGCGCAGCTCTTTGTTAGCTTCCTGCGACACGTCAACCAAGGGGGAAAAGTACACATTTAAAGAACCTCAACAGGCCGAAGAGAGCAAATTGATTTTCATTAGGTATTAGGTAGGTATTAGGTACTTTATAGTCACAGAGGCATCTCTGTGAAATTTGGGTTGCTCCCACCTGGAGAGCGCGTCGCAGCCAGAGGCGCGCCACCCAATTTTTTAAATTTTTTTGGCATGCAATTTTTTGTGTGACTGATGAGGAAGGAAAGGGGGTGGTGGTAAATTTTGACCAAATGACAACTTTTTTGTTGCCACTGGGTTTAACATGTGCTAAGTGCATGGGCACACGGGACCTCGGTTTATCGTCTCATCCGAAAGACTCCACATTGAGACCGTAAGGCCTAGTGCAAAGTGAGAGGAAAAATCCCCTGTACCCAGGTTTGAACTCGGGTTTACTTGACACAAGGCGAATGCGTTACCTCTGTGCCACTCTACACCTTAAACTTTTGCAGTCTGGCCACCACATAAAATCAAAGGAAAGACGCATTTAATTTTAAAGACCCTGAACTGGCTGAAAAGAGCAAAACTGACTTTTCATCTACTTTCATGCACCACATAAATCACAGGTAAATAATACATTTAAAGACCCTGAAGAGAGCACATTGATTTTCACTTTCAATATTTTTTTGGCAATTTGGCTTCCATCACCACATAAAATCAAGGGGAAAACACATTAACTGCCACCAACGTATTATGTACTGACCTGATGACATCACTGATGATGTTATCAGATGAAGAGGAATAACCCTGTTATGCTGGGTTTCGCTCTAACAGAGTCAAGAGAGTTATATCCCCAGACCATTTTGCCAGATTGGCTCTTTCAGTTGTCTTTTTTATGGCATGATTTGCCCAATGATTTTTTCTTTAATTTTCTCTGGCAGTCAAGGGGTTAAAAAACCCTGAAGAGAGCAAAGCGATTTGTCATCAAGAATAACTCAAGCGTCTTATTCTAGCTTGATATTTCAAAGTGAGAAACAGAAACGTTTGATCAACATCTTGATAATTTATTACTGATCATAAAAGTTGACAACTTCCCAACTACAAAAAACACAAATTCCAGGCTGACTCTTCTAGAATAGTAGTTGCCTCCCCAGCTATCTGAGAGTAAGTCAAAGCGAAGCACATGAGTGCCTGGTAGGTAGGTAGGCATAGTTTAGTCACAGAGGTGTTTGTGAAATTCGGGTTGCTCCCACCTGGAGAGCCTGTCGCAGCCAGAGGCGCACCACCCAATTTATTTTTGCATGCGATTTTTGTGTGACTGATGAGGAAGGAAAGGGGACGGGTGTGTGTGTGTACATTTTGACCAAACGACAACATTTTCGTTGCCACTGGTATGAATGTGTGCTAAGTACATGGGCACACGGGACCTCGGTTTATCGTCTCATCCGACAGACTCCATGTTCAGACCGTAAGGCCTAGTGCAAAGTGAGAGGAAAAATCCCCTGTACCCAGGTTCGAACTCGGGTTTTACTTGACACAAGGTGAACGCGCTACCACTGTGCCACTCTACAGGCATGATGTGCCTGACCTGTAGTTGGGCTACCCGTCCGCAGAATTTGTTCAGGGTGGACTCGTAGTCAGCCACCGTCACTTGACTGACAGTGGGGGTGCTTCCCTGGACATCCCCCTCCCCCCCCCCCAACTTCTATCAGGCATCAGAATATTCTGAAGTCCAATCCTTTGAAAGCTGTGGTCTTAGGGCCATCAACACTGAAATCAATTCCCAACATCACCAAAAAGGCTTTATGTGGTGAGATATAACTATAAAATGCTATTTAACAGAAAAGATAACACTCAATAAAAAGTCAAAACCTCTGACAGAAGAAGCCAATCCTCTGTCAGAAATTCTTAATCCTCTAAAAATAGCTGATCCTCTGACAATTCTGACACCTGTTCTATACAGATTGAAGCCCGGTCCTCTAGAATAGCACCCATGATGTGCCTTACCTGTAGTTGGGCCACCAGTCCTCTGAACTTGTTCAGCGTGGTCTCGTAGTCAGCCACCGTCTCCTGCATGGCGTCAACCTTCCTCTGGGTCTGTAGGGAAAATGAAACACTGTGTATGTATTCTTCTTCTTCTTCTGCGTTCCCAGTGGTGTATGTATTCATTTCCCCCGGTGGGGATACCGGGGGTCTTTCGTAAAAATAGTTCCACCTTCTGGAAGTTCTGTGCTTGTAACTTCCTCTAATCTGCCAATCTCTTTGACTCTGCCTTTTTCCTTTGCTTTCTATCATCTACTATCTTTCTGACTTGGTCCATTCTCCTGCCTTTAAAAAAAAAAAATCGAAATAATTTTTCTCCTTTGAGCTCCTTCGAAATCAGAACGTGTCGGCTGTACGCAGCGGGGAAACCAGTGAAAACTAAAAACCGGACACATATGTACCTTATCCATTATGACCATTCGGCAGGAGAAAATCTTTGTAAGAATTTTTGGGAAAAAAAAGGCAGGAGGAGAATGGACCAAGTAAGTCAGAAAGATAGTAGACGACAGTAAGCAAAAGGAAAAGGCAAGAGTCAACGAGAGTGACAAGATTAGAGGAAGTTACAAGCACAGAACTTCCAGAAGGTGGGGGAACTATTTATACAAAAAACTTCCCCAGTATCTTGCTCTTCCTGCCACGTGGTTTCACCCACGCGTTGCCAATAAAAACATCATACTAAATACAATGATACACATGATATGAGTAGTACTTTTACAGGTTTGTAGCTTTACATCCAAATCTGAAGCACATTCAACGTAAGAATGGTGGGTAGAAAAAACCATGGTACCTGTGAAAAGGAGAAACTTCAACTTAACCCTCTCACTCTGAGCAATCGAACCGATAATCTATATTGAATACCAAGTGATGGGAAGTAACTCCGAACGTCACACCAAATCTTTTATTTAAAAAAATCACCCAGAATAAAGTCTAACTCACATTTCATTTCTGAAAGATGCATATTGAATAGCAATGATGATATTTTCATTCCGAAGCTAACACACTGTCACACAACAAACCATGAATTGGAATTAAAAAATCCGTAATGGCGCTCCGAGCATCGCGCCGAGTCAATACTGCGCACGTGACGTGGAAAGAAAAAAATAATTTGGGGTCACTTCGAAAAATCCGTTCAAAAAGACTATTGGGTGCTTTCCCTTGCTGTAAGAACCAAAAATGGACCAGCGAGTCAGGAACAGGAAGAACTAACTTAGTATATTGCATTGTGGGTAGGGCAAAAGTGAAAGTGAAACTACTAGACCGGGCGTTCAGCGGGCGCAATCGGGGCTATGGGAGCCAATGGTAAAGAAAAAATTGGTCGGATCTGGCGTATGCAGCCGTGAGAGGGTTAAGGCACGAAACGTTGAAGTTTCTTCTTTTCACAGGTACCTTGTTTTTTTCTACACACCATTCTTACGTTGCTCCAAAAGGTACCGGTCATTTTTTTCATCTTCTTGAAGCACATTCAAGCAATGTATAAAGACTTTTTAACACAAGCACACACTCAAGCATGGCACATCCATAAACACACACTGACACACACATACATACATACAGACAGACATACAGACAGACATACAGACAGACAGACAGGCAGACAGACAGACAGACAGACAGACAGACAGACAGACAGACAGAGCAAACCCACCTCACTGAGGCGAACCAGGGCGTTGTCTCTCTCCTCCCTCAGCTCCAGCTCTGTTTCTCTGGCGTTCTCCTGCAGCTCCTCGTTCATTTCGTTCAACGCTTCCTGCAACACAGTTCGCAATCGCAGATGCCTAAGGCGAATTTTCCATTTGCAGGAACAAAAACCTTAACCCTTTGACTGCCGTATAACGTATCACGTACTGAGGTGAGGATATCACTGATGACATCATCAGATGAAGAGGAATAACTCCGATATGCTGGCTTTTGCTCTAACACAGTCAAGAGAGTTATATCCCCAGACCGTTTTGGCAGATTGGCTCTATCTGTTGTCTTTTTCATGGCATGATTTGTACAATGATTTTTTTCTTTCATTTTCTCTGGCAGTCAAGGGGTTAAAAAGCTGGAATTGTTTGTCGCCTTGCGATTGGCTAATCGCCCTTACTTGCCGAATTAATACATAATTGTTCCGGAACACGGCAAGAAAATGTAGTTGACTGGTTACTATCGCCGATGTGGTGCATCTTTCAATGCTGATTCACAAGAGCTAAGTTCTCAAATTATAAAAATAAAAGTCGATCATTTGTTTTCTCCCATTAGTACGATGAACGATCCTTTTGCATGTTTGCGATTGTTTGACAGTTGCTTATTTTTCTTTGGCAGAATTAGTTTTTTTGCAATATCCAGTCAAAATTTTCTTTTTGATGCCATCTTTGAATGCAGATAAAGACAGGAAGTGACATCAGCCACTCAAAAGCTTTGAATGGTTGCAGTCCGCAGTTTCAAGATTTCACTACTTGGCAATTTCGATGTACTGGATCAGGCAATGGAAAATCATACTTTTGGAACACCGGTGGACCGATCTCCTTATCTTCCGGGAGAAATGCGGGCCTACCGTGTGTACTGCACAACTCCTCATTCATTTAATTCAAAGCTTCCTGTAATGCAGTTCACAAGCCTTGTCTGGGTCTGTAAGTATCACACTGATTCTTAATGGTCAACTTAGGATGCCCATTTCACCGCCAGGTGGCAATCAAACCAGTAGGGGCTTAGCGTGTGATATTCTTAGTTGGGGGTAGAGGGAAAGAGAGAGAGGGAGATGAGTCCTAAGCTGCTCATTGAGTGCTTAAAACTGGAAATGCCAGACCATTGTATATGACAAAGAAACTTTTAAATTAGAAAACAAACATGAATAACCATTAACTCAGTGGCATCGTTCCGCACGTATGTGTGTGGAAGAAATGCAAAGCTGTCATTTTGAGGAATTTGCTTTAAGGGAAGTCAATTCCGTGTGCACACCATGCTTTGGTCACTTCTAAACTCGCTTCGCTTCCTTAGACCCTTTTTTGGCCTCTTACTGTACGTTTGTAGTCGTTTGTAGTGAGGAAACCAATTCCTGTAGAGTCTTTCTATATAAAGTCTATATGTTAAAAAGTCTGATCTATCGCTTCCCTATGAAGAAAAAACGCTGTAATCTTCTTTCATTTCTCCTTTTGTTTATGTCTGTTTTGCTTGTGTGTATGGCTGGAGTGATTTGTTGAGTTTTTGAACAATTGAAAATCATTGCGATGCAAATGAGTTAATGCCAAACAATACCCCCCGTGGGGATACCGGGGGTCTTTTGCATAAATAGTTCCCCACCTTCTGGAAGTTCTGTGCTTGTAACTTCCTCTAATCTATCACTCTCTTTGACTCTGCCTTTTCTCTTTGCTTACTGCCATCTACCATCTCTCTGCCTTACCAGTCCATTCTCCTGCCTTTTGTCACAAAACACCTTCAAAAAGATTTCCTGCAGCCGAAGTCGGACATGCTGCGCTTCTTAGTTAGGCACATAATGGCAGCATGATGCATCTGTGCTCATAATTGACAGGAAACTGAGCGATCGAAGAAGAAGAATGCCAAACACTGACACATATCTGAGTACTGTGCTCAACATACGGAGCAGCTGGAAGAGCGATTCCACTTCACAAACAAGCAACATCTCCTTCAGCTTCAAGCAGTTCGAAAAAACAACAACATTGCAGCAGATCTGGACGCATCGATAAAAGCATTTAGAGCTTCATAAGAAAATAAAATAAAATTCAGCGCCTATAATAGGCAACAGCAACTTGACTCGACTCACACACGTAATGTTCTCATCCCTAGCTGATGCATTTGTACCATAGTGTTCAAGTGCTTCAGCTGTTGGGATGATCCCTGGAGTCTTTTAGCCAGGGTATGTAAGCAACAACGAGTACATGCCTACGTTACGTACTTTGCTTTCAGGGATCCTGTACCTTCATTGACATTAGCTATTAGGTACTTTAATAAAAGTCTTTATAGTCACAGAGGCGTCTCAGTGAAATTCGGGTTGCTCCCACCTGGAGAGCGCGTCGCAGCCAGAGGCGTGCCACCCATTTTAATTTTTTTGCATGCGATTTTTGTGACTGATGAGGAAGGAAAGGTGAGTGTGTGTGTGTGTGTGTGTGTGGTGTGTGTGTGGTGTGTGTGCGTCCGTGAGTGTGTCTGTGTGCGTGTGTGATGAGATGATCATGATAAAGATCATGAATATCAATGTGCTCTGGAGGGACAGATTAAATATGTATGCATAGGCTACTTATGTGTGCGTCCTTTAATATCGTCGGTGAAATTCAAAAACCTCGCATCTCGATTTTTGTTTTTTTTGAGTCAGCTCTCTAATTTTTCCTGCCACCTTCCACCAAAAGCTCGTATCTCTAACGACTTTCTATCTGGGGTAAATGAGGTTGTGAAAATACACGAAAAACTCGTAAGTCCCAAATTCAGATCTAGTTAAGGACAAAAACCTCGTATCTTCGTTCTTTTCAAGTCTAATTTTTTTTCAAAAATAATAATTTTAACGAAATGCAGGAGTAAACTCGCAATGTCTTGAACAACATATTCATCGCAGTTAACCAATTGAGGTCAATGCGGTAAATTTTAAAAACAGTTTTTATCATTTTTCTCAAAACTACCAAAATTGAAATACAAGGTTTTTGAATTTCACAGACGATATTCTGATAACACAGGGTTCCCACCCTTTACAATATAAGGACCTTATTAGCACCATTTCACTTCTCATAAGGACGTAAACCGTCTGGAACCTAAAGAAAATTCTCTAAAAATCTGTGCCCATTGACGCCACACAAAACATTGCGCCTTCCTGGGATCTTTGTCTGTCCTAATCCAGTACTTATAATCACCGTCCTTTATTTAACCAGCGATCTTGGAAAGAGCATTTTCCTAGCATCTTGTTTTCTTCATGAGAACGCGGCAACGTTGTCGACCGGTTATTTCTGGTCAGGCTCATTGAGCGAGTTCGGTGATTTACCTCCCTTGTTATGTCGTCTGCTCCACTTCCACTTCATTCTGAACGTGATTGGACGCAAATGCGGTCAAAATCTATCAGGCATGGGAATTAGAGAAGACAAAAAAGACTGAAAACTGGAGTCTGGAAGCAGACATAGGAACAAGGAGTAAAAATAAGCACCTATAAGGCCTTATGAGGCCCATCCACAAATATAAAAACCTATAAGCACCTGTAAGGACAGTGGGAACCCTGTAACATCATAAATTTGAATCTGAAAGCTTTTCAAATTGTTACGCATATTTACGCTTGAAGGAAGCGTGTGTGGTAGGGAAAGGGTTAAAGGTAAGATCTGTGTGTTACCAGGTCGTTCTTTTCCTCTTCCAGGGCCTCCACCTTCTCCTCCAGCTTCAGGGATCGCTCTGTCAGCTTCTCCACCATCTCCTCCGCCCCCAGGGCAGCGTCCACCTGCAGGGACACACCATCATCATCATCATCATCATCGTCATCACCATCATCATAATCATTACCACCATCATTATTGTCATCATCATCACCATTATTATCATCACCATCATCATCGTCATCATCACCATCTGCCAGTTTCTCCACCATCTCCTCAGCCCCTAGGGCAGCGTCCACCTGCAGGGACACACCATCATTATTGTCATCATCATTGTCATCATCGTCGTCATCACCATCATCTGTCAGCTTCTCCACCATCTCCTCTGCCCCTAGGGCGGCATCCACCTATCATCCTCATCATCATCGTCATCATCAGCACACACACACACATATACCAAAAAAAACCCAGAACATTGCTGACCTGCTCCTTGAGTTCGATGACCTGGTTCTGGAGCTCGGAGACCTGCGTGGAGAAGCGCTCCTTGTCCCGCTGCAGGCCGCTGATCTCCGACTGCTGCTTGTCGCAGCGCTTCTCCAGCTGCTGCCGGTCCTGCTTCTCCGTCGTCAGCAGGTCACGCATCCTGAGACAGGCACACAGTATCCGCAAACCGATAGAACTTGCAAAATGTGACGTCAAAATAGAAATGACATCAATTTTAGAATGACGCACTGCGCTCTACATGCTGTGTGTCTACTCAAACACACGAGGCGAGAGCTGGGGATTAACCTAATGGTAGAGTAGCTTACCCTGTTTGACCGACTGAATTAGGCAAGATCACTCCCACACACCATAACATTACTCCCCTTAATTATTTCCGAACAATTCCTATTTTGTTGTTGTTGGGAAGTGTAATAATAATAATAATAATAATGAATATTTAGGGCGCTTAATCTTAACAAAAGCCCTAAGCGCTTACAATCATGATAAAAACAATACTAACAAAATGAAAAGCTAGACAACACACAAAACACTCGCACGAACTTGAGGTCAAACACACACACACACACACCAACACACACACACACCAACAAAACACACACACGTACGCGCGCACGCACACACATGACTCAATGGATAACCTTTGCAGGAGGAGGAGGAGAAAGATTATGTTTTGAAGAGAGTTGTTTTGAGGGAGGACTTGAAAGAAGAGAGGCTGTTTGAGGTTCGGAGTGCAGAAGGAAGGCCGTTCCAGGAGGAGGGAGCTTGGAAAGAAAAAGAACGTTCGCCAAGAGTTCTGGCACGGAAACGAGTCAGAGGAGGAGCGAAGCAGTCTAGTGGGAGTATAAATCGATAGAAGATCAGAGAGATATGATGGGGCCAAACAGGTAAAAAACAAACAAACCGGACACACATACAGACACAGAGACATCAGTCCTGCTTACCTCCTACACTTGGTATGAGTAGTTTGAACAACAAAATGAGTAGTTGGTCATGTTCCTATACATGTTATAAAACTGAATTGTATATGATAGCTGCTTTGTAGCTCATAAATATTACAGTTATATTTAATGTTGTTGTGACGTAGAAAGCACACAGACTTACTTGACAAGCCCTTCCTTCATCCTCTCATTCTGCTGTGTGAGCGCTCACTCACTCACGCTCACAAACACACACACACTCAAACACACACAGATCTTACTTGACAAGCCCCTCCTTCATCCTCTCATTCTGCTGTGTGAGCGCTCACTCACTCACACACTCAAACACACACACACTCAAACACACACAGACTTACTTGACAAGCCCCTCCTTCATCCTCTCATTCTGCTGTGTGAGCGCTCACTCACTCACACACTCAAACACACACACACTCAAACACACACAGATCTTACTTGACAAGCCCTTCCTTCATCCTCTCATTCTGCTGCTCCAGCTGTTTCATCTCAAACGTAGCCGCCACCCCGTCTGACCCTGTACAAACAAACAAAACTGCAAAATGGACTGAGTTTTTAACCTTCGCCATCATTATAGAATCCCCCCAAGACGGAGTGCGGCTGCACACGTGGCGGGGTAATCACGAAGTAATACGGTAGTTTGAACAACAAAATGAATAGTTGGTCATGTTCCAATACTTGTTACGACACTGAGTTGTATATATGATAGCTGTTTTGTAGCTCATAAATGTTAGTTATATTTAATGTTGTAATCAAAAACGGTCACACACGTAATGTTCTCATCCGTAGCTGATGCACTTGTACCATAGTGTTCACTTATAAGTATTCATTTTCTTGAAAAAAAAGGCAGGAGAATGGACCGATAAGGCAGAAAGCTAGTAGATGACAGCAAGCAAAGGGGAAAGGCAGAGTCAAAGAGAGTGACATACAATACAATACAATACCTTTCTCGCTGATTTCTCCTCGCAGCAGCTCCAGTTCCAGGGACATTTCTTCCAGCTTCTCCTTGCTGGACTCCAGCTCCTGCTGCAAACTCTCCGCCTGTGGGCAACACACCGCAGGAAACGCTGCACTTAGTGGTGTTTCTGGCATAAACTAACTTAACGCAAAGCAGTTAACCCTTTCAACGTCAGCCATTTTTCAGCCAAAACTTTTCATTAACCCTTTCGCCGCCAATGTCGCATTTTTGCACCACAATGGCTTAACACCCATGTCACTAAAAGGCATGCAATCAGAGCCTGTTATCTGAAGACACTATTTTCGTAATTTTGGGAGGCAAGGATAGGCCTAATGATATACATGTCACAGAGGAATTCCCGGTATTGTAGATATTATTTTGTCTCTATCCAGGTAAGAGTATCTTTTTGCTAAAAAAAATAGCTGGCGGCGAAAGGGTTAAACTTACCTGGGTAGAGAAAAGATTTCATCTGCAATATTTGGGATTCCTTTGTGACATCCATAAAATAAGGTCATTAGATAACAGACCCTCATTTGATGCCTTTTAGTTACATGGGTGGTCAATCATTGGGGTGCCAAGAGACGACAGTGGCGATGAAAGGGTTAAAAAGGTGATTAGCGCATCGAGCATACTACTGTATTGATTTTAGTGCTATATGAAATCAAATTTTTTTTATTATTAAAACTCTATAAAAGTAGTAGAAATTTTGTTTGGCTAACATTTTTTTTACACACACAAAGCTGCAACCCCCCAAAAAACCCAATGACAAAACATGGGGGCAAATTTTAAAGTTTAGTATTAACTTTTATTAAGCCAATAATACATTTTGGAAGAATGACAATGAACAACTCACTGTGACAGAACCTAGGAATGCAAAGTAAACAAAACTTTATTTTTCTCTTCCCCCCTCCCCACACAACTCTCTGTCTCTCTCAACTGGATTGACCTTTTCCTCGGCCATTTCCTCTCCCTCTCAACCTTTACTTTTCTTCCACCCCCCCTCTCTCTGAACTTGACTTACCTTTTCCTCGTTCATTTCCTCTCCCTTTCAACCTTTGTTTTTTCTTCTCCTCCACCCCCTCTCTGTGTGAACTGGACTGACCTTTTCCCCGTTCATTTCCTCTCCCTCTCAACCGTTATTTTTTTCTTCCCTTCTCTCTCTCTCTCATCTCTCACTCTCTCCTCCCCCCTCTCTGTGTGTGAACTGGACTGACCTTTTCCCCGTTCATTTCCTCTCCCTCTCAACCTTTACTTTTCTTCCACCCCCTTCTCTCTCTCTCTCTCACTCTCCTCCCCCCCCGTTATTTTTCTCTCTCTCTCTCAACTGGACTGACCTTTTCCTCTCTCTCTCAACAACCTTCTTCTCTTTCTGTCTCCTCTCTCTCTCTCTCTCTCTCTCCCCCCCCTCTCTCTCTCTCTCCCCCCCCCCCCTCTCTCTCTCTCAACTGGGACTGACCTTTTCCTCGTTCATTTCCGCCCCCCCCCCCCTCTCTCTCTCTCTCAACCTTTATTTTCCTTCCCTTCTCTCTCTCTCTCTCTCTCCCCTCACCCCCCCCCCCCCCCCCCCCCCCCCCCCCCCCCCCCCCCCCCCCCCCCCCCCACCCCCCCCCCCCCCCCCCCCCCCCCCTCTCCCTCTCTCTCTCTCAACTGGACTGACCTTTTCCTCGTTCATCTCCTCACTCTCTCAACCTTTATTTTCCTTCCCTTCTCTCTCACTCTCCCCCCCCCCCTCTCTCTCTCTCTCTGAACTGGACTGACCTTTTCCTCGGCCATTTCCTTCTCCTCTCTCAACCTTTATTTTCCTTCCCTTCTCTCTCTCTCTCTATCTCCCCCCCCCCCCCCCCCCTCTCTCTCTCTCTCAACTGGACTTTCCTCGTTTTTCCTCTCTCTCTCAACCTTTATTTTTCTTCCCTTCTCTCTCTCTCTTTCACTCTCCCCCCCCCCCCCTCCTCTTTTCCTCATTCATTTCCTCTCCTCTCAACCTTCATTTTTCTTCCCTTCTCTCTCTCTCTTTCACTCTCCTACCCTCTCAACTGGACTGACCTTTTCCTCTCCCTCTCAACCTTCATTTTTCTTCCCTTCTCTCTCTCTCTTTCACTCTCCTCCCCTCTCAACTGGACTGACCTTTTCCTCGGCCATTTCCTTGTCCAGCGCGGCCATCTCCATGGACTCGGATACGTCGGCCATTTCATCCTTGTACTGGTCAAAGTCCTGACGCACGTCATCCTCCCTCTGCACAACACACATACATACATGATGCTCGTCCGTCCCGAGGGATGAAGACCATAATAATAAAAATAATACATAGCCTTTCTTTAGAATTAAACTCAAGGGGCTCACATTCACTGATTCACACGCAAATTGGGCTAACATACACATGCATTCGATCATCACCTAATTAATGTGAAAAGCTACAGAGAGAAAGCTCTTTGAAACAAGTGAGTTTTAATTTGGGTTTTGAAAGCGGGAAGTGCTGAACTGTGACGGAGGTGAACAGGCAAGGAGTTCCAGACAGTGGGGGCGCAAAAACTAAAACTGCGTTGTCCTAAAGACTTTAAATTCACTTTAGGAACTTTCAACAGTTTGGCATGGGAAGATTGGAGAGAGCGAGAAAGAGTGTAAGTTTGGAGAGCACTTGAGAGGTAGGATGGTAGGGTCTGTTCAAAGTGGTGGAAAGCAAGGACTGCCAGTTTGTAGTCTAAACAAAACTGCACTGGCAGCCAGTGCAGCTCCCTGAGGAGTGGTGTGACATGGTCACACCTTCGTTTTCAGAGTGTGAGCCGAGCTGCGCTGTTTTGGATTCGTTGTAACCCCATCCGTCAACAGTTCCAATGTCAAAGGGTTCAGGATGTGGGCTGGGTACGAAGATGACTGATGAGTCCAATGCAGGGCCTTGAAGGTTTTGTGACAGTGGGGACAGGAAAGAGAGTTGAGGGGATCTGTTGGAGTTGGAGAATTGCTGCTGCTTGTGCGATTTTTTCGCGCTTCTCGACGTGCCTGAGCTGTCTCGATTCGGTGATCCTCGAACTTGGCAGCTCCACGCCATGCTGATCGGTTTTGAGCCAAAGTTTCCCAGGAGAAAATGTTGATGTCAAAGTCCTTCAGGGACACTTTGAGGGTGTCCTTGAACCATTTCTTTTGCCCTCCATGGCTACAATACATACACGCTGAACGTAGTACGGGCTATCTATTTTGAACGGTGGTAGTGTAGATCCTTCAGCTTTACTCACTGGCTTTGTTGTTCTTGTTGTTATCGTTCCCTGGCTTAAAGATTCCAGGGATCATCCCAACAGCCGAAGCAAATGAACACTATGGTACAATTGCACAACTACGGATGAGAACATTACGTGCGTGACTCTTTTTTTTATTACCCCGCCACGTGGGCAGCCACACTCCGACTTCAGAGGATTTTGGACCGATGATGTTACGCTAGGAGCTTTACATGGCTAAAGACAATCCCCCGCATAAATATGCAGAACATAACAAAATTTTGACGTAGCCTTGGTGTTCTAGCTTATGTCAATTGGTCTGACACAGCCTCATGCCAAGGCGAAGTCAGTGGCTTTTATCACTGGCATTAGCCTGAAATTGGGGCCAATGGTACAGAGAGGGCTGTGCAGTGGAAATTGGGGCCAATGGTACAGAGAGGGCTGTGCAGTGGAAATTCACTGGTACATTTTTACAATAAATGATCTTTTTTAACAGCTTAATTCTGCTGGCACCGTGGGTGAATACATTCGCCCCGGGACACCTCTACACTCCCAGCAAGTGCAAAGACAGTCACTGCCAAGCACCCTGCCATGTGTTTGTCTATTTTTAGCCCCAGGACATCACTCTACACTCCCAGCAAGTGCAAAGACAGTCACTGCCAAGTACCCTGCCATGTGTTTGTCTATTTTTAGCCCCAGGACATCACTCTACACTCCCACCAAATGCAAAGACAGTCACTGCCAAGTACCCTGCCATGTGTTTCTATTTTTAGCCCCAGGACATCACTCTACACTCCCACCAAATGCAAAGACAGTCACTGCCAAGTACCCTGCCATGTGTTTGTCTATTCTTAGCCCCAGGACATCACTCTACACTCCCACCAAATGCAAAGACAGTCACTGCCAAGTACCCTGCCATGTGTTTGTCTATTTTTAGCCCCAGGACATCACTCTACACTCCCACCAAATGCAAAGACATTCACTGCCAAGTGCCCTGCCATGTGTTTGTCTATTTTTAGCCCCAGGACATCACTCTACACTCCCACCAAATGCAAAGACAGTCACTGCCAAGTGCCCTGCCATGTGTTTGTCTATTTTTAGCCCCAGGACATCACTCTACACTCCCACCAAATGCAAAGACAGTCACTGCCAAGTGCCCTGCCATGTGTTTGTCTATTTTTAGCCCCAGGACATCACTCTACACTCCCACCAAATGCAAAGACAGTCACTGCCAAGTGCCCTGCCATGTGTTTGTCTATTTTTAGCCCCAGGATATCACTCTACACTCCCACCAAATGCAAAGACAGTCACTGCCAAGTACCCTGCCATGTGTTTGTCTATTTGTAGCCCCAGGACATCACTCTACACTCCCACCAAATGCAAAGACAGTCACTGCCAAGTACCCTGCCATGTGTTTGTCTATTTTTAGCCCCAGGACATCACTCTACACTCCCACCAAATGCAAAGACAGTCACTGCCAAGTACCCTGCCATGTGTTTGTCTATTCTTAGCCCCAGGACATCACTCTACACTCCCACCAAATGCAAAGACAGTCACTGCCAAGTACCCTGCCATGTGTTTGTCTATTTTTAGCCCCAGGACATCACTCTACACTCCCACCAAATGCAAAGACAGTCACTGCCAAGTGCCCTGCCATGTGTTTGTCTCTTTTTAGCCCCAGGACATCACTCTACACTCCCACCAAATGCAAAGACAGTCACTGCCAAGTGCCCTGCCATGTGTTTGTCTATTTTTAGCCCCAGGACATCACTCTACACTCCCACCAAATGCAAAGACAGTCACTGCCAAGTGCCCTGCCATGTGTTTGTCTATTCTTAGCCCCAGGACATCACTCTACACTCCCACCAAATGCAAAGACAGTCAATGCCAAGTGCCCTGCCATGTGTTTGTCTATTCTTAGCCCCAGGACATCACTCTACACTCCCACCAAATGCAAAGACAGTCACTGCCAAGTACCCTGCCATGTGTTTGTCTATTCTTAGCCCCAGGATACCACTCTACACTCCTACCAGATGCAAAGACAGTCGCTGCCAAGTACCCTGCCATGTGTTTGTTTATTGTTAGCCCCAGGACATCACTCTACACTCCCACCAAATGCAAAGACAGTCACTGCCAAGTGCCATTATGTGTTTATCCTTCTTTTTGTCCCTGGTGATATAGAAAACATGCTCCCTGCTTAAATAGATACTTTGTTACAGTGATATCCTGAGTTGCCCCACTTAACTTAACTAATTTCATTCCCTTTTCTTCAGTTTTTATAATGAATTAGTAAATCTTAAAATCATTTTTTATGACCTTGATATTCATGTTCGATTATATTGTTCACTTTTTCCCGAAAGTTGTATTGCGAAGGTTGTGCAGCGAGAGTGCGTTCAGACTTGGAATGAGGAGCATGGGGCCTAGAACTGTACAGCCTAGAAGATGGAACGGGAAAAAATACACAACATTATCTTACTTTCTTTGAGGCCTGAAGCTCTCTCTGTAGGTCGGCGTGTGTCTCCTGCATTCGAGTCTTGTACTCTTGAAGCTGAGAGACATAAAAAAATAAATAAAATTAAAAAAAAAACAACCACACAACCAACAACAAAAAAAGATCTGCATACCGTATTTTTTCGAACAATAAAGCGATACTTTTTCCCCAGACTGAGACCCCTGCGCCTTATGACTAATAATATAGCAAGAAAATACAATAACAAAATCTTAATTTTGAGTAAAATGTGGGAGGGTGCGCTTTATAGACCGAAAAATATGGTACATGCTGGTTAAGTGCTTCCATTTAAAACAGATTGAGAGAGCTTGATCTTCTTTTGAGTTCTTTTAATTTGGCTGGAAAAAGCAACCCATCTTTACATGGTCTCCATTATGAGAGTGAATGTGAACCAGAACTGATCTCCTGCAGCTGTTCGAGTCTTGACCCTCTTCAGCTACTTCAGCTTGGCTAAAAGAAACAAACCCATTAAACTCTTTTATCCCCACATGGGGATACCGGGGGGGGTCTTTCGTACAAATAGTTCCCCCACCTTCTGGAAGTTCTGTGCTTGTAGCTTCCTCTAATCCATCACTCTCTTTGACTCTGCCTCTTCCCTTTGCTTACTGTCATCTTTCTATCTTACTGGTCCATTCTCCTGTCTTTTTTCTATAAATTCTTACAAAGAATGGGGATACCGGGGGGTCTTTTGTACAAATAGTTCCCCCACCTTCTGGAAGTTCTGTGCTTGTAACTTCCTCTAATCCATCACTCTCTTTGACTCTGCCTCTTCCCTTTGCTTACTGTCATCTTTCTATCTTTCTGGTCCATTCTCCTGTCTTTTTTTCTATAAATTCTTACAAAGAATGGGGATACCGGGGGGTCTTTTGTACAAATAGTTCCCCCACCTTCTGGAAGTTCTGTGCTTGTAACTTCCTCTAATCCATCACTCTCTTTGACTCTGCCTCTTCCCTTTGCTTACTGTCATCTTTCTATCTTACTGGTCCATTCTCCTGTCTTTTTTCTATAAATTCTTACAAAGAATGGGGATACCGGGGGGTCTTTTGTACAAATAGTTCCCCCACCTTCTGGAAGTTCTGTGCTTGTAACTTCCTCTAATCCATCACTCTCTTTGACTCTGCCTCTTCCCTTTGCTTACTGTCATCTATCTTTCTATCTTACTGGTCCATTCTCCTGTCTTTTTTCTATAAATTCTTACAAAGAATGGGGATACCGGGGGGTCTTTTGTACAAATAGTTCCCCCACCTTCTGGAAGTTCTGTGCTTGTAACTTCCTCTAATCTGTCATTCTCTTTGACTCTGCCGTTTCCCTTTGCTTACTGTCATCTACTATCTTTCTGCCTTACCGGTCCATTCTCCTGCCTTTTTTTTAAGAAGCACTTTCAAAAACATTTCCTTCAGCCGAAGTCGGACATGCTGGGCCTAATTATTTCTTACTTAGGCGCAAAACGACAGCATGACGCATCTGCGCTCATAATTGACAAGAAACTGTGTGAGCGATCGAAGAAGAAGAAGAACAAGCACAGAACTTCCAGAAGGTGGGGGAACTATTTATATACCCGGGGGTAAGTAGGCGTACTGACCTGCTGCAGCTGGATCTTGACCTTCTCCAGCTCCTTCAGCTTGGCCTTGTCGTCGGCGCGGCGCATCATCAGGGTCTCCAGCTTCTCCTTGAGGTCCCTGATCTCCGCCTGGAGGCCCTCCTTCTCCTGCTGCTGGTGCACCGCCGCCAGCTGGTCGTCGATGGATGTCGACAGGCTGCCACCCTCACCCATCTGAACAACAACAGGAGAACATAGACTCACTTTGCTGACACGAGTGAGCCAAAATACTAGTGATACTGAAAGGCCTTCTCCTGCTGCTGGTGCACCGCCGCCAGCTGGTCGTCGATGGATGTCGACAGGCTGCCACCCTCACCCATCTGAACAACAACAGGAGAACATAGACTCACTTTGCTGACACGAGTGAGCCAAAAATACCAGTGATACTGAAAGGCCTTCTCCTGCTGCTGGTGCACCGCCGCCAGATGGTCGTCGATGGATGTCGACAGGCTGCCACCCTCACCCATCTGAACAACAACAGGAGAACATAGACTCACTTTGCTGACACGAGTGAGCCAAAAATACCAGTGATACTGAAAGGCCTTCTCCTGCTGCTGGTGCACCGCCGCCAGATGGTCGTCGATGGATGTCGACAGGCTGCCACCCTCACCCATCTGAACAACAACAGGAGAACATAGACTCACTTTGCTGACACGAGTGAGCCAAAAATACCAGTGATACTGAAAGGCCTTCTCCTGCTGCTGGTGCACCGCCGCCAGCTGGTCGTCGATGGATGTCGACAGGCTGCCACCCTCACCCATCTGAACAACAACAGGAGAACATAGACTCACTTTGCTGACACGAGTGAGCCAAAAATACCAGTGATATTGAAAGGCCTTCTCCTGCTGCTGATGCACCGTCACCAGATGGTCGTCGATGGTCGTCGACAGTCTACCACCCTCACCCATCTGAACACACATGAGCACTGGTGCATGCAGGGATCCAAACTTTCTGAACTTTTTTGACGAAACCCAATGTACAAGAGCATGGTTTCACAATATCGAAGAGCCTTTTTTTTCAGACAATCAACTGCCTGAAACTGCATCAAACTGCCTGAATGTAGGCTTCAGGCACAAAAAAAAAGAAGAGTACCATTGAAAAGCCTTCTTCTGTTTTTCTGTTTTCATCTATTTGAAAAACAAGCCCTAAATTAATGTTGGAAGGATTTCTGCATCCCTCACACCATCTGAAAAAAAAGAAGTGAGTTGCATTGAAAGACCTTCTTATGCCAGATGGTTCTCGATCAACGTCTACAGGCTGCTACCCTCACCCATCTGAACAACAACAGGAGAACATAGACTCACTTTGTTGACACGAGTGAGCCAAAAAATACCAGTGATATTGAAAGGCCTTCTCCTGCTGCTGCTGCACCGTCACCAGATGGTCGTCGGTGGACGTCGACAGTCTACCACCCTCACCCATCTGAACACACATGAGCACTGGTGCATGCAGGGATCCAAACTTTCTGAACTCTTTTGACGAAACCCAATGCACAACAGCATGGTTTCACAATATCGAAGCTGTCTTGGCTTAAGGCTATGCCAGACCAATTGACATAGGCTAGAACACCAAGGCTACATCCTTAGTACCATCAGAATTTTCGACACGACGAAGGTGGATGGTTGAAGGAAGAAGAAAAAGAAGAAGAAAATGTTGTTATGCTTTGAGGGGATTGTCTTTAGCCAAAACAAGCTCCTAGCATAACTTCATCAGTCTCCAAAATCACCCGAAGACACAGTGTGGCTGCCCATGTGGTGGGGTAATCAAAAACAGTCACGCACGTAATGTTCTCATCCCTAGCTGATGCATTTGCACCATAGTGTTCAAGTGCTTCAGATGTTGGAATGATCCCTGGAGTCTTTAAGCCAGGGTACGTCAACAACAACATGATATTGAAGAGCCTTTTCTTCAGGCAATCAGATGCTTGAAACTGCATCAAACTGCCTGAATGTAGGCTTCAGGCACACACAGAAAAAGATTATAATTGAAAGGCCTTCTTCTGTTTTCATGTATTTGGAAAAACAAGCCCTAAATTAATGTTGGAAGGATTTCTGCATCCCTCACACCATCTGAAAAAAAAGAAGTGAGTTGCATTGAAAGGCCTTCTTATGCCAGATGGTTCTCGATGGACGTCGACAGGCTGCCCCCCTCACCCATCTGAACAACAACAGGAGAACACAGACTCACTTTGCTGACACGAGTCAACCAAAAATACTAGGGATATTGAAAGGCCTTCTCCTGCTGCTTATGGACCATTGCCAGATGGAAATCAATTGATGTGGACAGGCTACCCCCCTCACCCATCTGAACAAATGTAATACTGAAAGACTTTGCTGCTTTCACCATCTGAAAAAAAAGAAGTTTAGATTCAAACAGCTTTCTGCTGCTTTCACCCATCTGATAACACAACAACAAAAACGTGACAAAGTAGACTCTTTCGCCCAGTGTAAACTGGAGCAAAGGACAAAAATGTGTCTAGTTTCAAACAGCTTTCTGCTACCTTCACCCATCTGAAAACCCCCACACACAATGTAAACAACCATTTAGTTTCAAACAGCTTTCTACTGCCTTCGGCCATCTGAACCCCCCCCAACACACAATGTAAACAACCATTTAGTTTCAAACAACTTTCTACTAGCTTTCTACTGCCTTCGGCCATCTGAACCCCCCCCAACACACAATGTAAACAACCTTCACTTTCCTATCCCATCTGAAACCCCCCCCACACAATGTAAACAACCATTTAGTTTCAAACAGCTTTCTACTGCCTTCGGCCATCTGAACCTTCCCCCCCCCCCCCCCCACACAAACACACACACACACACAATGTAAACAACCATTTAGTTTCAAACAACTTTCTACTACCTTCACCCATCTGAAACCCCCCCCACACAATGTAAACAACCATTTAGTTTCAAACAGCTTTCTACTGCCTTCGGCCATCTGAACCCCCCCCCCCCCCCCCCCCCACACACACACACAATGTAAACAACCATTTAGTTTCAAACAACTTTCTACTACCTTCACCCATCTGAAAACACACAATGTAAACAACCATTTAGTTTCAAACAGCTTTCTACTGCCTTCGCCATCTGAAACACACACACAATGTAAACAACCATTTAGTTTCAAACAGCTTTCTACTACCTTCACCCATCTGAAACCCCCCCCCCCCCCCCAATGTAAACACAATGTAAACAACCATTTAGTTTCAAACAGCTTTCTACTGCCTTCGGCCATCTGAACCCCCCCCAACACACAATGTAAACAACCATTTAGTTTCAAACAGCTTTCTACTGCCTTCGGCCATCTGCCTTCACCCATCTGAAAACCCCCCCCCCCACACACAATGTAAACAACCATTTAGTTTCAAACAGCTTTCTACTGCCTTCGGCCATCTGAACCCCCCCCAACACACAATGTAAACAACCATTTAGTTTCAAACAGCTTTCTGCTACCTTCACCCATCTGAAAACCCCCACACACAATGTAAACAACCATTTAGTTTCAAACAACTTTCTACTACCTTCGGCCATTGGCTAGCCGAATTGGACCACAAATATTTTTTGAGCAAGGCTTATTTTATGAGAAAAACATCCCTACATGCACATTTCACACGGAGGTGTGTAAGAAGGCGTTTATCCACACAACACACACACAAAACAAACACACACACAAACACCAAGCCTTTCCCATCCTCGCACTATCACCTGCTCAGAAGGGCGCCTGGTAGGTTTCGTAGCCGACGGCGGAGCAACACTCGCTCCCGTCAACTTTTCCGAAGACACAGCCGGCGACACCTTGCTGGCAACCGCACCCGGCTTATCCCCCTTGACTTCTGCGGGACCGGCAGCCGCGGCAGGGGTGGCGGAGGCCGGTTTGGGCAGACCCAAAGACTTGGGGGTGGCTGGGGTCTTCTTTTCCCTTTCAGGGACGGGGTCCTTGCCGCGCGCTGCCTTTGAGGCGCTTGCGGAGGAGGAAGGTTCGCCTGCTGGTGTTGCGCCCTCCAGGCTCTCAGTGCCTTCATACAAGGAAAAATAGGGGCAACATTGATTTGATTGATAGATTGATTGATTGATTTAATTTAAAGTCTGTTCACACAATGGTGATATTAGACTATTAAAAAAATAATTTAAAAAAATAGTGTGTGCGTGAGTGCGCGCGTGTGTGTATGTGAATATGAGTGCGTGTGTATGAGTAAGTGTAACTATGCATATGATTTTATGTCTGTGAATGTGGAGGGAAAAAACCCAACAACAAAGAAAACAAAATTACAAACATTGATTTTGTATCAAACTTCGCAGTCGTTATGGAGACGATGAGGCTTGGTAAAGACATTACGATAAAGGCAGAAAACTCTCCAGACCTAGTTACCCCTTACACAAGCCATAAGAACTAAAGACGTCTGGATAGCTGAAATGTGTAGTGTTGGTGTGAAATGTGTAGCCCTGTTCATTAAAACCACCAAGCACACTTCACTGAAAATGTGTAGCAGTCAAGAATTGAAGAGCAACATTGTTATCTTTGAAGAGTAACAGAGGCTCGAATTGTGCAATGCTACTAAAAATGTACCATCATTTTTCACGCTATAACTATAAGGCGATACTTTTCTCCTAGACTGAGGCGCCTTATAATACGACTAATAAAATTGTAAGAAAATATAATAACAAAATCTTCATTTTGTGTGAAATCTGGGGAAAGTGTGTGTGTGTAACAATAACAATATATTTTATTCAGTTTTTGCAGGCCTTTTTGCCCATATGAACATTTGTAAACAATTTGCTGCATTATGTAGCATTTGAGAGGTGCAATTTCTCTCTAATAGATAAACATCTTGATACGTACATTGCAACGTTGTAAATCAAATTAACATTTGTGCTTTTGCAAATAAGTTGAACTTTAAGCATCGATGGAAATCTACAGTAATATGCTGGTATAAACTTAACACGTTCAGTGGCATACTTTGGACAAACAAACAAGAAATGACATGTATCTTAGACACACTGACCATTGCATTGGACACAAAAGGGGGTTAGTAATTGCTTTACCATATCGTGAGATAGCGTTTAAAGGAATACTCTGAATAGCATTTGTTCTCAACAAGCAGAAGGCTCTACGAAGTTCAAAGAGACATAATTTGCTCTACAAATTGAAGGGTGGTAATCTAAATAATCCTGTAGGGTAGAAAGGGAATCATGCCAGTTTTGAAAATGAATGTCAGATAATCGTCTTTTAAGAGAGAGAGAGAGAGAGAGAGAGAGAGAGAGAGAGAGAGAGAGAGAGAGAGAGAGAGAGAGAGAGAGAGAGAGTGTGTGTGTGTGTGTCTGTGTGTGTCTGTCTGTCTGTGTGTGTGTGTGTGTGTGTGTGTGTGTGTGTGTGTGTGTGTGTGTGTGTGTGTGTGCCTTATTAGAAAGAAAAATATGGTAACCGCAAATGCTGTATCTTGGATGTCAAACTTCAAATGACTGCAAAATCAACACTAGCAAACTGCAAAGACATTTAGATTATGTTTTCTGTGTATTTATTAACCCCTTCAAGACTTCACTGCCTTAGACTAACATCATGACTGGCCTGGGGTTGCTTAGAAAAAAAAATATAACAAATAAGAAGCGCAACAAAACTCAACACTGTCATTGATTCAGTTTTGACAACATTACTGGTTGATCCAAGTTTATTTTTCGCTTCAAAATCGTGGTTACTTGCATTATGATCGGAATCATTCGTCTCCTTATTGCCATCACTGGAAACGAAAACATATTGGAGTATTTTCTGAGGCTCGTGTAGGGCCGATTTGTTTACATTTCCAACATTCAAAATTGAAACAGAATTGCCAAACATAGAGTGATGAAGAGAAGTAACTCGAAAAAAAATGTGGTTTGGATTGAAAAAACACATGGATTTAGATCCAGAAATAGCTGTTCCGAGTATACTCGGAATTAGGCCCTGACTGGCGTTCTCCTGTTCCGAGAATACTCGGAATTAGGCCCTGACTGGCGTTCTCCTGTTCCGAGTATACTCGGAATTAGGCCCTGACTGGCGTTCTCCTGTTCCGAGTATACTCGGAATCCGTCCAGAATGAGTTAAAGAGTGTTTGCTCCACGTAGCGTAAGCAAAATCTTAATTTACGCAAAAATTCCACAATGTCTGTGTTTCTTATGCGCTTGTCCCAAAAGCTCACTTTTGGTCATGTATCCTGAAGGAGGCCTAATGCCAGAGCGCCTGTTGGGGTTGGTAGCAGACGACGACGACGACGGTGTTGACGATGGAACTGCTGCTGCTGCTGCAGGCGCTCCACCACTCTGGTCTTCTAGTGCTGCAATCTGTAGATTTCATCGGAACAGTAATTGTGTGTATGCTGTACGCCCAATCCATGAAATTGCCCATTTCATGAAATGGGCAAAATGGTTTGCCCAGTTCGTGAAATTGCCAATTTATAACTTGCAATTGAGAAAAGCAGTATGAATGAAAGATAGTTTTTGTTCATTAGCACACATGGATCAGGAATTAGTTCAAACGAATGAGAAATCTTATCTGTAGATGAGTTAAAATTATTTTCTTCAGACTTAATTTGATAAAACGTTTGATTCAACATGTGGCTCAGGCATGCCCCAGCTTAGCATCTGGTCGAGTTGGGGGGCAGGATAGGGGTGCAAATACAATGTAGAAAAGTGTGATACCATCGAATAGATCTTAATCAATACCTGTGTGAACGGGGATTCAAAAATGTGATATACATTGTCCATTTCATAAATTGGGGAAAGCATTTTGCTCATTTCATGAAATAGGCAATTTCACGGATTGGGCGTAACATATGCGCACTCATGCGCCGAGGATGGAAAAGTATATACAGTGGAGTACACTTAACACAAAATTCAGGGGACAAAGGTTTTTTTGTGTGTGTTAACCAGTATTTTGTGCTAAGCATTAAGTGATAATAAAGATGAGTTTCGTCTGTTCAAACAGATTTGTATGCATTAACCAACAGATCATGTTATCCTGTTTTGTGCTAAGAGTACTCCACTGTAGGACAAACTATCTTGAAACATGAAAATCAAAATGACCATGTCCTGGCTCTTGCTGAAATCAACTGGACAAAGTCTACAAGTGGTACATTTCTGGGGAAAACACAATAGAACATTTTCAGTTTCAGGGTTCGTACAGATCTGTGTCCAAAAAATTCCAGGACTATTCCAGGACTTTCCCGGGACCAGTTTACTAAAGTTCAAGGACTCAATCTGGCATACCGGTCATATGTCGGTTTCGTTCCCGCCTGAGTTGCTTGTGCTTCTGGCCTTGACAATGGCTTTTTACAGCACTCTCGTCCATGCTGGTGATGTCAAAGTTCGTTTTGCACACTGTGCAGCTAGCTTTCAGTTTTGAACTATCTGTTGACGGAGCTAACCAGCTCTGATATTCTTTTTTTTTTTTGCAGCCAAACATCGTTGAAAATGCAGTCTCCATTTTGTTGGAAAACGGAAGTACGGCAAAGGGAAGTAACTTCAGCGGCAGACAACTCGTGCAAATGTCGTCTGCTATGATCGCGATATCGGTATGACCTTAACAAATTTTTTTTTTAATTTTTATTTGAATTTACTGGCAGTTTAAACCATCTATTATTTTTTGTGGAGGAGAGATTTTGACTTTGATGGATTAAGATTAAGGACGTGGTCAGACGATTTTGAAAATTCCAGGACTTTTCCAGGAGTCTTGGGGCCTTTGCTGTTTTTCAAGCACTTTTCAAGCCCTGGAAAAGGCCATGCCAATTTTCCAGTACTTTTCAAGGTTTCAAGGACCCTGTACAAACCCTGGTTTCTATAGGACTATGTCCTATGACCTGGGCCTTGGGACATCACTGCATTATGTGTGTGTGTGTGTGTGTGTGTGTGTGTGTGTGTGTGTGTGAGCTCATTAAGGTAATACTTACAGGTATCTGAGATAATTATGAAAACACCCAATCCTGTCTTTAAAGACCCCATGTCACGTGTCACATTCTCTCTTATGCTAGGAAGATTTCTTAAGATTTCTTACCAGCTATAAGAGGGAAAACATGTGAAAATCGTGATTTTGACATGTGACGTGCTGGGTCTTTAATTAATTTAACCTGCCAACAAGCCCTGATTTTCACTTTTAGGTGTCCAAAGTTCAAAGTAAAAACAATGTCTACCAATTTTCATAAGGGTTGCAAAGAATAAATTCTTGGCCCAATAATGGCAGGCCCAATATGGGCTCCTTCAACGTAAAAAAACCCCAGAACCAGAACAAATCATTCGCCATAAAATTGCAGAGCAAAAGGTAAAATTTTAGGTTAAATTTTGTTTGTACAAAGATTAAACTCTTGGCCCTAAAAAATGCAGTACATAGATTACATTATTGGCCATAAACTTGCAGCTAGCACAAAGATCACATTCTTGGCCATAAAATTGCAGTACAAAAGATAAAATTCTTGGCCCTAATCTTGCAGCACAAAGACCAAATTCTTGGCCCTAAACTTGCAGCACAAAGATCAAATTCTCGGCCCTAAACTTGCAGCACAAAGATCAAATTCTTGGCCCTAAACTTGCAGCACAAAGATCAAATTCTTGGCCCTAAACTTGCAGCACAAAGATCAAATTCTTGGCCCTAAACTTGCAGCACAAAGATCAAATCCTTGGCCCTAAACTTGCAGCACAAAGATCAAATCATTGGCCTTTAACTTGCAGCACAAAGAACAAATTCTTAGCCCTAAACTTGCAGCATAAAGATCAAATTCTTGGCCTTAAAATTGCAGTAAAAAAGATCAAATCCTTGGCCCTAAAATTGCAGTACAAAAGATCAAATCCATGGCCATAAACTTGCTGCACAAAGATCAGTTACCTGGGACTGGCGCACAAAGATGCCATGGTTGTCGGCGCAGGTGAAGTATGTCTTGCCCTGAACGGTGCCATTGTTCTTCCCCTTGGCATCATCCAGGATCACGCCCACCCATTTCCCTGCAAACCACATGCTTTTGCTTTTTAGTGAACGAGGATGATCATAGTATAGATAAATAGTCAGAAGACAGCAAGCAAAAGACGCAGATACAGTCACTAGAAAGCTGTGTGAATATCCATGAAAACTCTCTCTGTCTTTGTTGTTGTTGTTCTTTAATTTAACGTCTTTTCACTTAAAGTGATATTAGACAAGAAAAATGAGTATGTGAGTGTGTGTGTGTGGGGGGGGTGGGGGAGGTGTGTGTGTGTGTGTGTGTGTGTGTGTGTGTGTGTGTGCGTGTGCGTGTGCGTGTGCGTGCGTATGTGCATGCGTGTCTGGGTGCGTTATTGCTTAAGTGCATGTGTGTGTGTGTGTGTGTGTGTGTGTATGTGTGCGTGCGTGTGCCATTGTGTATGTTAACTTAATGTGTGTGAGTGCATGTGCATGTCAGTCATTTCCATCCACGACTTTCATTGGAAGTTCCAAACAGCATAGCTGTTGACTCCTATTCTGGAAATCCTGGGCTAGACTTTGCTTAAAGTGGAGAAGCCTTACTCAGGGGACACCCCCACTCTCTCAAACAAGAGAATTTACAACAACTGGCAAAAGGGAAGGTCCCCAGAACCCAACTAATCCCTTTTTTGTGCTGCAGCACTTTGAAGTTAGAGTCAGTAGAAGTGCCTCCGAGTTGAGAGTCACAGCAATTCACAAAAGACTAAGCAGCTAAGCTGTACCAATACTACCATATAATAATGTTATTATATCCCATCGCATAGACATAAATTTGTTTTACGTCCTCCAACCTGCTTAGAGGCACATATGGGACATTTGTTAGGATGAAGATGGGGGAGAAAAAGAAATGGAGAAGGGGCACCAAGAATGAAAGGATTAATAATGATGAGGTATGTTTTATTAGGATATATATGGTAGTATAGGTATTTGTTAATAGTACTGCTGTGGTTTAAAGAGGTTAAAATTAGTAAGATGTATGCTAAGGTCTCTAAGTATCATCATGTTCAACCACTCCTGATATCCCTTCATTGGCTTTCCATCACAGCACGTATTGACTACAAAATTTCCACTCTATGTCATTCTTATTTCTCTGGAAATGCCTCTAGCTACATTTCTGACATGCTTTCTGTCTATACTCCATCAAGGCAATTGCGGTCATCTTCAGATTCCAAAATTCTCTGTGTTCCTAGTACACGAACAAAAATGTTTGGTGAGCGCTCCTTTTCCTTTTCGGCCCCATCAGTTTGGAACTCCTTACCACGCGAAATCCGCCATATCCAGTCCTTGCAATGTTTCAAATCAGCTCTCAAGACCCACCTGTTCAAGCTACATCACAACCTTTAGGCCACATTACTTCTGGACTCTATTCTCACATGCACACTCCCCTCCCCCCATATTAGTTTCACTGTGTGTTGACTGCAATGTCTACGTCAGCTTTGTTGCGAGAGAGAGAGAGAGAGAGAGAGAGAGAGAGAGAGAGAGAGAGAGAGAGAGAGAGAGAGAGAGAGAGAGAGAGTGTGTGTGTTGATGCTTTGTTCAACTGATTGTATTTTGTATTGTGTTTTTTGGGTGGGGTGAGTGGTGGTGATGGTAACGGTGTGTGTGTGTGTGTGTGTGTGTGTGTGTGAGTGTGTGTGTGTGTGTGTGTGTGTGTGTGTGTGTGTGTGTGGTGTGTGTGTGTGTGTGTGTGTGTGGGGTGTGTATGTGCGTGCCTGTTTGGGTGTGTGTGTATGATTATTTCGTTTGCATGTTGTGAGAATTATTTGCTTTTAATTTTTGAATTTGTTGCTTTTAAGCGCATAGAGTTCCACATTGGTGGAGGAATGCGCTATATAAATGATTCACTATTATTATTATTATTATTATTATTAAAATAACATTCTGGACTTTAGTTTTACTTTTAGCTAACCGGTTGCTTATTCACTGTCAAAATTGCAGGGGTGATGAATTAAAAAACAAACTTTAAAAACTTTTATTGTTAAAATCGGAAAATAGATCCCATCGCAACAGAAAATCATTTATTATAATAAATGTATACAGTCACCACTTTACTATGGGAGGTGATATTACAAAATCAATAACCAACCTGAAGAGAAGACGGTCTGTCCGATGTAGGCCACAGTGCCAATGATGCCTTTCCCCACCACCTCCACCCGCGTGCCCACTTTGATTGGAGTCAGCGCTGCCATTGCTTCTCACTTTCTGACAACATTAAACATCGTCGGTGAAATTCAAAAACATCGTATCTCGATATTTGTCTTCTTTTGAGTTAGAATAGATACATAGTCAGCTCTCTAATTTTTTCCTGCCAACTTCCACAAAAAGCTCGACTTTCTATCTGGGGTAAATGAGGTTGTGAAAATAAAATAAAAACTCCAAGTCCCAAATTCAGATCTAGTTAACCTCGTATCTTCGTTCTTTTCAAGTCTAATTTTTTTTAAATTTTAAGTAATTTTAACAAAATGCAGGACTAAACTCACAATGTCTTGAACAACATATTCATCATAGTCAATCAATTGTGGTTAGAGCGGTTAATTTTAACATTTTTTTTCCATTTTTCTCAAAGCTACCAAAATTGAGATACAAGGTTTTTGAATTTCACCGATGACATGTTAAATACTAAAGCCAAACTCATTGAATATAAGAGCTGATACAGTGATGCTACATTACATCTAAATTTACAGCAAATACGCCCTCTTCTGCACGCGAGGAGCAATGCCATCTGGGCCAGCTGATTTGGTGGGGTTCAAGTTGACCAGAAGCTTTTCTATGCCCGCAGTGTTGATGACGATGTTGTCCATGGAAGGGAAGTCTTTGCTGGTATTTGGCATTGTGCATGAGCTGGCTCTGGCTCATGGCTCGCACTTGAACCGTTTAGGACGAATGACCCGGCTCCAGCTCATAAGAGTTTTCAAGAGGTTTTGATTTCTGGCGTGTAACCAGCTTTCCAGTGCAACGTCATAACCTACTTTCAGTTTGCTTTGATCTTGCCTCTCTTGAAATCAACCAATCATTGCAGACTTTACATTCAGTTTTGGTTGTAGAGGAGGGTCAAAGATCAGAATGTGAAATTTTCCTTCTTTCTATGTGTTAGCTGTTTTGTTAATAGGAGACAAATGACGAAGGTATGGAATCTTATATTTTACGATTGTTTAGTGCATGGTGTTGCTAATCTTTTCTGAAAATATCAATGCCTAATTCTTCATAACTTGGTTTCAGTGATTGTTTTCCGAACCTAGTCAAATGCCCAGTCCCCACAGAACAAGGGGAAATAATTCAGCCAGTCCCGAGTGAGCTAAACTCTGCCTCTGAGTAGTCAATATGCTTTGCCCTGACTGAAAGCGGAAAAGAATTGATTATTCAAAACCTCGGCTTTCTCCTTGGGGTCAGTGATGAGCTTACCATTGGACTTCAGAGCCGGGACTCCAGTGGTGGTGGAGCGCTTGTGTTTTATGTATACATACATGTCCAACAGCGCGTCTGGCTGGGCTTGGAGTCTTCTTCAGAGATGTCTGGGGAGAACAGTCGTATACGTCGGTATAGCGCCATTATGATCTGCGCAGTTGCTTGCAAATTTCTTTGTCCATGTTATCCACCTTCGCTTCAAGTTTCTTGTTGCCGCTTTTCTTCATATTATTTCTGTATGTGTGGTCTCTACAGTTCAGAGCCTGCGAATTTCGGTTGTGATCCAGGAGTAGGAATTCTTTTTCTCCTGGGTATTTTTGTTGGTATGTGTTTGTCTGAACTTTCAAGGAGGGAAGTTTTGAAATGGAGCCAGAGTTCTTCTGTTGGAATGTCCAATGGATTTTTTAAGGATTGCTGCAAGTCCACCATGTCTTGTTTCATGGCCTCCCAGTCAGCTAGTACTACTACTAGTAGAGGTCTGACTATCTACAGCCAAATAGGCATTTGTTTACTTTCATTTAGTCCATGTTAACAGTGTGTCATCAGGATGCATCAGACGTTCTGTCCTTTTTGCTCATGACTCATTCTGTGCCATAGCGCGCCATGGATGCACGTGTATGTGCATCCTCGGGAGCCCTGCAAGTTCAGGATGAACTCAACCTGGCAGCTCTGCATTGGAACGATGGACCGTGTATAAAATAAAAAGGTAAACACAGTGGCTAGAGGTACATCATTTTTGCAACACTCAGACCATGTTCAGGGATAGTAACTCTTCCTACTCCTAGTCGAATTTTTCATCAACAAATGCATTCTTATTTCATATGTTTTACGCATCTTGATAAGGAATAGGGTTAGGGATAAGGTTAGGAAAATGTCCGAGTTAATAATGTTATTAGGTTTTGAAGACATGATTTGCGCACAATGTACGCGTCCCGAGAATTTGAGATGGCCGACCTTATGGCCACGACAGTCGTGGGGATAATGAAAGCGGGTGAAAAACCTTATGGCCACGACTGTGATGGGGATAATGAACACGGGTGAAAAACATTATCGCCACGACAGTCGTGGGGATAATGAAAACCTTATGGCCACGACAGTCGTGGGGATATTGAAAATCTTATGGCCACGACAGTCATGGGGATAATGAAAACGGGTGAAAAACCTTATCGCCACGACAGTCGTGGGGATAATGAAAACGGGTGAAAAACCATATCGCCACGAAAGACGTTCAATATCTGCCGTTTTTGTCCTTTGCCAGTTTTTCAAAGGTCGTGGCTAAATAGCCGCCAGTGGCTCTATAGAATGCAGGCTACAGAGCCGCTACTTTCCATTTCCGGTGAAAAACGAAGCTAAAAATAGAAAGAAGTCTTTTGCCCATGCGCAACAGTCATGCCCATAATGTCCACAGCCCCGTTCCATTATCGGCATGACAGTCCTGGGAATAAGGAAAACAGAAGGAAAAGCTTATGGGCACGACTGTCGTGGGGATAAGCACTTCCATTTGAGATACTGGCCTGTACCCCGAGCCTCTGCCAAAGGTAAAAGAAGTAGACACAATGAATGTATTAAACTATTATGGGAAAAATATATAACATATTTTCCTATGTAACTGTACGTAAGCATCAATCAATAATTCAATGTGTTTATCATGATGCAAAAATGAATCATCTAGGGGAGATAATCCACAACTTTGCAAAAAGTGAAAAACTGCACAAGTTCGCACCTAAGAATATCATCAATCACTCACAGTATTTGCAAAAAACAAACAAACCAAGTGTACGTTAAAGTTCGACGCATAATTAATGAATAATTCATTAAGTTTAGTCCCTTACATTCGTGGAAAAATGTTGATCAGCTTTATCAGGCACTTTCTCACATTTTGTTGTCTGCAAATGAACTACGTCGTCCAATACATTAATCGCAAACAAAAATGGTCTTCAGTTTCATATCTAGTAAACCAAAATATCTGTGAACTTGAGTCCATTTCAAACAAAAATAATATTTAAGAATCTATTTTTACTCAATTGAATACATTATGCATTTGCTTTAAAAACACAGACAAAAACAATTTGTTTTACGTGTACACATTGGGAAAATTTCAGGATTACTTCCCTTCCCTAATGACGGGTTGCTGTCAACAGTTTCAAATAAAGCAAAATCTCCATAACATTTTCATCGCAAAACGTGAACATCATTGGCAAATCAACATCTTCCTCCCCTCTCCACGCAAACTCATTTTTGAATTTATGTGATCATGATTACACAGAAAAGATAGATTAAAACTGTCGAGGCGAAAATGGAGTTTTACGTCCTCTTGGTCTGAATCAGACACATATGGGACACACACACACACATACAAATATGGTGGGAACAATACTGGAGGGCAATGCCCGGAGGCATTACGAAACCAGTAAAGTCCCGATTTTTAAAATTAATACAGATAGCTGTAGCGGTGACCACGCCTCGGTTAAACCTCAAGCTGCATAGCCAACAAATAAATCCGTCCACCAGGACCTTTTTCCACCACCATCGGAAGTACCTTTTGGGGAGGGGGGGGGGGGGTACAGGGGGGGGGGGGGAGGAATTTGCCAGCCAAGACAAAAATCCTTTCTCCGGAATATTGTTGAGGGGGAGGCAATTTGCCAGCCAATAACAAATTCCTTCCACCAGAATTTTGTTGGGGGGCTACAGTGGCAGCTTCTCTTGACCATGACACTAGGCCTACCTTGCACCTCCAACACACCTGTCGCGAGCCGCTGTACCTTCTATAAGGTACATCCTAAGGTACATTGTCGCAGGGGGGGGGGGGGCTACACTTCCGGAAACTCCTTTCACGGCCTACCTTACTTTCTAACACTAATAAACACACTATATTAGCGGGGACGCTACAGTGGCATTTTATTGCTTAGTAAGCAAAAAGTCGAGTCATGTTCGTACTTTTCACTCTTTATTTTGGGCTACAGAGGGGTTCCTTCTTTTTTTTTGGCCGGGGTGTGTGTGTCCGGAAACCCTGGAACCCCCCTCCCCCAGATTAAAATTATGCAAAACCAGGGGAGGTAACACACATTGGACACACACACACATACGCACACGCACGTGCACACACACACATCCGCGCAGCCGAGTCCATCAAAGGGAAACAAGCCTGCGCTTATCAATGAGAGACTTAGTGCGATTTTTTTCACGCCAGAGGGCATGACGCTCGTGTGGGGCTAATCCTCTCTATATTTTTAGTTGGGGATAAAGAAAGAGAGAGAGACAGTGAGTGGTCCTACCATCACTCTCTCTCTCTCTCACTACGCCCAAGTAAGAAAATCGCGTGATAAGCCCCTAGTGCATTGACTGCCCTCTGGCGTGAGACCATCGCCATAGGTTGACGGGCCATTGCGCATAAAATGAGTTGCCTCCCATAGCCTGACTGAAACTGTCCATGGTCAGCCATGACATAATTACCTCCGCCAAGGAGTTTATGTTTAAAAAAAGTTGTCGTTCTGTTTGTTTGTTTGTCTGTTTACTTGTCTGTCTGTAAAGTATATACCCAAGGCTGCAGCACAGAGCCGCACAAATCTCTGTCATTCTGGTTTTTTTTAAAGAAAATCCTCCAAATTTCCAACATCCTACAAACAACGAACCCAAAACTGAACTGTCGCTGTTTTGAAAGATGTAAGGTATCCAGTTTGTGGCAAAAGATGAGATAAAGAAACAACAACCCAGGTTAAAATGTGAAAAATTACCTTTCCTTGACACAAAACATCATCACTCTTACCATCGAATTTAAATTCTTCCGTTCTCGATGATTAGGCTACCGTCATGTTGCTCACCAGTTGTATTATCACTTTGAATACCAGAATTGCAAGAATGATTATTTTATCAGTGATTGCATCGTGTGACAATGCATGCTTGTATTAGGCCTATTATGATTAGTCGTCGTAGTAGTAGTAGTAGTAGTAGTAGTAGTGGTGGTGGTGGTGGTAGTGGTAGTAGTAGTAGTGGTGGTGGTGGTGGTGGTAGTGGTAGTAGTAGTAGTAGTGGTGGTGGTGGTGGTAGTGGTAGTAGTAGTAGTGGTGGTGGTGGTGGTGGTAGTAGTAGTAGTGGTGGTGGTGGTGGTGGTAGTAGTAGTAGTGGTAGTAGTGGTGGTGGTGGTGGTGTGGTAGTAGTAGTAGTGGTGGTGGTGGTGGTAGTAGTAGTAGTAGTAGTGGTGGTGGTGGTGGTGGTGGTAGTAGTAGTAGTAGTAGTGTAGTGGTGGTGGTGGTAGTAGTAGTAGTAGTAGTAGTAGTGGTGGTGGTGGTGGTGGTGGTAGTAGTAGTAGTAGTAGGTGGTGGTGGTGGTGGTGGTAGTAGTAGTAGTGGTGGTGGTGGTGGTGGTAGTGGTAGTAGTAGTAGTAGTGGTGGTGGTGGTGGTAGTGGTAGTAGTAGTAGTGGTGGTGGTGGTGGTGGTAGTAGTAGTAGTAGTGGTGGTGGTGGTGGTGGTGGTAGTAGTAGTAGTAGTAGTGGTGGTGGTGGTGGTGGTAGTAGTAACAGCAGTTGTTGTTGCTGATTGCTTTGTGTATTTTCTGCTCATGTTATTGGATTTTTGTTTCATGTTTTTATTCCATTTCTATTATATGTAAAGCACCCTGTAGCCTACATAGTAGGATGGGCGCTATATAAATTTTCCTCATTATTATTATTATTATTATTATTATTATTATTATCATTATTCATTAATGGCGTGTGGCGGTACCATAACCGATGAGGTTTAACCGAGGCGTGGTTACTGCTACACCTATCTGTATTGTTAAAAAATCGGGACTTTACTGGTGTTGCACTGCCTCCGGGCATTGCCTCCAGTATTGTTCCCACCATCTTTATCTACAAATGTCCCATATGTGTCTGTTCTAGACCGAGAGGACGTAAAACATCAATTTTTATTCATTCATTATTATTATTATTACATGCATATTGCTACTTGACAGACTACGCCTGGGTTCGCTTTTCTTTGACCTTACTATTGACCCTTGACTTCTACTGCACAGTACCCCCTCCTATAGCTCTATCCTACAACCAAGTAAGAAAGTTCTGACGAGTGATGTCCCTTTCGTGCCCGGGTGATTTCCGGTCACACACACACACACACACACGCACGCACGCGCACACGAACACATACAGAGTAAAGATAAAGAGGAGCCGCTGTAGCTCAGTTCGTAAGTCCGAGTCGCTAGCACGTAATCCGTCATGGTTTGCGAGTTTTCCGTGGGTAGTTTGTGCGCTTTAACAAGTACTTTGCCGGAAATCACCTGCGACACACCAGAGCAGGGGCATATAACGCTAATTGATCGAGTTTCGGGATAGGGCTATAACACTTACCTTTCCTTATCCCCTTCTGCGTCACAGACTTATTAATCAGCCGCAAAGCGAAAACTGGTTAATGTTTTCAGGGCTGTCTGTTTGTTCCTGGCTGACTGTCTATCTGACTGACTATCTATGTGAACACGATAGCGTTTGGGGAGGAGGCTCAAATATTGAATGCGGATAGGTAGGGGAAGACGGGGTAAAAAGCGCATGGGCGGGTAAGAAGCCCACCCCAATTATCTCATGAAATGAAGCAAATTTCAGTCTCATTTTGCCCATGAGACGAGCGTTAATGTCTAGCATTAGTCTCATGGGCAAATTTGACAGAAATTTTCTTTATTTCATGAGATAATTGGGGTGGGCTTCTTACCCGCCCATTACCCCGTCTTCCCCTATTTAGGATATCTAGGCCAAGTTCGAAAATTAAGGTAATTAATTGTTCAAAGCTCAAAGTCACTGGGGCTGAAAGTGCTTTCACGCACCTGCTTTTCTCTGACTGTAGCGTGAGCTACACTTGAGATCCTCGTTGGCGCAGGGGTACTGTAAAATGCATGTGTAGACTGACTGGACTTTAGTATGTCTGCTAGTTCCTGCAAGGTCAGTCACTGGACCCGAAAATGCTGCCGCGTGACTGGTTCTACGATCCGATTTTGACAGTTGTGAAGCATGATTGACGTGAAATTCTACTGTCTAAATAAATCTAATGAAATCCTGCTAGCTATGTTCACTCTAATATTTGTAGTCTCCCGTACACCAATCTGATCAAATATCTTATTTTTGTATCGGACATTTTTATACGATTCGTGTATTGTGAGTATTGTGAACGATAACAATAGAGTTATTTTTAGACGGAAGTATTTCACGTGAATCATGACTCACAGACACCGTCACAATCGTATTGTATTGGGGTCAAATCGTATGCAGTGTGGCTAGGCCTTAAGTTGTCGCTTGTGAACAACTCAAGTGAAGGAAGACGAGCACAAGGGGTTCATTGTGTTTGTTTATTGAGTTTTTGAACACAAAACAAAACAACAACAATCTTTTAATTTAGGCCTACTACCTTCCATTCGCTGAAAAGAAATAATGTGACAAAGCTATGCTTATTGACGGTTGTGATGAAATTCTACTTAATCAGGAACATATAGGAACGACCCTGGAGGCAATGCCTGGAGGCAGTAGCAAACACTTATTTACGGTCATGAACGGTATTTGGAAAATGATGTTTTACGTCCTCTCGGTCATAGACACATATGGGACATTTGTAAATACAAAGATTTACTGGCTGCAATGCCCGGAGGCAGTGCAACACCAGTCAAGTCCCGTACTTTTAGCAATACAGATTGGGTAAATAGCTTATTCACGGTCCTGAAAGTATTGTTTTTAACGCTTTAAATTAATGCTAAATAATTGACATTGTCGATGGTTTCCTTTTATTAATATGGCTTTTTCTCTCTCATCAATATGTATATCTTTCTTTTGTCCTTGCAATATTTTCCATGTGATTGTTCTTCTTCTTCTTGTTCTTGTTTTGTTCTGTTCTTCTTTATTTTGAAACAACACCCCCTCTTCGCTGAAGAAGACAATGCATTTAAAGGGCCAGCCACACGTCCACTAACATCATTTGACTGTATTAATATAAAAAAATCGGGACTTTACTGGTTTCGTACTGCCTCCGGGCATTGCCTCCAGTATTGTTCCCACCATATTTGCATTTACAAATGTCCCATATGTGTCTGATTCAGACCAAGAGGACGTAAAACACCATTTTCGCTCCACTAACATCGCAGCATGTACATCTGTATTGCCAGTTTTAGCAAGCAAGCGCGCACGCGCACGCGCACGCACACGCACACGCACACACACACACACACAGGTGCACACACACACGTACCCCCCCTGTGACGTAAGTGTCCCGCGCGACCCCTCTTTCTTATCTACCCCCCCCCCTCTCTCCCCTTTTCATTTCTCTGTCCGGCCGCCACTTTAATTGCACCATCAAAAGAACGCCGATTAAGGCAGTTATCTCTTTGAAGCCCGATCTACCTACCCATCACGAGAAAGTGACAACCACGGTCGGGCCCCTTTGAACCCTTCCTTTCCGAGCACGAGAAAGATAGGAATGTCAGCACGTGATAAGGAGGTAACCGGCGCGTGATTGTTCTGTATCCCTATGCATAAGACTAGGACCTCATCTTGTGACGTGTCGACTGCTATAAACCAATGACAGGCTTTCATTGTTTGAAAGTGAAGGCTATAATTGGAGTAGTGAGAAAAAGTTTTCACACAAGACGCTGAAACGTAGCTAGAGCAACACTCACAACCAGTCATAATAAGCCCACTAGTAAGTATTATTGATGGCAGGTGATTGAGATTTGGTTTGTTTGATCCTAGTTTTGATCTAGATCCTATGTTCAATGATGAATAAGGAGTAGATAGATATGTTATTGAAAAGAAGTAGTAAACATTCTGTTCTATTTGTGTGCACTGATTATTTGTGTGTGTGTGTTTTTGACTTGAACACTTTTGGTACCAGAACCGGAGTTTATGCCTACTAACCCTTTTGTCTATTTTTAGTAGGAAACCTATGGGTCGCAATCTTGCACTTTATGATACCATTCCTTTCCAGGTGTTGGATGGAGAGTGATGTTGGCTTGATGATCACCTTTTATGTTTTACTGATCTCAGTTTGTTAACTGAAATTCAGATTATGTGTTCTTAGTGCTATTGTACAAGGGAAGCCTTCTAGCCGGTTGGGATTCACTAATTCCCTGCCGACTGAAGCCCCTTGTCTCTAAGCCATAGAGACCTACATCCACCTTCTCCTGTGATTATCAGCAGGGCATCGTGGGCCGGACGATTATCCTGGACTCACAAGCATCAAGACGGGACCGCCGCCAAGACGCCCCGCACCCAGAATCCGCGAGGAGACCACGCCTGAACCGTGCCACTTCCCGCGAAGCCGTAACCGGAACGACTGGGAGCTACTCTCACCTGATGAGCAAGCCCAGCCACCCCAGCACTAGCCGATCCCTACGGAACCCGGGCACAAATATAAATTTATTAGATGAAAAGGGGCCGGGAAAGTTGCTCATCTCCCATACCCTAGAGAAGTGGGTTAAAGGCAAATTTTCTACTTGAAAATTTAACACACTAAAAGTCTTCCCTAGAGGCTTAGCCTTTTAACCCATTACCTCGTCACCCCCCCCCCCCCCTCCCCCCACACACATACATTTGCGTGCGCACAAGCACTCATACACAAACACAGAGAGAGGGAGAGAGAGAGAGAGAGAGAGAGAGAGGGAGAGAGAGAGAGAGAGAGAGAGAGAGAGAGAGAGAGAGAGAGAGAGAGAGAGGTCGGAAGTCGGAAATGTTACTGAATATGGGCCAACAGCCCCATTCAGTGGGGGTAACATGCAAAAATTGAACAAAATCTTGCACATTATTTTATGACAAAATAACATAGTTTGACACATTAAGATTAATTGTATGCTTTGAAAAGACTAAAGAGAGAGAGAGAGAGAGAGAGAGAGAGAGAGAGAGAGAGAGAGAGAGAGAGTAAGTACCGACAATTAAACCTTAAGATATATTTTTACTTAGTTTTGATGTAATTGTAATTTATTTCGCATTATAGTTAAGGAGCGCTTTTGTGTTTTAGGTAAAATAGCTAAAAGAGCTTACATTTAAACTGAAAGAGACACACACAAACATGTTGCGCGTACTCATACACACACCATATGCACACACAGAGACACATACATTACATACAGCTCATACAAAGGCTACTCTCTCATTCACTCTCTCATACAAACATAATAACGCGCGCACGCACGTACGCACGCACGTACACACAAACAAATACACGTACGCACAAACACACACACACACACACATACACACACACATAATATATATAATACACAAATACACAATTAACATACAGAAAACAGTAACTGTTTTGAATGAAGAGGATTTCCCATAAAATACATGTCAGCCTAGTATTCTATAAATCATCCTGACACCACCACTCTACCAAGACCCGCATGCATCTGAATCACATATCAATTCCAGTACATTCGTGTTTACTCTGTCTGTCTGTCATTATCTCTATCTGCCTGCTTGCCTGCCTTTTTGTCTATTTGTCTGTCTGTCTGTCTGTCTGTCTCTCTCTCTCTCTCTCTCTCTCTCTCTCTCTCTCTCTCTCTCTCTCTCTCTCTCTCTCTCTCTCTCTCTCTCTCTCTCTCTTTCTCTCTCTCTCTCTCTGCACCTTAGTTCCATAATCTTTCTATCCTTCTGAATGCGCTTTACATATACGTGTTATACTCAAAGATGGCAACGGTTTTGGCACCTCTTTCAAATTCACAAGATGACAAGTCTATAAAACACAAACAGCTTGAACCCACGACTATCGGTGACGACTAGCCTACAAAATACGTTACAAAATACCGATTGTAACACTATGTCCGGCTTTTCTCCCTCCTCGATTCAATTAACATATTATTCTATCTTTACACTGGCCACATGTTGTCTTTCGCAGTCATCTCACCGGCATCCTCATCCCACGTTCGAACCTGTCACATTTTCATCTGAAAACGTTACCGAATGTCTCAAAAGAAACCGAACTGTCAGCTTGAAAACGAGACATTTTCAGTTGTTTTACGTCCAAGGACAGAGAGAACCAACCAACCAAACTCAGTTAAGCTTGTCGAGGAACACTGATTTCAGTTGTAAGTTCATGTTGGTATCGTCGTACCGTCGTCAGCATGTGAGAATGCAATTTGTGCAACAAACATGCTCACGGGACAACTACATTGAAATCAAGGAAACTGCGAGAGCCAAGCAGGTGTATCGCAGAAACGGCTGCGAACATTGGCTCTCTCCTTATTTTCTTCACTACGAAGGAGCGGCCTATTTCCTCTTCAGGATCTTGATACGAAACGTCACTGAAAGCTATGCCATTCAGTTGAACGTTACTGGCGAACCTCCTGAAATAGCCTGGTTTAAAACGACAAAAGGGCCGTTCCAGTTTGGTAGGCATACGTGTGTCAAGCTACTATATGCTGAAAACCTTACTAATACTACTAACCCATGAAAAGACTACTATTTTTTTCAGCAGTTAGTCGTATTACTACTAACTGATGAAAAAATAGTAGTATTTTCATGGGTTAGTAGTAATACTAAGGTTTTCATCATATAGTAGCTTGGCTTTACGACTATCTAGTGAAATGATTCCTGTGGGAAATTATGTCCCCCCTCTCTCTCTCTCTCTCTCTCTCTCTCTCTCTCTCTCTCTCTCTCTCTCTCTCTCTCTCTCTCTCTCTCTCCCCCTCCCTCTCTCTCTCTCCCCTCATTTTTTAATTATTAAATATGACTTATTTTACAGCAATCAAAATGGATTCAGGGAAAAACATTCTTGCCACACAATGCTCACTAACATTATAGAAGAATGGCACCTTAATATTAACAATGACGTATTCACTGGTTCACTTTTTGTAGATTTTGCAAAAGCCTTTGACACTATAGATCACACCCTTCTTTTAACAAAACTTTCTTTGTATGGCTTACATTCCAACTCTGTCAACCTGATAGCAAACTTCCTTAACAATAGAACTCAGACAGTGACCCAAGATTTTACTTTTTTTTCATCAGTTAGTAGTAACTTGACAAGCTACTATCTGCTGAAAACCTTAGTATTACTACTAACCCATGAAAAGACTACTATTTTTTTCATCAGTTAGTAGTAACTTCACAAGCTACTATCTGCTGAAAACCTTAGCATTACTACTAACCCATGAAAAGACTTGAGACTATAAATGACCACTGGGACCAGTTAAGGCACAAAAAACACTCAATTCGAGGCTAGTAGATTGAGGTCCCTTTTATTGGAAACAAGACAAACGTTTCTGGCCATAAGCCCGTCTTCAGTGTGGCGACGACAAGAAGGTAGCAAAATAGGAAAGAAAAACTGAGTAGAAAAGTCACACACAATAAGTCATATTTATACAATTCATAATAACCATGGAAAAAAGGAGAGCCTACAAATGGCAAAGTTGAAACACTGAGTATGTGTTAACTCTGTAGAATATGATAAACACAAACACACACAACCGCACACACGCATGCATACTATTTTTTTCAGCAGTTAGTAGTAACTTGACAAGCTACTATCTGCTGAAAACCTTACTAATACTACTAACCCATGAAAAGACTACTATTTGTTTCAGCAGTTAGTAGTAACTTGACAAGCTACTATCTGCTGAAAACCTTACTAATACTACTAACCCATGAAAAGACTACTATTTGTTTCAGCAGTTAGTAGTAACTTGACAAGCTACTATCTGCTGAAAACCTTACTAATACTACTAACCCATGAAAAGACTACTATTTGTTTCAGCAGTTAGTAGTAACTTGACAAGCTACTATCTGCTGAAAACCTTACTAATACTACTAACCCATGAAAAGACTACTATTTTTTTCAGCAGTTAGTAGTAACTTGACAAGCTACTATCTGCTGAAAACCTTACTAATACTACTAACCCATGAAAAGACTATTTTTTTCATCAGTTAGTAGTAATACGACTAACTGCTGAAAACAATAGTAGTCTTTTCATGGGTTAGTAGTATTAGTAAGGTTTTCATCAGATAGTAGCTTGACATACGTGGTGTGATAGAGCTGACGTGCGGTAATCACAGATATAACACACAATATAGTTATAAATTGTATTATCTATGATTAAAAACAACAACCCCACACACCATAATGTAGCAAGCACTGATAATTGATATTTTCACCAGGGAGATATTTAACTTAACCTACTACGAAACTATTAATTAACATAAGTCCCATTTACTGCTACTCGTTGATTTATAAGATAAAGAATACAACTTAAACATAAACAGCAGCATCCAAATATTGATTCTAATTACTTCTATAAATATCTATAAGAAAAACCCTAATAAGAACTGATGCTCTAGCTGCGATCTGTTGCCGGGCCCTTTCTGTATAATTTGTGGTTTGTCTTTTTTTCATTTTTTTTTTCATTTCTTTTGTTTGAATTTTGTTTCTTTCCGTTCATTTTCTTCAAATTTTTCTTTTTATTCCATGTCCCCCCAAGGGGTTTACGGAAATAAACCTTGAAACTTGAAACTTGTTAGAAAGGTTTAAAAAAAAGCCAAACAAGGAAACAAAGAGCGAAATAAACTGGGGGCAAGATATGGCCGGGTTTGGCTGATTTGAATACACGGAGGCAACTTCCGACTGGGCGGTATTGGCCAGAATAAATGCAAGAGGGTTAAAATAGATGCTGAATTCAAGGATTAGTGCAAACTTCCCATCGTACATGACTGACTGGCTCTTGACGAGAATCGTGTTCAAGTTACGAGACACACGTAACTATGACAGCACGGAAGCTTTCCTGTGATTTCTAGAAACCCACTTTCATTCAAAACCCTTGTAAAAAATGTTTATTTGTACAAATATAATTTATAGCAGTTTGAAAATAGCAGGGCGTGTAATAATGAGTGCGTCTTAAACAGTGAACACGGGCATTAGTATGTAAATTAGGCCAAACAGCCAATCGTTTGGGGAGTTTTGTCTGTTAATTTACATATTACTACCCGTGTCCGCTGTCTAAGACGCGCTCACAATTACACGCCCTGTACTAGGGGAAGACGGGGTAAAAAGCGCATGGGCGGGTAAGAAGCCCACCCCAATTATCTCATGAAATAAAGAACATTTCAGTCAAATTTGCCCATGAGACGAATGCTAGACATTAACGCTCGTCTCATGGGCAAAATGAGACTGAAATTTGCTTCATTTCATGAGATAATTGAGGTGGGCTTCTTACCCGCCCATGCGCTTTTTACCCCGTCTTCCCCTACTGTTATAAATATCAGTTTCAAGTTATCAGGTCTATGGGTGAAATGGTAACCCGAAAATAGTGATTTTGCTTCATTGGTTTCTAATAAGTATGTAAGGATTCCCCTTAGTTTAAATTTTTTTTTTCAATACTTATTATGAAAATTAATAATAATAATAACTTTATTTGCTATAGCGCTAACAATCCACACTATTAGCATGCCCTGTGCGCTTTGCAAATATAAATATAAATAGAACATCAGACATGAAGTAAAATCAGAAAATAACAAATAACGAATAGCATACACTTGATAAGAAAATACAAGATAGCATGGTTCACATAATACCACAACTGACAACACATTCATAAGATAACAACAGATTAAAACTTACTTACTAAAACATAATAGGCATATAACAGACACTTCGTAATAGCACACATGATTGAAAACGCAAGATAACATGATTTGCAAACTTACATATTAGACTACACATTCGGAGATAGTTAAATCTTGCGTGTTAAAACATATTAATTATATAAAGCATTTTAATAGGATCATACATAAACAATATACATGTAACATGATTCACATACCCACAATAGACAAGACATTCCTAAGATGACAACAGATTAAGACGAGCCTCTTACATTAAAACAGTATGTAAGGATTCCCCTTAGCGTTGTTTTCTCAATAGTTCAATAAATCATTATGATAGTTATTATGAACATTTCAAATATCTTTCAAGGATAGATACTTAGAGCGCGCGCCATTCGTTCTGTGCACGGTAGGTACTCTGGTGTACTTGACCTGGTCGCCGGAGCAGGGCTTTCATCCCCGATGTGATTATACCCATGTGAAGGACACCCTCACGGTCCCCCCTGCTTCCTCCATGATGCTCACCTTCCTCTATTTCGTCACCAGTGGTGCGACGTCACCAGAGACTGTGACGTTCTCCGGTCCTCATGGACAACGGGTGGTGGCTGACTCTGAATCGGGATACCTGGAGAATCGAACTCTGGTGGTCACAGAGGGAAAACTGATCATTGACTTCAAACTGAAACTTTTCAAAAGTAACACGTACGACCCTCTATTTGCCTGTCATTTGCTTTTTACCATGTCTCAGGTGACGTTGACGACATTAATATGCGTTTTGTTTTAAACCTTTATGTCAGAATTTAGTTGAAAATGTTCTCACAAGTTTTAGTTGATTTAGTTGACGTTGTTCCTTTTTTTGTCTTTATCTTTCTGTTTGTTTGTGAAGAATTGCAACAATGGGATCAAATGAACCAGAAAGATTGATCATGTTGCACAATTTGAGTTTGATGGTTTTTAAGCAACTGGTTTATTTTCTGTCAAGCTCAAGTAGTTAGGAAGGAAACAGTCTTTAAAATGGCCCAGAAGACGAGATTTTTCATTAAAAAAATCTGTTAGATGGCCGTAAATTTCCAAGTAGTATCAGTGGTATGATGTTTAGATGTATTATGGTAAGAGGTCACCCCTGTTATCCTGATCAATATGAAGATATATCTGTTTAAAGATACAACCCGATTGAAAAAGATTCAGTGGAAAAAAAACCCTGTTCATCCGAGTTCAGACCTTCTGATCGCATGTAGACTGCTTACTACAAGAGTGGGAAGACTACGCTTTGTGTGTTTGATCTTTTTACAATTATGGGGATGACCATAACTCTGATCGCCGTTAGAAAATGTATTTGCCAGAGTTTGCCATTTTAAGTGTCCAACGAAGCGAAGTCTGTGTGACGCATTTGCTACGATCCTTTAAAAAAGAAGAAGAAGATAACGATCTAATACCAACTTATTATATATTTGTCAATTTCTTTACACCTTTTTCATTCTTTTTGGTCTTAAAAAGAGAAGACATAGATAGGTATAGATTGAGATTTTGGTTTCAATGACATTCATACTTCCGTTTTAAAATAGAAAATAAATAACGCACTACGCAAGAACAAGACAATAGCTATGTTTTCTTATACATTTTTACTATAGAATTCCAGCACACCTGTTCAGCTTCCCAACGGTCGGTGGAACTGTTCCCTGGGCAACTGGAGAGGACTGTACGGCCTGCAGCCCCACCTGGAGTGTAACCTGTTTGTGCAGTGTGAGGATGACAGGGACGAGGACCACTGTGGATACACCAGGTGTCACCAGGTGACTGGACTGTATTGTGTTGTGTTGCATTGTAGGGGAAGACGGGGTCAAAAGCGCATGGGCGGGTAAGAAGCCCACCCCAATTATCTCATGAAATGAAGCAAATTTCAGTCTCATTTTGCCCATGAGACGAGCGTTAATGTCTAGCATTCGTCTCATGGGCAAATTTGACTGAAATGTTCTTTATTTCATGAGATAATTGGGGTGGGCTTCTTACCCGCCCATGCGCTTTTTGCCCCGTCTTCCCCTATTGTATTGTATTGTATTGTATTGTACTGTGTTGTGTTGTATTGTGTTGTAACCTGTTTGTGCAGTGTGAGGATGACAGGGATGAGGACCACTGTGGATACACCAGGTGACTGGACTGTATTGTATTGTATTGTATTGTATTGTATTGTATTGTATTGTATTGTATTGTAATGTGTAGTATTGCATTGTAATGTACTGTATTGTATTGTGTTGTATTGTATGTGCTGTATTGTATTGTGTTGTAACCTGTTTGTGCAGTGTGAGAATGACAGGGATGAGGACCACTGTGGATACACCAGGTGACATGGACTGTATTGTGTTGTGTTGTATTGTATTGTGTTGTATTGTACTGTATTGTATTGTATTGCATGTGTATTGTATTGTATTGTATTGTATTGTATTGTATTGTATTGTATTGTATTGTATTGTGTAGTGTTGTATTGTACTGTATTACATTGTACTGTATTGCATTGTACTGTATTGTATTGTAATACATTGTACTGTATTGCATTGTACTGTATTAAACTCTGTTGGGATATGTCTTTTTCTTTCTCAAGAAAATAATAATTCCAAATTATGTTCTCCTCTAAACTTCTCCAAAATCGAAACATGTTGGCTGAATGCATCGGGTAAACAACAAAACTGAAGACCAGGACACATAGGTTACGTACTTTACCCATTATGGCCATATGGTCTGGGAACGCAAAAGAAGAAGAAGAAGAAGAAGAAGAAGAGGTGATATCCAGTCCTCACAACATTTAGAAAGTTTCCTGTTTCAGTCCACCTTACTGTTATATATAAATCCAGAACAACTGCGACACCCCCATCATCATCTGTAAAAATGTACCAGATGTGTCCGTTGTGACCGAGAGGACGTAAATTCCTCTCGGTCAGCGTGACTGCTTGTCTTTCGTTTATGTACATTGTTTTTATTGATTTGTTCGTTTCTTCCATTAGGAAGGATTCGAGTCAGGAGGCAGGTGCTACGTTCTGGGCTGGAGGACCGACACGTCTCACTATGAAGCACACCGACTGTGTCAGACAAAAGGGGGACAACTGGCCAGTTTTACGTCACGGGACAACGTCACAGACGTCTTACGTGTTCTGTGGAAACATCACCAGTATGACGTCAAGATCGGACTGACGTCACCGACGTCGTTACTGCCCTGGATGTAAATGTTGACCATTAAATTGTTTGTTGATAGGCATAGACTATCATCAACTTCTCCCCCGCGGGCTTCCACCTTGTCGTGGTGGGGGAGCGTTGAACTAAGTGTAGCCCATCGTCCCCATTTTTCATTCTCTCCATCCTCATTTACAATTTATGACATGCCAGTTTTTAATTTTGTTTTTATTGTTCACTGGCTTTCACGCGCGAGACCTTACGCACTTGAGTGGGCAAATGTTGCCCATTCTGCAGTGCATATTTGCCTATATGGCCTTTTTATATATATATTTTTTACTGGGATGTGTTTGTTTTCCTTTTGTACTGTTTTATTTTTTAACCTGGATCCGATAAGTAGAGTAGAGTGGTTCAACGTTACCAGCACTGTGTGAAATTATGAGCTATAGGGTACAATGATGAAGATGCCATGTCGTGAATTGTACTGTTTATGTTTTTGTTGTTTTCAGGTTTTGGGACGTTGTTAAGAATCATTGATGTGTGTTTTGTTATACGTGGTCGAACTTTACGCGGTGACAGTCCTGAGATAACTATAGCTGTTGACGGGACTACAACAGACTAACTAACTAACTAACTAACTAACTAACTAACTAACTATCATCAATTTGTATTTAGTTCTGTTAGGTGTAGGTTTTCTTCCCCCTGTTCTCTCTCTCACTCCATCCCCACCCACATTTTACCTATGTTCTTTTGGGTGTCATATCAGCGAGAGAATGTTCGTTAGATACCTGAGCCGAAGAGGAATATTTTTGTCTCGTCTGTCTGTTGATAACATTATTCGAAAAGATATGAACAAATTTGATCAAATGTTGTAAACGGTTTGTGGTATCAACCTTCCGCACAAACAAACAAACAATTCTGTAACATTCCGTAGTTAAACTGGACAGTCAGTACCAAGTTCCACTTAATAAATAATAATAAATATATCTTGTAGGGGAAGACGGGGTAAAAAGCCCATGCGCGGGTAAGAAGCTCATGCCAATTATCTCATGAAATAAAGCAAATTTCAGTCACATTTTGCCCATGAGACGAGTGTTAATGATTCGCCTCATGGGCAAATTTGACTAATATTTGCTTTATTTCATGAGATAGTTGGTATGAGCTTCTTACCCGCCCATGGGCTTTTTACTCCGTCTTCACCTATATACCAGTTCGCGTCTGCTTCCAGTGGGAATTACGTTAATTAAACTTGAATTATCATTCTGAACGGACTTGGACCATGTCATTGCTTTCTGCTTGAAAATGCCTTCGATTTCAAATGAAGCAAAACCGCAGTGGTCATATTGGTTGTTGTTTTTGGACATAGGCCTACGATTAGCAAGGTGTCCGTTATGCACTGGATTTAGAATTAGCATCCTGAAATCACCGAACACCACTGCGAAATGTCATGCTTTATTTGCAAATAACCTTTCCTTAAGATTGTGCTTACAGTGTTGGTGAAGGGCCAGCCACACGTCCACTAAAATCGCACGACTGTACGATACAATTCGATCACGTGGTCTCTAAGAACAAATGTGACTGGCGCTTCGAGACCACGTGATCGAATCGTATCGTACAGTCGTGCGATTTTAGTGGACGTGTGGCTGGCCCTTCACAATGAGGCTTTATACTACGTCTTGACGACACGAAAGGGCAATAATTTTAGGACTGACTTGACCATGCTACCTAGTGACGAGTCAGGGGCAGATAATATTTTGTGGCTATAAACTACTACTTCTTGACAGGCAAGGACGACAGTCTTATGTAGGTGGCGCACGCACCTCAGTGCACAAGACAGGGGCAGAGAATTTTCATCATAAAGCCTCCGACCCTCTTCCAACACTTATAATTGATAACCCGGTGTGACATTCTCAAAATGGATTTGTTTTCAAGATGTCTGCGCATGTACGAAATCGATCATGACGTACCATCAAATTTTATTTTGTGTGTATTCGACACTAAATTGACCCTAAACCTATCCCTATTCCTAACCCTAACCCTAACCCTAACTCTAAACCTATCCCTAACCCTAACCCTATCCCTAACTCTTCGCACATGCGCAGACATGTTGAGAACAAATCCATTTTGAGAACGCCACGCCGGTTGAAAAGAGGAAGTGTAAATTTCTGAAAAATTAATGAATGATAGGCCTAAATGTAAAGGTAGGTAGCAGATGGTACAAAACTGGTTGAAGACGAACATCATGGCCGCCATATCGGATTTTTAGGCATCATTGTAGTAAAATTTGATCTGGCAGCCATTGAAATCGGCAACAAAACATGTCGACGTAGAAACAAACTGATATAATAAAGTCATACGCACTTTCAGTAGGCCTACATTTATGAACGTTTGTATGTGGGAAGAAAATGATTTAAGCGGAAATTTGATTTTTTTCCACCATTTGGAGTAGGCCTACTTTTTTTTAATATATTCAATAGATAGTAGAAAAATAGGCGTGCAAAGGATACTGCGCAGAGAATGTACACACTAAACCAAACACTCATAACCATGAGAAAACACACACATAATCACAAAACATAATTATACACACGCGCGGGCACACACACACACACACACACACACACACACACACACACACACACACATACAGACAGATACACACACACGCACGCACGCACTCACGCGCGCACACACACCTCAACCCAAACCTAACACCATCCCAGTTTTTCATATTCACGAAAGCACCATAAAAGTTAAGAAAATACATTTCATTTATACAGGTTTCTCACACAAAAAGGCACAGGCATACATGCTTGAAACAACAACAACCACCAAACAAACAATCTGACAGATAAGATTAAGAATACGAATCGTAGGAATATCAAAACGATAATACGTTCTTAAAATGTACGTGATCGGTGATCTGGAGGAGCTTTTCGCCATCATCAATCCAAGACTTGGCATCAGAAAAAAGCAACATCATTTAATTATACCCTTTCACCGCCAATGTCGCATTTATGCACCACAATGGTTTACCACCCATGTCACTAAAAGGCATCGAACCAGGGCCTGTTATTTCAAGATCTTATTTTCTTCATCTTGGGAGATAAGGATAGGCCTAATGCTATGTATATCACAGATGAATTCCCATGATAGCAGTCTGGCGGCGAAATGGTTAATGATGGCTGCTTGTTGCACCGTGCTGTGACAGTCGTACATGTTGGTGTGTAGTTCACATTACACTGAACAGCCGTGGAACAACGAGTTTGCAGCATGTTGTTGACACAGGTAGGCCTATGCATGGCCTAGGCACACAACCAAACAAACAAGCGTATATCTATACTGCACAGCTGTTCCGTCGCACACAAACTCGAGTATTTCGTTAAAAGACTGAATCTAGAAATCTTAGATTAAAAAAAAAAATCCACAAAACACGCCCTTTAAATATTTTGACTGTATTATGTTCTACATAGTATTTCAAACATATTTCTTTCATCAGATTAATTATAAAAACTTTTTTTGTTGAGTAGTATCATGAGACATAATTATTTAGTAGAAAATGTTCTTAAATAATTCACTTAGTTTTGCAAACATGATTAAAATTGCTCATGGGTGAACATCTAGCAATTTTAACTGAATAAAACTAATTCACACACATGCTACAATATATTCTTGACTATTATTTATTAAAAGTTATTGGTGGTAAACTAAAGTTGCGCGAACAACATTTAGTTCATCTAAAAAAACCAACTTCTTAAAATATAGATGAACTAAATGTTCCTTTAGTTCATCTATATTTTAAGAAGTTAAAATATAGATGAACTAAATGTTCCTCTCGAAACAGCTGTGACTGATGTTCAAATAAAACACCAAAGTCGAAGAATAATAGACATAAAAACATTGACGGAGCGAGATATGTTGAGGACCCCAGCCCACTATATCGATCCATGGACTGGTGACAACGATAATGTCTAATTCTTTATTTGATAAAACTTCCCCCCCTTAAGTTCAATTTACATAAGTATATAGGATATGGAAAAACAACAGTTGAACCATCGAATAAGAACATCTTTTGGATGGTGCAAGAGTTTGGATTGCAGTTCGAATATTATGCTTCGGTCATTCATTTTCAATTTTAAAAAACATTAAACTTTTAGCATTTTCGTCGCTAGGACCTATAATATATCAGATACTCGTTCCCTTTAATACGCATTTCAAATACCTAAATAGTCGTTGTTTAGACTGTTCTCAAGAAACAGCAATGTCTAAGAAGAAATGTTGTCACAGTGTTAAGGCCCTTACCATTGGTATCTAGATCATAGTACATGTAGATGATCTTCTTCATAGCACCAACAACTCCAAAGCCTGCGAACCATGTCCTTGGGATAACATTTTGATCACTTGGTCAGGTCTGATCAGATCAGCCTACAAAGCATATCTCTGAGACCAACAGCATAACAGTAAAACGGACGTACTTTCCACACTGTATCAAATACACCACTAAGCCATTCAAATTGAAAATTGGCAGAAGAATACATTAATCTCTTGACGATGACGTCCATTAAAATGACAAAACATCAACAACACACAAAAAAACAACCAACCAACCATCAAAAAACAAAAACAAACAAAAGGTGTCGTGGATTGGTAAACATGTTCTTTACCCGTTCCGCCCCCTTAACTCCCCTCCTCCTACATCTTAGCACCCTCCCTCTTTGCGTCCTTTGGGTGATATACCTCCACCCAAAATTTTAAGTGAGTCAATCCAGCTGTTCACAAGATGCATCACATGCAGACAAAAACAAAATCAAGGTGAAAGTTGTCCAGTCACCATCTCCTTATTTTCAGTTGGTGTATTTTTTTAAATATATATATATTTTTTTATGTGTATGTATGTGTGTCTATGTATGTATGTGTGTGTGTGTGTGTGTGTGTGTGTGTGTGTGTGTGTGTGTGTGTGTGTGTGTGTGTGTGTGTGTGTATATATATATATATGTGTGTGTGTGTGTGTGTGTGTGTGTGTGTGTGTGTGTGTGTGTGTGTGTGTGTGTGTCTGAGTCTGTGTGTGTGCGTGTGTGCGTGCGTGCGTGCGTGCGTGCGTGCGTGTGTGTGTGTGTGTGTGTGTGTGTGCAGCGATTTCGTTTCTTTTTCATCATATGTATTGAGACTTGACGTTTTTCTTGTTTTTGTTTTGTTTGAAAATTCATTTGTGAAAATGTAAAAAAAAGGTTTAATAATTTTTAAAAAAATCAAGGTGAAAGGTCAAGGTCGAGAAGCTTCAAAATGTCTCCCACTGGGTGTACAACGATTTTTTCCTACTACAACTAGGTCAAATGTCAAGTTCAAGGCCAAGGGGCTTCAAATGTTTCCAACTGCATTCTTTATATCATGATGATCAAAGAATATATATGGCTATGTGTGTGTCAGAATAATGGTGTTTAAACTGTAGCCACGGCTAAAAGAGACAAATTCAAAAGTCAAAGTCAAGGTCATCGAGATAATCAATACTTTGAACCACATAATATCATGACCTTGAGCCAGTCTAGCAACCTGCCAAATTTGCATAATTGTGAAATGTATGACTAAAACACCAACTTTGACCCTACCAAGATCTACGTCCTGGACCATGACCCTGCCTAGTACCCAACAGTCGGAATCACCATAAAGCAGTGCAATAACACTCCAAATGTGAACACTGTAAGTCAAACGATGTCGAATATATAGCCACAAGAAGACATTTCGGTTTTTGGTTTTCAAGGTCAAACCTCAAGTTCAGGTTATGGTTTGTCCATAGACCAATTCCACACATGGTGATGCACCACCACACCTTTGAAGCAACTCTGTCCAGCGGTTCACGATATATAGCCTGGACAGACAAACAGACAGAAGGACAAAGTTAAACAAAGATTCAATATTTTTTGCAAAAGCGGCTGTTATTTGGCATCAACAAAATACCAGATATCTCACCACTGAGACAATCTGAAAAATGTAGGGCTAAGTGAAAAATCAAGTTGGAAGTTGGCCAAACCAAGTAAACCGACGACCTGGCTAATTCTGCGCATGCGTGCTGCAGAAGATAGTTATGCTAACAGACATTAGTGGCACCAGCTGTGGTGTCCTTTTTGGAACAGAAGGTGCCGATTAAAATAATTCAAAAGTTGTTTTTAAATGTTCTGTTCTATACTGTGAAACTGGGAGCACATTGATAAGGCTTTGCTATCTCGTGTTTTCCACTTTAGGTACAGGAAAAGTTTGCAATGGATGGATGGAACGATAGCACATGACATGGCCACTACAAGTTTCAAGCCATCTGTGTTTCTACAAACCAAATGCGGTGGTCTAGGGAAACACTTCGCCTCCTTTCAAACTCGTCACTATTCCTTGTATTATCTGTATCACTGGAAAATAACTGTCGTCTTATGGGACTGCCTGTCACAGGCGAAAAAGTTCATACCGCATTTTCTCTGTGAAATGGACCGGAAAGTAGACAACAAAAGCGTAGTGAAATTCGCCAGCCAAAATTCAAGCACCATTCCTTTCAGTTCACAATTTATCGCCTGCCCTTCAATGCACGTCACTCATTCCTTTCTGGCCTGTGATGGTGGCAGTGTGTGCTGGGGCAGTGGTGGTGTGCAGTTTGGTTCTGACAGTCACAACTGGGACATTCTTTCTGCTTCTTCCTGTCCTGCACCAGGGATGACGTCACTTCCTCCGTCCTACGCATGCGCGACAGGAAGTGGGCGTGTGCCATACACGTTTATGTGTGACCACAGACAGGATTGTGGTGACAACAGTGATGAGTCGTTCTGTGAGTTTACACCTTGTCGACAATGGAATGCTCAGCAATGCGGTAGCATGAAACAGGTAATGTCAGGTACTAGGCGTCTAATGTCTTTTTCTGTTTAAAAAGGGCTTAATAACAGAGCCAACTGCACAAAATGTTATTGTTATTATTCTTTTACAATGTTTTTTACCTTTGCATTTAAATAACAGCATTTTGTGTGATGCCAGCAACAGCACGCTAGAGTCATAATCTGATTGTTTATAGGTAAGTGATGTCGCCCTTGTTTTAAAACATTTCTTTTTTGACAATAGCTATCTTACTATAAAGGTAACTGACCTCACTTTAAAGATGGGATGAGAAAAAAACTGGAATGCGAAAACTTTGAATGACCGTTGACTAGTTTCTGTATATGAATAGATATAAATCAGTATTTTGTTTTTAATAATCGTATTGGACGAAAAGCAAAAAGACTACTGTACAGTGCATAGTCTGATATTTTAAATAATTATGCAAATGTATAACATGTAGGTCCTGAGAAGTCAAGACATTCTCTGTATCATGGTGAACTTGTGGCATTGCGTTCGGTGTTTCTAATCCTTGAATAATATCTGTGTTGATATTTTCTTGATTTTACAGTGTTATGCAAGTGATCACAACTGTGACGGCCAGGTATATTGTATTAATGAAGATGATGAAAGCCGTTGTCCCATCGCAAGTGAAGAAGACAAACACTTCCAACATTTTTTATCTAGTTCAGTTGTGATTGACTTTACAAGAAATGGCAGCATCACCATCACCCCTCTACCCCCTGCACAGGACGGACAGTCCCCATCCCTCCAGGTGTGTCCAGACACTCACTACCAGTGTGCAGATGATGGACACTGTCTGCCCACATTTACCAGGTGTAACGGTCTGTACGACTGCCCAGACCACGAGGATGAAACAGACTGTGACACCTACACCTGCCCTGGTCATTACCGGTGTTTTCATTCCAGGATATGTGCTCATCCCAGTCAGGTGTGTGATGGCATCAACCATTGTCCTCGGTCAGACGATGAGCTGTTGTGTGACCAGCACTGCCCAGAGCACTGTGTCTGTCATGGTCTGGCCTTCACCTGTCAGCGACCTTTCCCTGCCCACAGTCATCCTGAACTGAGGTATCTGAACGGGAGAGGCAGTGGGATGACCCTGGCTGAACTGTCAGCCAACAACATGCTGGTCTACCTCAGTCTGGCTGACTGTCAACTAACAAATGTTTCCAATGTCACCTTATATAATATTATTACTCTTGACTTAAGTAATAATAAACTGGTGAATGTTCCAATTCAGATATTGTTGAACACTCCAAATGTAAAATCCCTAGCCTTATCAAACAATCCAATAAGAAGTCCTTTGATTGTGAATTCAATAAAAACATTTTCTAGTGTGAAAACAATAGATTTTTCATGGACCACACTTCACAGTCTAGATTACTCTGTTGTCGGTCTGTTTCCAGAGCTCACGTTTCTGAATCTGTCACACAGTGGTGTGCAGTATGTAACTGGAGACGGATTTCAACTGCTGAGGAAACTGCAATGTTTGGATTTGAGAGGATGTCCAATGTTAGGCATTCACAGAAATCTGTTTAGTGGCTTACACCTCTTGCACACCGTTTATGCTGACAACTACAAAGCATGTTGTGCAGCTCAACTTCTTCCGGGTCTCAGCAGCTGTCAAGCACCACAAGACGAGTTGTCTTCTTGCCTGGATCTGCTGAGGTCCAATGCGTACAGAGTCTGTTTGGTTGTGTTTTGTAGCCTGGCCTTAATTGGCAATAGTGTGGGCTTTGTGTTCCGTTTATCCACCCTGCAGGGTGGTGGATCACCAGGTTTTATCATCTTTGTCCTTCACTTGTGTGCATCTGACTTTCTGATGGGAATCTACCTGGCACTCATCGGTATAGCTGACAGAAGGTACCAGGCCTTTTATGTCTGGGAGGATGCGGCATGGAGACACAGTATTCTATGTAAACTGGCTGGCTTTATGTCCTTGTTGTCATGTGAGGTGTCTTCTTTCCTAATCTGTTTGATCACGTTAGATCGTTTCCTTGTGGTCCGTTTCCCCTTGAGTTTCTTACACTTCAAAGGATGGAACGCACAACTGGCTTCTGGTCTGTCATGGGTTGCAGGCTTTGTTCTTGCTGTTGCTCCACTACTGCCTGGCATGGCTCACTGGGAGTTCTACAGTCAGACAGGAATCTGTATTCCACTACCAGTCACCAGCAAAGTTTTCGCAGGTCATACTTATTCCTTTGGAATAATGATTGTTTTAAATTTTGTCCTGTTTCAAGTCATAGCTATTGGCCAGGCAGTGATCTACTGGTCCATTCAGTCCAACACTCTCACAGCTGGCACCAGCAGTCAGCGATCTCAGGATGCCAGCATAGCTCGTCGCTTGTTCATGGTGGTGATGTCGGACTTTCTGTGCTGGTTCCCCATTAGTTTGCTGGGGATGCTGGCCTCACAGGGGTTGTCTGTGTCAGGGGAACTCAACGTGGTAATGGCCATCCTGGTGATGCCCCTGAACTCAGCCCTCAACCCCTTTCTCTACACACTCAACCTGCTGCTGGAAAGACAACAGAAAAGGACAGAGGAAAGGCTTGTTAAACTCATTGGATCCCTCAACTCTTGACTGAACAGACACGACTGAAGTATTTGTTGCTTACACAAAAACGCCCCTAGTCATGGGTATACTATTGCTATATTTCAACACAAAGAAAGTGACAAAAGAGATAAATAGAAACACGTGAAAAAAGACACCACGTGACACGTGTATGCATATATGTGCACATTAACATGAAAACATAATTATGTTTTCTGAACGTTTTACACGCAAACAAGCAGTCTTATTTTGTTTACCAACCAAACTACATAATTTTCACGTGGAATGATTTTGTTGTAGCATACATACTAAAACGTTTTTTTAATATTATTTTTATAGTTCGATGTTTGAATGTTGCGTTGTGGTATGGTATGGTGTGTCAAAGTCAAAGTGGCTTTTTTCCACGTAAAAAGTACACAGTATGTAATCCTACTCTCACTCTCTCCCTGTGTGTGCGTGCGTGCGTGCGCGCGCGCGCGCGCGCGTGTGTGTGTGTGTGTGTGTGTGTGTGTGTGTGTGTGTGTGTGCGTGTGCGCGCGTGCGTGCACGTGCGTGTGCGTGTGCGTGCGCGTGCGTGTGCGTGTGCGTGTGCGTGCTTGCGTGTGTGTGTAGCACACACACATGTGCTATGTTAATATGTGATGCCCAGAGACCACAAGACCAGCAACAAGACAGAACATCACACAGAGCAATGACAGGTCACATGACAATTCCTCAGGATCCTGTTATTTTCCTAGGACATCCTCAAGCCAGTACGCAGAATTGTGCACAGCAGACATTATCAACTGCATGGAAACATCAACTAGAACTCTCAACTTGGATTCCTCCAAGGTGGATATAGTTTATTTCCACAGGGCAGAGAGAAAGCCTTCTGAAAACGCATCCTCTTTGCGGTGCAAGGTCGTGCTCCATTCTATGCTTCAACCGAATGTCGAATTTGTTGATCAGACGTGCACTAGGGATAACTATGTTCTCATATACAGCGTCCCGAGGCGTGCTTGGGGACGCCGGGGTCCAAACGAGATAGAAGATCTTGATCCTGCAGCTGTTTGGACCGGGTGTGAGCCCTTATATCGCCGCCCAGTGTTCTACCCGTTGACTACTTGGAATTATGGTAATTGATAGAAAACATACACCATTTCTAATTCAAGGACATCAAACCACGCCAGTGATTGTTGTCTTTATATAATTAGAATAGTGGAATTGAGAAGTGCATGCGTCTCTTTGTACATTTGTTATTGAATCCATTAGACATACATTTATTGAGGTAAAAGTTAGGATGAGTGAAACCCTCAGCCTGTTTTGCTCGTCTAAGTAGGGCTGACCGAAGGCATATCTTCTTTTATATGATCACAATTGAATTACACTTTCATCCAATACGGCCAAATGGCTCGGAAACGCAAAAGAAGAAAATAGAAATATCGTAAGACTCTTTTGATAGCGTATTTATGCGCAAAACATTCCACTTCACCTGGTTGAAATATCTCCCTTTTTTCCCTCTTTAAGTGTTGCAGGTAGTCATCTTGGTGAATGACGTCACAAAGGACCACAGAGTGAAGATGAAGATGGCCAGTGGAACCTCAGGCCTGCCGCCAAAGTGCAAAACGCTGGAAGTGGTTTCCCTTACCCCTGTGATGGGTAAGGTAGTAAATCAATGTATCCTGGATCTGTTATTCAGAGCTTTCAAGTTCTGGTCCAATTTGCCACCATTTGCTTTTTAAGCACAAAACTTGTTTTCAGTTTAACTCACAAATACATTATGTAGATTTTGAAAGCATTACGCAGATAAGGTATTATATAGGGAATGTCGTTGTGTGATTTAAATCGTCAGTTTTCCTTAGTGTTTTGTTTTCTTTTATTAAAAAATAGTTGATTCATGGACTAGATTATCGACACTGTACAGGAATCGAAACGATAATCTGACGGCAGTCTTGAAAAAGGAAGGAGCTCCTTGCCTCTGCATGTGACTATACACACAGCAGAAGTGAAAATTGTTTTGCTGTAAAGCTGAATCCAAAAGGTCAATCAATCAATCAATCAATATTTGTATTGTCCATTTTACAGGAAATTATTTTTGCAGCGATAAAACAATCAGTAAAACAACACAATAAAGACAGAGACATAGTACGTAGGTACACCGCACCATTAATAGTCACTAGTGTAATGATATCATCAGGCCCTGCATGATTCACATACCTTTCACTGCTTTATTTGTCATCTTATTAAAGCCCCCAATCAATCAAACTAGTGAAAGTAGGCTAGAAGGGTAGGGTTATGATTTTCCATCGTTCGGTAACTGAATTATCACTCGTGCAATACAAAGAACTGCTTTAATTGGGCGTGACCAGTTGTAAAATTTTAGTCCCTCCAGACAGCGGGCCGCACACCTAACTACAATCCAATCCCATTTCCAATTTCCCCCCCCCCCCTTTAGAGAACAGGTAAGTACCAATTCTGGCTCAGTATCGGTTTCGGTTTTGGTTTCACTCCTCTATTTATTAAAAAACCCGGCTAAAATCACGCCTTTTTTCTTATGTTTTTAACCCCCCAAAAAGGCGTGATTTAATCGTTTTCTTGCGTTTTTTATCCTCGAAAACAGTGCGATAAGAAGAAAAAAAAGAACATTCTTATAAAATATTCTACACGTTCTGATTTTTTTCACAAACATTTGTACTGTCTAGGAAAATCTGTTTTTAATACTAGTTTACAAAATTTTTCTTTTCTTAGCTTTTGTTTTATTTTATTTTTTTCTTCTTTTGATTCAACAACATTATTTTCATCAAGACACTCATCAAAGCTGTTTTTGTCTTTAGTGTAAAACAAAACAACCGTCTTTAACTGTTCTCTAAAGTCTTTTAAAACCGAATTATACTTCTGCGTTAAAATCCATATGCTAATTCCTGCATGCCGACCACTGAATGCTAGTTTTGCTAAACTATTTCTTTTTTTGACAATGTCTCTTTCATCCGAACAGTCATCAATGATAAACAAAGTTGATGTTCCTTTAAACAGTTTATAAAAATACTCTAAACAATCGCTTAGTTTATTACTTGGATTGACTAAATAGATTTTGTCATCTGTCCAAGTAAACTTTCTTTCTTTATAAGACTTGTTGTATTCTAAAGTAGTACAAAAAATTGCTATGTGTTCAAAGTGATTACGATAAACCGTTTGTATTAAATCTAAAGCGAACACACTTTTTCCGCAGCCTGTCATTCCACAAAATAATCCACAATGAGGTTCTTTTGTAAGAAAATTTAAATTGTTCAAATCCATTATTTTAATACACGATATCTTTTAATCTGTTGTCTTCAATGTTCAGCTGAGCATCGCATAGTAAATAAACATAAATAAATATTTGCTTATTCTCTTCCTCTTCTTTGTGGATTTGAATGTTTATTCCTCCTGATCCATCACCAACTGTTCTTTCACTCCCATGTAGTTTGTTATCTTCTGTTGTTCTAAGATCTAGCCACAACGCATACTTCGAATATAAATAATCTTCGAGTCTGACATCATGAAGATGGAGGTCTTTGCAAATTAAATCAGCCGCAGGGTCTCTTTGCCGACCACCTCCACCCAACAGTTTTCGTATTTGTCACGGCTCGTGTGGAGTTGTGCCCCTTTTCTATGCACTGTCTGTGTGCTAGCAAGCGTGTGTGCGTAGTCGTGCTTGTGTGTCTTGCTCTCTGTGCGTTCGTGTCACTACAACTGTCTTTGCTATTTCTTTTTCTAAAATCTGTGTCAGTAGGTGGGATTGCGCGTGCAAGGCCTGCATTTCATTGGTCGCCCGTCTGTCTTGAAAATCTCGTGTTTTTCGTGGGAGTTAGGGAATATGTCAAGTGTATTGGCTTCGAAACCGGTGCAGTTTGAACACTCTGTTTTTGCCGGCATGTTAAACGGGTCACCGTTCCAGCTTGGGGCTGTTGGGTGCCGTTTGGTTTGGCGTGGGAGTCTGAGTTTGATTCCCCCCTTTCCTCGTCTTCAATCTGTGTTGCTCTGTGTGGTCGTCTTTGTGAACACAGTAGTGTGTTCGTTGTCTCCTTGTGGCAGACCTTTGTCCTTCCGGGTCATCGTCCATGTGTACTGGCGTGGCTGCAGTTGGTGCTGGCCGACTACAGGGGTCGTGGGACTCCCCGACGTGATCTCCCCTTACTCACCTAATCCCTCACCCGCCTAATCCCTTGCAACTCCCTTGGTCCAAGATTGTCCCCTCACACTTCCCTTGTCTACTTCGCCCACTCTGGAACTTCCTTGCCCTTTTCCCCATGCTTCTTCATCTTCGTCGTCACCAAACTACATAGAACTCTGGCACTGGAGGGACCTTCTTGTGCATTGTGATTTTTGTGTGTGTAGTACAGACTGCTCGGATTTAGAGGTCTCGTTAGGCTTAGGTTTGAGAACTGGGATTTGGGTTGTCTGGTGCGTAACAGACGTGAAGACAGGCAGAACGGATCATAATTATTATTTTGGCGTTATTAATTACTCTTATATTTGATTGGTCGATTTATTTTGAGCATAGACATATGCTTAGAATGGTGAATAAAACCTGTGACTTGATTCATATTTCGGTGTTCGATTCTATGTTTTTGTGTTGTCGGGTGTTAGAGTGGGTTGGATAAAGGGAGGGAATAAGTGCAGCCCCTTAAGGGATGTTACAGTATTTCATCAAAATGCTGATAAGGTAAAAGACCGCTTGCAAACAACTGATTCGGTTGTCCTTCAATCGTGCATGTTAGTTTAGTTATTTTAGGATTATAAAACTTCTCGCTTAATCTGTTAAAGGGTTTTTTGGACTCCTCAAACAGCAACAAAATCCTTTTTAATGACCTTGCTGATACATTCAAATCGATGTTCCAAATTGTGTCTGATTTGTTTTTAGGTATTTTACTATGATTTAAAATTCTGTTGTAGTATATTGCTAATCTTGTCTGGTATTGTTGTGAAATCAACCGAGCTAATTCTTGATGACGAACCACATCAAATTCTAATGTGATGTCTGAAATACTATATTTTGCATCAGGATCTGTCGCTGATCTGATAACACGGCTGTAATCATTAAAAGTTAATTCATACATAAGCCTATCTTGTAAAGCACCCTGATAATACGGGGAGTGCGTGTTTAACAGCTCGAAGTCAAGAGGTATATAAAATCGATTACCATAAACTTGTGCAACCAACTCATCTTGATTGTCAACTTTTTTGTCTCCAGCATCTATTCTATGCCTAAGACCATTATCCCCCTGTATTCCCTGATAAATCCTATCTTTTCTTTCATTTTCTGTGAGCCATAAATCACTATAAATCGAAAAGACATCTGCGTTATCTAAAGACATTACGTCTCTCCCTTCAAGTTTAATAGTAATTTACTAACTATTGCTCTACCAAGATTACTAACTATGCTTCTATTCAAATCCGTCTCTGACCCCAGTTGTATTCTAAAAGCAAGACGTGCGGTACCTGGTACAATTACTTCATTAGATCCCAGACTAGGAAATCTTACTGATAATATTTGTCTTTGATCGATAGTTGAAGGATTATTACTTATTACGATACTCTGCCTGGTTCCTTTAACACCGAGTGGTTCTTTTAACCATATGTATGGATCAAGAATTGTTCCGTATGATTGTGACATCTCTTTTTTTAGAAATAAAATAAAAACATAAATATAAATAAAAACATGGAAGGAAAAGAAGCAGACCCCAATTATGACGTCTCTGAACCCGGAGATGACATGAGTGATGTTAGACCGTTTAGTCATCATTCATATTTTAGAGAAGAACTAAATGAAGCAGAACCAAATCCAGATGAAGAAGAACTAACGGATGATAAAGTAGAAGATAGACAAACGTGGGTCGAAAATGAGCAACAGGAAAAGAACAAAGCAATAGAAGCGTTTTATAAAAGTGATGAACGAAAACTACCTGACAATTATGATTCTAATGACTTTGAATTAATAGATAACCATTTATTTTTTAAGATAAAAAAAAATGGTTTAGTTCATCTAATCCAATTTACCGACAAAAGAAACTCTTCAAAGTTTTTAAAAACAAGTACAATTCGTGGAAAGCTCAATATTGATGATCAAAAACGACTTAATATTAACCTATATCTATCAACAGAAGCTGTTTCTAAACTTCAAAACGCGATCAAGAAATACCAACTGATTCCCAACTTCAAGAAATACCTCTTAAAGACTTAAGTACAACGGCAGACCAGACAATAAAAACAATAGAAACCAATTTTTAACTCTAGAAGATGAAGAAACCCAATTAAAAACATTACACGATTCACCATTACCTATGAGAGAACTAATGGTGCTCAATTCAACATTATAATCTACCAGAGGCGAGTTAACAAATAATCTAGCAAAGTTAAGCGAACTGGATGCTCACATTGTCAAAGAAAAACAGAAATTAGTTGAAGCAGATGATAACAACCTAGGACAAGACGTGAAAGACAGAATCACACAAAGACTAAATGATCTTCAACACGAGAGAGCTGCAAGACTAGAAGTACTGTCAACTAACCGTGAACAATTACGAACACAATTCAACAGAATAAAAGAAACCATCCAAATAATGTTATACAAAAACACGACGTTGGCTGAAAGAATAAAAACTTTATTTAGAGAGCAAGGAGTCACGATTGCGAGCATTATGACAGCTTTAGGGTTTGCAATCTCTACTTTAGTGTTTGCTTTAACAGGAACAGGTGGTGGACAATTACCTTCTCCACCTTCTCCACCTTCACCGCCAAAAGATACGAATTGGATTAAAAAACAACTGGAACATTTAACGAATCTATTAAAAAAATTAGGAGAAAAAGCTCCGGTATATTAGGCGCAATTGTTAGTTGGCTTTTTTCTACTGCAAGCAAAGTAGTCGGTTTTATGGCTGAACACTTATGGGCATTAATAGTTTTAGTTGTTGGATTACTCTTTAGTAAAATAAAAATAAACTAGACCAGCTGCAGTTAGAAAAATAACTAATGCTGTCTTTTCGTTTTCATGACTGTCAGTTAAGTTCGTTAAGTTCGTTGAATTCGTTAAGTTAATATTCTTTTTTTGACTGTCAGGGATTGGATGGTGTGTTCTTTGTATGATCGACAATGTTGAATTTATTTTTGAATTTTTACCAACTGCTTGGTTATTTCCCGCTATAAGGATTTCGTTGTTATAGTTTACAATTGTTCCTATTTGAAGTCTAAGATCAGAGGGCAGCATGTACAATCCACTACCGACAGCAAAGTCTACTTTCGATCTTGCGAATCTTAAAACGTCTTGATACCTTTTTATGCTAGCTGGGAGGTCAACTGTAGAATTGATTGCATCTTCTAAATTAGCTAAATACTGTTTTTGTGCATCAAACCCAGTAGAAGGATCCATTATCTCAGATTTAACTTGCGCTTGAGATCCCAGCAAACACCACACGTAAGTACGAGTAGAATCATTTACTCGTTCTATTCCCGCCTTTGTCAGTCCTTCGGAAGTGTCTAAAATAAATGTTGACCAAGCGTTTTTATGTTTTTGTTGAATAGATCCTAGATGAACGGTCGTACCTGAAGAAAAAGATGTGTAAGGAGGATTCCAATCATAGCTATACTTTCTGTGCACACCCCAATAATAAAGTGTACCCAAACCATGATTACGATCTAACTTTTGTCTAAAGTCTGTATTCAAGTTAATGTTAAACTCATTACAAATCTGTTCAAAGGCCTTCATGTCAATTCTGTTGTTGAACGGATTAAAAGTGGAATCATTCGGCAATGGAGCATGCAGTTCGGACAAAATACGCTTGAATGTGTAATAGAAATGAAATCTATAAACTGCTTTTACCATGAGATCAGGATGATTTAAGTGATCAGTGAAAGAAACACCACACCCTGTTGTTGCACAAAACACAGCAAAGTTTAACTGGTTTTGATAAAACTGTATTGGATGACTAAACCATGCCTTTGCGATGTTATCATGTTTGATGCTAGGATTTAAATAATGGTTTAATGGATTACTGACCTTAACTTCAAAAGAATCAACTCCCACTGCGACAACTATTGAATCAACAGCTATAGTTTTAGGGTTATATGAACCAACTGCATATTTAGCGTCTTTGTTATATTTAAAAGCATTCATTTATATATCCGTAATAAAAATGTTTATTTATATAACTGATCAAGACGAGCCAATACTTTTACAACGACCTATTGAAAATCATGGTTCTCTAAAAGTAGCGCTCCATGAAATTTATTACAAAGTCAAATGGGTCAACATAAGCAAATCCTTAAAAAACAATTGGATAAGAAAAATTACCGAAGAAGAAAGGATTGAACTAACTATACCTGATGGTTATTATGGGTTTTGTTCATTAAAAGAAATATTAAACGACTTCGACATTACTTTAAAACTTAATGAGGGAAATTTGAAAGTGAAGATGATGTTTAGAGGCCAAAAAGGAGTAGTATATGAATTTGCTAGTGAATTGGCTAAACTATTAGGTTTTAGATTAGACAGGTTCCATGTCACTGATAATGCACTGGAAAGTAATGCATTTACGGCTGTAAAATCACTTAATCTCGGAATACATTCTTTATTATACTTTCATTTAGATATCCTGAGTACAGATGACAACTTATTTGACAATCAACCGTCTACTGTGTTAAGAGTTCTTCCATCAGCAAAAGCGGCATATTGCGATTACAAAATTATTACGTTTCCAACCTTACAGTTTAAAGAATTAATTTGCGGGGTTCACCATTCACTAAAAATAAGAATAACTGACAAAAAAGGAAAAGAAGTTCAGTGCGACAGCCTAAATGTTTTGTTAGAAATAAAATAATTTAGTATAAAACAATGTCACGCGGGCCAGATCAACCGGTTATGCTTGACCCTGTTAGATGTGCAACTTTAGAATTGAAGGACCTCGCAGACACAGAAGATTTCAATTTAAATGGAGAGATAGGAGCGCTGTATGGGTTTGAGTACACAAACAACGGCTATTATAAACGTGCAGAAATAAGTGATAAAAAGGTTCCTAAACTAGAGCAACTGCGTAATGTAGTGGCTGACAATGTTGGTCAGTTTGAATATAAAGTTGTTAAGAAAAGGGACAACAAATGGCATTTAATTCCATTCGTTGATTGGGAAATTAAGTTTGAATTTTTGAGCTCGTTTACATTCTTTGATAATGACAAACACTTTCGCAAATCATTTAACTCGGGGCCGTTACATGTCAGTCTGATTCCACAAAACAACAGCAGAAGAGAAATAGCAATCAAACCGTATAAAAAGAGACAGTACATGCTGCATAGAAAAAAGACAGTAACGAAAGATTCATCCACGCAATTAGAGTTCATTCCTAAAATGGTTTTAGCAGACGAATTTACTATGATATTTGAACTTTCTGTTAGAGCAGACAACCCTGATTCCCTACCTGTTGGTGTTAGTGACAGCCTAATGAAAGGGATTCTTATTTCTTGGCAAAACTTGGATGTTGAATCAGTGAGATGTACTATTGTTATTCAAAACCGCGGTGAAGAAATTAAAGCAGTGTCGACCAGTGATAAAGTTATATTAAGTGTTGATCCAAACAATCTTAAAGAATTAACGTTCATTAACCTTACTAATTTAGATCTCATTGGGTTTTATTACACTGAAAGCATTTTGTCTGATGATCTTCTTAAAATGATAACAAGCGCAAATTAAATGGGTTTTTTTAAAATATAAAAAGATGTCAATTACAGTATATCCAAAAATACCGAAAGAAAATACTGACAAAGAAAAGACAGGGGGTTAGAGCAGACAACCCTGATTCCCTACCTGTTGGTGTTAGTGACAGCCTAATGAAAGGGATTCTTATTTCTTGGCTAAACTTGGATGTTGAATCAGTGAGATGTACTATTGTTATTCAAAACCGCGGTGAAGAAATTAAAGCAGTGTCGACCAGTGATAAAGTTATATTAAGTGTTGATCCAAACAATCTTAAAGAATTAACGTTCATTAACCTTACTAATTTAGATCTCATTGGGTTTTATTACACTGAAAGCATTTTGTCTGATGATCTTCTTAAAATGATAACAAGCGCAAATTAAATGTTAAATTTTTTTTTTAAAATATAAAAAGATGTCAATTACAGTATATCCAAAAATACCGAAAGAAAATACTGACAAAGAAAAGACAGAGGGTGGTGATGATCCTGAAATCAGAAAGTTCAGATTGTCCTCGGTTACTGAAATACAAAGAGAATTGGAAAAAGACCTCACTAACTATAACAGAACCAAACGGAAGTACTCTTGTTTGTTTAATTCAGCAACATACTTAAATACTGGACTTGGAACTCTAGGTACTTTATCAGCTGGAAGCTCTGTAGGTTGTTAGCGACAGGGGTCGGATCACCCATAGCTTTGCCTCTAGGTTGTGTGTCGCTGACGCTGGGGTTGTTTTCAATCAGTACGTCTGCTTTCAACAAAAAAACACGCGCGCACACGCACACGCGCACGAACACGCACACGCGCGCGAACACGCACACGCGCGCACGCGCGCACGCGCACGCGCGCACGCACACGCGCGCACGCACACGCGCGCGCACACACACGCGCGCGCACACACACGCGCGCGCGGGCGCGCACGCTGGCAGGGTGGGTGATGGGATTCGTGGAGCTGAAGACAAAGTACGTAAGAATGTTAATTGAAGTCAGTAGGTCTTCCGCGATTGTCCGCCCTGTCATGTCTTTGAAGTGAACATGACACGCCGTAACAGGGTAGAGAATAGAGGAACGGAGGGGATGATTTTTGTTTAATTGACTGTTGTAACTTTATATCACACGCATATTGACGGGTGTCTTGGGAACAGTAAAAGGCTAACGGGATGGTTTTTGTTTTTGTTTTAAGAAATTATAATGTATTGTTATCTAGTTTTTATCTGTTGGACACGCGAGTGTTTGTGTGTTATGTCTTTGCGTGTATGCATGCATGTTCGCCTAAATGCATACATGCGTGCGCATATGCGTGTTTATGTGCATGCGTGTTTATGTGCATGCGTGTTTATGTGCATGCGTGTTTGTTTGCGTGCGTGTGTGCATATTCGCGTGCGCATGCGCGTATTTGCATAATCATGTGCATACTATGTACGTGCGTGCGTGCGCGTGTGTGTGCTTGTGCGAGTGAGAACTAGTCGCGCACATACACACGCGCATGCACACACACACACACGCACGCGCGCACACACACACACACACACACACACACACACACACACACACACACACACACACACACACACACAGGGAGGGATCTGTGGTGGGGGTGGTTGATAGGCTGGTAACAAAAGAAAGAATGTGTTTGCTAATTGCGGGACAGTAGACCTACCGCGGGGCATCTTATTGACACGAGTTGACAAGTTTACGATGGGTGAGATAAGAGTCAGTCACAAGTACAGGGAGAGTTTCTCTACACAACGGTCGCCGCGCGAATAACGCTCACGCCAAACGGGACTTAAGAAACACTTTAGAAAAGCGTTTGCGGAAGAAGCTCTTGTCTGATTGGTCGAACTTTTTTTAAATTTTAACCAAACTTAACAAACTATTAATGGACCAATCAAAAACAAGAACTGTATTCACTCCATGCTAGTCATGTGATATTTCCCATGATCCTTCAAATAGTTCGTGGCTCGCTACCTAGATGACAGCCACAAAACGTTTTTGCCGATTTGCGCGCACGCTACGTAACGTTAGCCCTTGTGAAACTCGACCCAGGCCGCCTGCAGATGGCTTAATTTATTCTGTCCAAGCTTTTCATTAGGCTTAGCGTGAGTGGTCAGAGGAACTGAACAAGGTATCAAAGGCGTACCGCGCTGTGGTCAGGAATGTAACACGTCTCTGCTATCGGTTCCCGTATCATGATCAAAGACGATGAGAGAGAGAGAGAGAGAGAGAGAGAGAGAGAGAGAGAGAGAGAGAGAGAGAGAGAGAGAGAGATTCTGAGGATTAGATACTGCAAAAGCATGAAAGTCCCTAGGTTTTAAACCATAAACATGGTCTAAAACCAGAGACTAAAATCATCATAAGCCCCTTAACAGTATAGACAATTGCCTGACACTTTGCAGAAATAATGTTTGTCATGTTCTTGTCATATAAAGCAAATAAACCAGATACAATCCCTTGCCATATTTTAACACAAGAGGAAACACTTACCCTACCCCCCTTTAAAATCAATATTTTGACTACGAGCAGAGTCTAAAATCATCATAAGTCCCTTAAACGTACCGACAATTGCCTGAACTTTTGCAGGAATAATATTTAGTATACCATTGTTATATAGCAACAAACAAAAAAGGTACAATCCCATGCCATTTTGTAACACAAGAGGAAACACATACCCCACTCCCCTCTAAAAACAATATTTTGTCTACGATCAGAGACTAAAATCATCATAAGTCCCTTAAAAGTAACGACAATTGCCTGAAACTTTGCAGGAATAATGTTTGTCATGTTCTTGTCATCTAAAGCAAATAAACAACATACAATCCCTTGCCATCTTTTAACAAAAGAGGAAACACCCACCCTACATCCCTCTAAAATCAATATTTTGACTATGAGTAGAGACTAAAATCATCATAAGTTCCTTAAAATTATCGACAATCGTTTGAAGCTTTACAGGAATAATGTTTGTTATGTTCTTGTTATATGCAACAACAAAACAAGATACAATCCCTTGCCATTTTTGAAAACAAAGGGAAATGCATGTCCCACCCCCCTCTAAAACCAATATTTTGACTACGAGCAGAGACTAAAATCATCATAAGTCCCTTAAAAGTATCGACAATTGTTTGAAACTTTACAGGAATAATGTTTGTTATGTTCTTGTTATATGCAACAAAAAAACAAGATACAACCCCTTGCCATTTTTGAAAACAAAGGGAAATGCATGTCCCACCCCCCTCTAAAACCAATATTTTGACTACGATCAGAGACTAAAAGCATCATAAGTCCCTTAAAAGTACCGATAATTGCCTTAGACTTTGCAGGAATAATGTTTGTTATGTTCTTGTCATACAAAGCAAATAAACAAGATACAATCCCTTACCATTTTTGAAAACAAAGGAAAATGCATGTCCCACCCCCCTCTAAAACCAATATTTTGACTACCAGCAGAGACTAAAAGCATCATAAGTCCCTTAAAAGTACCGATAATTGCCTTAAACTTTGCAGGAATAATGTTTGTCATGTTCTTGTCATATAAAGCAAATAAACAACATACAATCCCTTGCCATATTTTAACACAAGAGGAAACACTTACCCTACCCCCCTCTAAAATCAATATTTTGACTACGAGCAGAGACTAAAATCATCATAAGTCCCTTAAAAGTACCGACAATTGCCTGAACTTTTCAGGAATAATATTTAGTATGTTCTTGACATATATCACAAATAAAAAAGGTACAATCCCATGCCATTTTGTAACACAAGAGGAAACACATACCCCACTCCCCTCTAAAAACAATATTTTGACTACGATCAGAGACTAAAATCATCCTAAGTCCCTTAAAAGTAACGACAATTGCCTGAAACTTTGCAGGAATAATGTTTGTTATGTTCTTGTCATATAAAGCAAATAAACAACATACAATCCCTTGCCATATTTTAACACAAGAGGAAACACCTACCCTACACCCCTCTAAAATCAATATTTTGACTACGAGCAGAGACTAAAATCATCAAAAGTCCCTTAAATGTGTCGACAATTGTTTGAAACTTTACAGGAATAATGTTTGTTATGTTCTTGTTATATGCAACCAAAAAACAAGATACAATCCCTTGCCATTTTTGAAAACAAAGGGAAATGCATTTCTAAAACAATATTTTGACTACGGAAATGCATCATGTCCCGATAATTGCCCCCCTCTAAAAACAAATATTTTGACCCCCCTCTACAATATTTTGATTACCAGCAGAGACTAAAATCATCATAAGTCCCTTAAAAGTATCGACAATTGTTTGAAACTTTACAGGAATAATGTTTGTTATGTTCTTGTTATATGCAACAAAAAAACAAGATACAATCCCTTGCCATTTTTGAAAACAAAGGGAAATGCATGTCCCACCCCCCTCTAAAACCAATATTTTGACTACGATCAGAGACTAAAAGCATCATAAGTCCCTTAAAAGTACCGATAATTGCCTTAAACTTTGCAGGAATAATGTTTGTTATGTTCTTGTCATACAAAGCAAATAAACAAGATACAATCCCTTACCATTTTTGAAAACAAAGGAAAATGCATGTCCCACCCCCCTCTAAAACCAATATTTTGACTACCAGCAGAGACTAAAAGCATCATAAGTCCCTTAAAAGTAACGATAATTGCCTTAAACTTTGCAGGAATAATGTTTGTCATGTTCTTGTCATATAAAGCAAATAAACAACATACAATCCCTTGCCATATTTTAACACAAGAGGAAACACTTACCCTACCCCCCTCTAAAATCAATATTTTGACTACCAGCAGAGACTAAAATCATCATAAGTCCCTTAAAAGTACCGACAATTGCCTGAACTTTGCAGGAATAATATTTAGTATGTTCTTGACATATATCACAAATAAAAAAGGTACAATCCCATGCCATTTTGTAACACAAGAGGAAACACATACCCCACTCCCCTCTAAAAACAATATTTTGACTACGATCAGAGACTAAAATCATCATAAGTCCCTTAAAAGTAACGACAATTGCCTGAAACTTTGCAGGAATAATGTTTGTTATGTTCTTGTCATATAAAGCAAATAAACAACATACAATCCCTTGCCATATTTTAACACAAGAGGAAACACCTACCCTACACCCCTCTAAAATCAATATTTTGACTACGAGCAGAGACTAAAATCATCAAAAGTCCCTTAAAATGTATCGACAATTGTTTGAAACTTTACAGGAATAATGTTTGTTATGTTCTTGTTATATGCAACAAAAAAACAAGATACAATCCCTTGCCATTTTTAAAAACAAAGGGAAATGCATGTCCCACCCCCCTCTAAAACCAATATTTTGACTACGATCAGAGACTAAAAGCATCACAAGTCCCTTAAAAGTACTGATAATTGCCTTAAACTTTGCAGGAATAATGTTTGTCATGTTCTTGTCATATAAAGCAAATAAACAAGATACAATCCCTTGCCATAGTTTAACACAAGAGGAAACACTTACCCTCCACCCCTCTAAAATCAATATTTTGACAACGAGCAGAGACTAAAATCATCACAAGTCCCTTAAAATTAACAACAGTTCCCTGAAACGTTGCAGGAATAATGTTTATTATGTTCTTGTCATATAAAGAAAACAAACAAGATACAATCCCATATCATGTTTAAACCCAAGAGAAAATACTTACCCCACCCCCCATCTAAAATCAAAATTTGGATTATGGAAATAACTTACACCAACCCCATCTAAATCAATTTGGAAATACAATTATAGAGAGGCATTGTAACAAAAAGAATTCCTTATAACTGGGAGTTCTATTAAAACATTCAGACAGTATGCGTGCACGCACACACACACACACGCACACATGCACAAAATGATTACAACCTGTCTACACAAACTCATATAAAAACATGCAAACAACCACCCACCCACCCCAGACAGACACACACACAATGGCTTGCACAACCACACATGCAGGCACTGCATTTCAGCACAATATCAAATGTATGAATGTGACCAAACAACCACAGCCCACACAGTGAGAATTGAGAATGTGTGCCTTGCTTCTTACTGACTCCGTATGTGCGTGAATCAGATTGAAAACAGTAAGGGAAATATTAGTGTTCTAACTTCACATCATGGTCTCTTTTGACCGTATTTTATATCTATATACTCATAAATTTTTTTGAATTAACCCATTTATCTGAAAGTTATCCCGTTTTTACCCAAAAATACAGACCTTGCAATACCAAAACAATTTGAGTCAAAAGGGCCCAAGTTTTAGTTGGTCCAGTTTGACCCAAAATCATTTCAAAATGTTGAGGCCACCAATTTCGTGTCAAAACGGACTATCTAACAAAAATGTCAAATACTCCATTGTTTGTATTCTAATTAACTCCCGAATTTGCAATAATATCTTTGAGATCCCAATACACCACCACTCCAAAATTAATGTAATAGGGAAGCTTAGATTTTTTACAGGAATTGGTCAAAACTTTAGAAGCGTTTTTCTCGAAACAGGCCTTTTCGAGTTAGTCTGTTTTGACTCCAAGCCATCGATATGTTGTAGTGAATCATAAAAAGATAATTGTCCTAATGTAAATGTCATGTACTTTTCTGAAGACTGAGCTATACAAGTGACGGTTCTAAATTCATCAGTAACTGCTTGTAGAATTAAGTGGGAATCATAACCACGTAGATTGTGAAAGAATATAGGCAGTTTCCAATTCTTTGGTTCAAACTTTAACTGCAAATTACAAGAGTTGTGTGCTGCTCCTCTGAATTTTTCACTAATGTGATCATGGTCTCGTACTTTATGGATGTCTGAATAATCCAGGTCCTCCTCTTGCATAAAACCTTTTTTACAAATCCAACATTCAGTAGCTGATTCAAATTGAATTAAATCTTCAGGTGTCATGATTAAATCTAATAAATGTAGTTGGTTAGATAGTTCATTTCGTAGTTTCATCATTCTCATTAAAAAGATTTTTGCAGCATCGGGTCCTCTATAAAGTTCAGGTTCAAAATGTTTCCCGTCTGATCTAACAACAATAAATGCGTATGAACAGATTTGATGATTATTTAATAAAACTGTTTTAGGAAGATTTTTAGGAGCTGGTCCTTGATACGGAACGATGATAGATTCGAAGTCAGCATAAACAACATAAGGACTTAATTGCAGTTTCTTCCAGTTTTTAAAGAACACCTTACTTCCTTCTTTCAGAGTAATAACTTCAGTATTACAGTCAACGGATGAATTACAATGTTTTCTATGTTCAACTGCTGCATAAATACTTGGCATTCTCTGTAAACATCTTCGACAGAATTCTTGTTTATGCCCATCTTTTGAAGTAAACTGAATAAGTCTGCTCATTGTACGAATTAATGTATAATGGTAATGTGTTTTTGTTTTATCTGTTAGTAAGAGTAGATCGACATGATTTTTATCGGGATCATTACTAAATGGGGGAGTGTTCTTTGATGCACGGATTGGTTTAAGGTTTTCTTCTGATGTCCATGTGTAGACGTTAACTGATATAGGTTTGTTTTGTTCTTCAAACTGATCAATTTTATCAACACTAACAGGGAAGTCAATACCATCAAAATTTAATTCATTTATGTAAGCTTGATAATTTGCTACTCTTTCTGCGTTCTTTTTAATATAATGTAGTTTAGCTAAAACGCACCACATAAAACATCGGTCATCTAAATTTTTAATGTTTAATACTGCACGTTTTAAAACTAAATCTTTAGGTAAAGGAATAAACGAGTTTCCTACGATGGGGGCATATTTACTCTCCCTTAATTTGATTTCTAATACTCCTCCTTCTGACCAACCAGATCCTCTCAGTTTTGCCTCTTCTGATGCGTTAATGAACTGGGTGATTAAATTGTCTGCCCAGGTTTCTGTAAAGTCATTATAAGTCAGAATTACTTGTTGTTTAGTAGAGACCCATACTTGTAACTGCTCCTCATTAACTGTTTTATAATCTATGTAAACTGCTAACATTACTTTAACTGGTGGTTCTATTATCAGTTTTTCAGGTATTTGTGAAATAGCATGTTTTACACTTTCTAGTACATTTTCTGGATCAATAACTTCTAGTTCTGTTTCTTTAAAAACTTTTTCTAAATGTTCGCGTTCATCATCAAGTGTCATTGTCATGCTGAGTTTCTTTTTCTAACTCAATTTTTTTTATTAATTTAAAAATAATTATTTTTGAAAATGTACTAAAAGGTTTAGGATTGAACTGGAAACCAACAAAAAAAAAGAAAGTAAATGAAATAATTCTTCTAAGTCTCTATTTAAAGCTCTTTTTAAATTGGAACTGTGTCTAGTGGGATTAGCTGCAGTTCTTCTTTAACAAATGCTCTTTTTGGTTTGTCGTATCAGTTTCTCTTAAATAATACACGGGAGGATTCATTTCTATTATTCTTTTTATTTCGTACGGATCAATGCTCCAAATTGGGTCTGTTGCTCTTATGCGAGTGTCTCCTTCTGCTTCTCCAGGTGCATAAAGAAACCTAACTTTTACTCCAAATGGTATTAGTTGTTTTGTAGTTGAATGTTGAATTGTCAAGTCAATTGTTTTTTTCTGTATTGCTTTTACTGGTTTAAATCCAATGACCTTAGATTCTTCGTTATTCATAACACGCAGAACGGAGGGTAGTCTTCTAACCCATTCAGTGTTTCTAGTTGAATCAAGGAGTTCTCTATGGCATTGATAAGAGAAAAGTCTTTCTGCCAATTGTTCGTTAAAGTTTTCAACTAAAGCCTGAGATCTATGGTTTCCAGGAATACCCCTTCTAATAGCGACTTTGTGTTTTAACAGTAGCTGATTGAATTGTCCTTTAAATTCTTTTCCTTCATCAACTTGAATTAAACGAGGATAGGTTAATGGACCGCGTCTATATATTTCTTGTAAAGCCACAGAGACTGAAGTAGCACTTTAATCAGTTAATGGTCCAGGATCTTTTGTTTACAGAGGCTAAGGAATATTGGTGTCTGTTCAGATATTCTTCAAACCTACTACCGATGTTGCATTGAATCTGTTCTTACTGTGTCATTTATCTGTTGGTATGGAAGCTTGAGTGTAAAAAGTAAGCGTGTGTTGAGTGATATGGTGAATGTGTGCAGTAAAGTTGTGGGTGCAAGGCAGAATGGTATGCAAGAGTTGTATGACAGACAAGTAGTCAAGAAAGCCAGGAAAGTTCTTAATGATAACAGTCATGTTCTGGCAAAATACTATGAAGTATTACCATCGGGCCGTCGATACAGAACTCTAAAACTGAAAATAAGAGCACAGAAAACTTTCTTACCAAGATCAATTCATCTGTTGAACTCTTAATGCACTGCATTGAGTGATTGTTTTGCTGAGCAGCCTGTCCATCTCCTTGGGATTGAATTTGTATTCGTATTCAAAGTGTTAGAGACGCAACTCATACATGTGGACATATTTTAGATTTAGTTATTCATAGACATGATGATAATGTTGTTCTTTCTACTGATGTATGCCATGATCTTGTTTCTGACCATTATGCCATTGTGTGTAAACTAGCCTTACAAAAACCCACGCGTAGTTCTAAATCTGTCTTTCGACGTCCGCTTAACAAAGTCAATCATGATAAATTAGCAAATGATATCGCGCAGTCCATAACGCCCACTATGTTAGTCTCTGAATTAAACAGCGAGCTCTCTGCTGTTTTAGACAAGCATGCGCCTGTGTCTGAAATCAAACTCCGTGACGGAAAGCCGAGTCCGTGGTATAACTCTATTGCCGTGGAATTGCGCGCGCTCAAAGTCGAACGCAGACGCGCTGAGCGACAGGAAAGAAAAACCAGGCTCACAGTACACAAAGAAATCCACCGTGCTGCTATAGATAGGATAGCCCAATTAGTTGATTCTGCTAAGACCGCGTTCTACTCCTCGCTCGTTACTGGCTCGAATACGTGTAAACAGCTGTTTAACAACATTAACTCTCTGCTCGGCAAAACCAAACCAGCTGTTCTTCCAACCATTTCTGATGCAAGTCTATTACCTAACATGTTTGCTGATTTCTTTAGGAATAAAATTATAGCTATCCGTAATAGCTTTCAGTCTGTCCAGCAGTTGGACAATCCTGCCACCATTTTCGAAGGTATCCCTTTCCTAACTTTCACCCCTGTTTCCCAGGACTTTGTTAAACGACTTATACTACGGACCACGCCCAAAACCTGTGACTTAGACCCTATGCCCACCAAGTTTCTGTTTCAACACATCGATCTTGTTCTGCCAACTATAACCAATATAATGAACGAGTCACTCTCTTCTGGTATCTTTCCCTCGGAATTCAAGACTGCTATCGTAAAACCTCTGCTAAAAAAAAACAAACCTTGACCCCAACGAACTGAAAAACTATCGACCCATCTCAAATCTCCCTTATCTTTCTAAACTTCTTGAAAGGCTTGTGCTTCATCAACTTTTCTCCCATCTGACCACCCACAATCTTCTCAGTCCTCATCAGTCAGCCTATAGGCCAGGGCACAGCACAGAGACAGTCCTGTTGCGAATTCTGAACGATTTACTTCTCTCTCTAGACGAAGACAAAGTTTCGGTTCTCCTACTCCTTGATCTTTCGGCTGCCTTCGATACAATCGATCATGACATGCTTATTTCTCGTCTCGAACAAAATTTTGGAATCACTGGAAATGTCCTCAAATGGTTTCGTTCCTATCTTCATGAAAGAAAACAAATAGTTGTAGTAAATGAAAACAAATCTTCTGAGTCAGTTCTTGATTTTGGCGTCCCACAAGGCTCCGTGTTAGGACCAATTTTGTTCATTCTGTATATCACCCCATTGACCCCCCTCATAGCGAAACACTCTGTCCGTCATGAAATGTATGCCGATGATACTCAACTCAATCATCATGCTTCACCGCTAGCTCACGACCAGCTTATTCACACTCTTCAAGACTGTGTCACTGAAGTGAAAACATGGATGTCAAACAATAAGCTTAAGCTAAACGATGACAAGACTGAAGCACTTAGAGTGCTTCCCCCATCTGTTGACTCTAGCTCTCTGCCCTCCACCATTGCCCTTGGAGATTCCAACATCCATTTTTCTGAACATATTCGCAACCTTGGTGCTTTCTTGGATGAAGACCTTTCCATGCAACATCATATCACTAAGATCTGCCAGGCTGCATACATCGAACTCAGGCGAATCAGCTCTATACGCCCCTTTCTCACGACCGAGGCAACCAAAACGCTAGTCAGTTCATACATTTTGTCTAGATTAGATTACTGCAACTCCCTTCTACTTGGTTGCCCACAGGCGCTTCTCAAACCCTTACAACAACTTCAAAACTCTGCTGCTAGAATGGTCTTCAAAGCCAAGCGTCTTCAACACACATCACCTCTACTTAAAGAGTTACATTGGCTACCCGTTCAACAAAGAATAAACTACAAAGCTGCCTGTCTCTGCTATCAGATCATATCAGGAACAGCACCGCAATACCTCTCTGAGCTTCTTGAAATTTACGTTCCATCTCGATCTCTCCGCTCAGCAAATGACAATAGGATCTTTCGAATACCAAAATTTAAACGTGATAGGCACGGTGGTAGAGCTTTTACATCATCAGCAGTCAAACTCTGGAATTCATTGCCTTCTGCTGTCAGACATAGTCAATCTTTAGCATCGTTCAAAACAAACCTGAAAACCCATCTGTTCCGGCAGTCTTTCCAATAACACCCCCATCTCCATGTGCACGTGTGCGTGTGTGTGTGTGTGTGTGTGTGATTGTGCGATGTGTGTGTGTGTGTGTGTGTGTGTGTGTGTGTGTGTGTGTGTGTGCGTGCGTGTGCGTGTGCGCGTGCGTGCGTGCGTGCGTGTGCGTGCGCGCGTGTGTGTGCGTGTGCGTGATGTATGTCCGTATGTTTGTATGTATGTAATTTGTGTGTGTGTGTGTATGTGTATGTATGTACTTTGTGAGCGTGTGCGCGAATGTGAGTGTGCGTGCGCCCACGGCCGCACTTCCAAGCAGGTGTGTGTGTGTGTGTGTGTGTGAGTGTGTTGTGTGTGTTCTGTGTGGGTATATCTGCTTGCATGTGTATGAGTGTATGCGTGCGCAGGAGAGATTGTGTTCACTAGGGGGGGGGGGGGGGGGGGGGGGGGGGGGGGGGGGGGGGGGGGGGGGGGGGGGGGGGGGGGGGGGGGGGGGGGGGGGGGGGGGGGGGGGGGGGGGGGTGGGGGGGGGGGGGGGGGGGGGGGGGGGGGGGGGGGGGGGGGGGGGGGGGGGGGGGGGGGGGGGGGGGGGGGGGGGGGGGGGGGGGGGGGGGGGGGGGGGGGGGGGGGGGGGGGGGGGGGGGGGGGGGGGGGGGGGGGGGGAGAGGAGTGTGTGTGAGTATGTGTCTGTGAGTGTGAGTACACGTGAGTGCTTTGTGTATGTGAGTGCGCGTGTGTGTATGTGTGTGCGTGCGTGTGCGCGTGTTTGTACAAGTGTATGCTTGAGTAAGTTTGTGTGCGCTTCAGTGAGAATGTGTTTTCTGTGTGTTTGATGAAATGTGTGTGGGTATGTGTGGGTATGTCTGTGTGCAAGAACGCGTTCACGCTCGTGCGTGCACGTACGTGCGTGTGCGTCTGTTTTGTGTGTGTGAGTGTTTCAATACTGATTGTAAAGCGCTTTGTGCTCGATAAAAAGCGCTATATAAATATCCGTTTATTATTATTATTATTCGTCCAGTTTGCTAACTACAATATTGCAGTGTTATTAGTTATTAGTTTATATTCTTTAATTGTTGATAAATGTGTTTATTGTTGTGGTTTTTGTTGTTGATAAATGTGTTTATTGTTGCTGTTTTTCTTATGTGCACCTGGCTGCAATTTCTCAGTTATGAGATAATAAAGATGATTTGATTTGATTTGATTTGATTTGATTTGATCTTTATATCTTGAAGATAAATCAACGACTGTCAACGCGTATTTAAATCTTTTTCTTCTGATTAAATCATGAGGGAGGTATAGAAGATCCATTTGATGAGTGTCATTTGGTGTTGTGTTAACAAAGTGCGGTCTTTTAATTCGTTTAGGCGCTGGTAAATAGATTTGCCAAATAGCTTGTTTAGATAGCCATTCTTTTGCTGTTTGTTCAGTGACTCCTGCAGCTTGATTTAATTTTTGAATAGCAGTTAAACCTTTCCAATAACCTTTCGGTGAATAATAAATTTTAGACATGTCATTCATTTTAATACTACACGTTTTTCGCAATGAAATAAACAGCAGTCATACCAACTACAATAAAAGCTATTTCCTGGAGTTTTTGTTTTTCGGATGGTTGGTAGAAGTCACTTAATTTCGGTGGTGGGAGCTGTTGGAGGTCTTCTCCTGTCACTAAATAATACTCTTTAATAGCGTCGTCGACATTCTTAAAAGTGTAGGCTGCATGGTTTTGTAGTTTTAATTTGTTGTTAATAAAATCTAACTGAGCGAGTCTTTGCTTTTCATAGGCGTCTTGTGCTGCTGCTAATTGCTCCATTGCTCGATTATGTCTTTTTCTTTCTTCGTTTGTTTCTAGTTTACTGAACATGTAATTACTTCCTGAAAAAGCAAGTGCGTTTACTACAGCACCGCCAATCATCATTGCGAGTGAAGCCATTTTATTTTTACATATTTATATTTTCTGGAATTATTCCTTGTTTAACTAAAAAGTCTTTTGTTGCGATTGAAGCAGTAATTATAGCGATTAGTTTACCGGAGTCCTCTAGGTCAAGTTTTCCAAGGTCAGCTGCTTTCATTTTCAATAGTTTCTTACCAACCATCGTGTACGCAACAGAAAGTCCACCAATCAGAGCAGATTGATATACAAGATTAACAACAGTTTTTTCAGCACTCATTTTTGTTTTTAAAATAAAAATAATAAATCAACTAAAAATGAATTGTGACGAACTGTTGTTAAATGCGCAGGAAGCAGTAATTTCTGATGAAGTGTCAACAAGTGTTATGAATAAAAAGGAAAAGTTGTATTCTCTGGCTGCGTGTGGAAAAACGAAACAATACTTAGGAACAGAATTTAGTATAGAACAGATTCAAGTAATGTCTTCTGCTGACATTGAAAAGTACTACAACAGATACGAAGCACAATTAGGATCTAAAATGGTTAAAAGTTTAGGTCAAACAGTGTTAAGCTTGTATACAAAGTTAGTTAATCAATTTCTTCCCGTCGATTCACAACAAGATTTAATGTACGATTTAAGTCAAGATCCTGTTTTAATTAAATCGTTAGAGTCTCTTAGTTGTGATCTTTATTATAGGTTTGGTGGGCTTCTTTCACCAGTTGTCATGGGGTTAATTACTTTTAATCATATAGATTTTATTGCTATTAAAAATGAACGTGACAGAGAATCAAACGAATCAGACGGAACAGCAAACAAACCCCAGTCTATCGAAGAGTCCAACAGTAACCAAGGTAACGAAGAGCCCAGGACGAGTTGAAGCAGGTAAAAGGTTATCAGAGTGGAATCGACAACAAAAAATGAATCAACAAACAAAACAAAACCTGTTGTCTCAGAATGAAGATGAATCAACCATAAGCGCAATGCCGGTTAAAAAAGAAGAAGACAAACAAAACAGTACGAATTACGATGTTGTATTGCTTACTGTTGGTGTGGTTGCCGGTGTTGGTTATTTGTCTTATAAATTATATAAAACACACATGCAACCAAAGCTAGAAAAACGAGTAGAAGTACAAACAAAACAATCAGAAAAAGCAGCAAACAAACAAGAAAGCCTAAAACCAAAAAGCTTAAAACCTGAGAGCGATCCATTTTTAATGCAATAAATTATTGTTTTAGAACTTAATAAAAACTTACCAATAACTTAAGTAAGTAACTCGATAAGAACTTAACAATAACTTAAGTAAGAACTTCATAAGAACTTGACAAGTTTTTGTGTTAGAACTTAATAAATACTTGATGTGACTTACCAAGAACTTATTAATAACTTGAAGTTGACTTAACAAGAACTTGTTTAATAACCTATAAAAGAACTTAAAAAGAACTTGAGTAACTTCTTACAAAAAAATAAAATAAAAAATTATGTATTTATTTATTTAAAAAGAAAAAAAAAAAAAAAAAAAAAAGTAAAGAATTTTTTAGGAATGTAAAGAATTCTGTGCATTTTCTTCAAATCCCAAGAATTCTATGCATTTTTTTCAAATCCGAAGAATTCTATTCATTCCTCTCTTCACTATGCTTGACGTTATCGGAATTCCCCTGTAGCTTAAATACAAGTTGGCAGTACTCCAGTATAGTCAGAGGCGACGACGGTTAACTGATCTCTTTAATTACGGTGGAAAGCCTAGACCGGTTCATAGTAGTAGAATAGATCCCCTTTGAGAATAAGGCTACAGACAGAATAAATGTTTGTGAAGAAAGAATAAAATCATCTCAATATTTAACAAAGAGTTTCCTTCTTTTTTTTTTCATTAAAAAACAATTAAATCACGCTATTTTCGAGATTAAACGATTGAATCGCACTGTTTTCGAGAATAAAAAACACGAGAAAACGATTAAATCACGCCTTTTTGGGGGGTTAAAAAACATAAAAAAGGCGCGATTTTAGCCGGTTTTTTTTAATAAATAGAGGAGTGAAACCAAAACCGAAACCGATACTGAGCCAGAATTGGTACTTACCTGTTCTCTCCTTTTTTAAACCGCGGCATGTATATTGTATGGCACATCGCCGGTAAAACTCTTTTGAGTTTGTGCACTTTTTACTCCCCCCCCCCCTGTAGATGGGGGGTGCCTTCGTAGTCGTGAACGAGCATTAACGTTCAGGGTAAGCCCAATGGGTCCCCCCGCACTTTGTGTTGGACCCATATAGCGACGTCCTACCACTGCTTGGGCCGGAGAGGAGGGGTCCCTCTACCTCCTTCCCTCTGGCCTAAACAAATAGGATCGTTAACTAAACCCCATCGTTAGTCACCAGCTCTTAAAATGTATAAATTATAAAGATATTTTAACGGGAATTTGGGCTGTGATTTTAATGTTGTGCATTTGGAAAGAAAAGCACAAACAATTCTGTAGAGCTAGCTAGCGAGTTAAACGACTATTAAGAAAAGACTGAAAGAAAAGAGAATCTCGAGACAAACGCTGTGCTTGGCCGATCATTCGAGAACATGAAATAATTCCCGTGCTGTCACTTGCCGTCAGCGAGCAGAGAGAAGAATGTGGTTTCTTAGGAGTTGATTTTGAACAGAAAAACACTGTGGCTCTGAAAAAAATGTGACTCTGGAAAAAAGAGGTATGGGAAACAAATTGTTGAAGTGACAGTTTGTGAAGACTAGCTGAGCTAGACTAAAGTGACAGTGACTGTTTCTGCTAATTATTGTTGTAGTGGCCAATATATGCGGGGCCTTATTTCTGCACTTTGTGCTATGTGTCTCTGTGCCCCGTCGGAACAAAATACGATTGAAACATGACTGAATGAAAAGATTTTGAAAAGGTGAGCATGAGTACTAGCATCTCGAAATATTTCACTTTCAGTAGAACGCCCGGTAAACGAAAACCGTCTGCATCATCCTCTAGCCCGACTAGCCCAGAAGTAAAACAACTCACCAACAGCAAAAAACAAAAGCAAGGAAGTGACGAATCATTCGACGAAGAAATGGAGTTTCAAGAAATCCTCAAAGACATTCAAGAAAAACTGTCTGTTTTGGCGACCAAAGAAGATATGGACAAAGTTGCGTCAAAATTAGAAGGAAGAATCGAACGCATTGAAGGTGACGTGTTTTGTCTGCAAACTGAAAACGACAAGCTGAAGCAGGAAGTGAGCGATCTGAAGAGTACCAACGACAGTCTTCATGAAGAAAAGGCTCAAAATCAAAAGGAGCATGTCAACATGCAGCGCGCGATGAACGATCATGAGCAACATGGCAGGTCGTGGAACATTAGAGTGTATGGGGTGAAGGAGGCAGAACGGGGTAAAGAATCTGTTGAAGACTGTGTGAAGAAATGTATGAGCATCATCAAGGAAAAGGTGGGGGTGGCGCTGGGGCCGGGGGACATGGAGATAGATAGCCCATCGTTCAGGGAAACAGGGAGGCACTAGGCCTCGACCCATTATAGCGCGTTTCTTCAGCCGACAAAAGCGAAGCCAGGTGCTTCAGAACAGGCGCAAACTGAAACAGACTGGCGTTTTCATTTCGGAAGAACTTACGCTACCGAATTACAAACTGTTGACGCGGGCAAACACTCACTCGGACACATCAGCAGTCTGGTCTTCCAACGGGAAGATATTAGCTAAACTGAAAAATGACAAAATAGTGAGGCTCGATATCCTGACGGACCTGAATGATGTTTTCCGAAATGAAATGCCCAAATAAAAAGGAACATTAAATTCAATTGAAGTGTGAAAAGGGAAGGAACATAGTATCATTTGGAAGGTAGGCTGATATGTCAAAAAGTATTGTTGTGGTTGTGCCTGCCTTTCTTTTCCTCAATGTAGTAATATTGGATTTTAAATTAATTGTTTTTCCTTAGTCCAACTCGGATTTTGATGTATGTGCCGCAAGGTGTGTGGTGCGTGCATTGATGAGCGTGGTTGTGCATTGGGGACTAGTGTGTACATCGGTGGGTACCATGGAGAATCCCCGTAGGCCTACGACCATCCGTTTGTTCTGCAGCATTCCAACACCCTAGAAAGATTTCCTTTAGACCCTTTTCTTTCTCATGGTCGATTGGAACTGGGCTCTCTCTCTCCCTCTCCACCCTCCTTCTCTCTCTCTCTCTCTCTCTCTCTCTCTCTCTCCCCCCCCTCTCTCTCTCTCTCTCTCTCTCTCTCTCTTCCCCCCCTCCCCCCTCTCTCTCTCTCTCTCTCTCTCTCTTTTTCTCCCCCCCCCCTCTCTCTCACTCTATATCACTCTCCTCTCTTTCTCTCTGTCTGACTCATGTTCTCTGTCTCTGTCTCTCTCTCTCTTTCTCTCTGTCGCGGTATCTCTCTCCTTCTATCACTCACTCTCTCTGTTTCCCTTCCTCATACTCTTACACATCTTTTTTCCTTTTGTTTATATTTGTTTGTTTTTCACCCCCCCCCCCCCCCCTTCTGTTCATCCAGGACAAACGGAGGCGTGCGTGTGTGTAGGAATGTTCGAAAGTACATTGATTTGCTGATCAAATGTAAGTTTGTCATGCCAAATGTCATGCATTACATCAATACATTCGTTATATGCATAGCTGTGTTTGCAGATAGGGATAATGACTAATATACATACATGTGTTAAAGTTAAATTCGAATGTTCTGTTATGAAGAAGCCGTGGACAATATCTGGAATACGGAATATGAACTTTACTTTGGAGACACGTATTGTAGATTTGTTTTAATTGATTTTTGTTTTGTTTTTGAAAGATAAACTTGGCTAGGCACTAAAACATTTATAGAGAGAGCTTGTCGTGAGTATCGGCCGCCTGTTGTAGTTGATGCTTTTTGATTGGCACGTCAGTGTCTAGGTAACAACAATGATCTGTCTGTAAAGACAGCTTGTTTCAGTGGCTCTGTGTATTATGCACCTGTGAATATCACTTCAACCCCCCCCCCCCCCTCCCCCCTTCCGTATCTCTGTCATTCTGATTCTGACTCAGTCTGTTTCTCTGACTGTCTGTCTGTCTACCTGTTTGTCTGTGTGCCTGTCTATCTGTCTCTGTCCCTCTCTGTCTCTCTCTCTCTCTCTCTCTCTCTCTCTCTCTCTCTCTCTCTCTCTCTCTCTCTCTCTCTCTCTCTCTCTCTCTCTCTCTCTCTCTCTATCTCTCTCTCCATATTTGGGCGAGTTATGTCAGTATTTTACCCTAAAATAGAACACAATAATTGATACATAAAAACATACATGCGTGTGTGCGAGCAACCATTTTATTCAGAATCATGTATGCGTTTGCATAGAAGTATGTATGCATGAAGAGCATAGATGCATATTAATGTGGTTGTGAATTTCTATGTTTGAGCGCACTAGCTGAATTGCATGGACATAGTGAAGGGAAAGAGTTACTCTACACTTTTTGATCTCTACAGTATGGATGGTTGCGTAATATCGAGGGTTTTCTGTAATGAAACTATGGATTGTGATTTCTTTGATTTAATAGTCTAACCTTTTGGAGGATTGAAGATTATACAAACATTAAAACTGATAACAAATGTATTTTTTGAATGGATCATGCTTTTGGTATGGGTATGTGTACATATTGAGCTGCAGATTACATACTTATTTCATTTATGTCTTTGATTATAAATTTTTTTAGAGATTGTCGTGTGTAACAAGCTAGCTACGCAGGGATAGGCTTAATCTATTTATTTTTGCCTTTCTCCTTTTATAAGGGAATATTGTGTTATACTGAAATGGGGGTCCTTGAGACGGTTGCATCAATTGACTGTTTGTTTCAGTATTGTTGTCAGAAAACACTATAACTGTACTTTGGCTGGTGTTTATTTCGGTTCTTATTTTTAAAAAATGGGAAGTAAGATTATTACTTTTGTGATGCTGTGTGCCACGTGAGAAAAAGTTGCTACTTTTGTGATGTCATAATATGTGTGTGGATTGTTTAGCAGTCAGAAGATTTCCTCAGTTATGACTATTCCAATCAAGGGTTCTTCTTCATTTGCTGGTGACTAACACCTACAAAACCTTAATGTCAATTGTGGTAAAGTTACATGAGATTATCAAAGACATGCCACCTACTTAACTATGATTTGATTTGTGTCTGTGTCTGTGCGCGCGCGCGTGTGTGCGTGTAGAGAGAGAGTGTGTGTGTATATGTATGTGTGTGTGTGTGTGTGTGTGTGTGAGAGAGAGAGAGAGAGAGAGAGAGAGAGAGAGAGAGAGAGAGAGAGAGAGTGAGTGTGTGTGTGTGTGTGTGTGTGTGTGTGTGTGTGTGTGTGTGTGTGTGTGTGTGTGTGTGTGTATGTGTGTGTGAGTGAGTGTGTATGAAAGGTCTGTAAACGTTCTTACGATAGTGTGCGTTCAAAATGTATAACATCATTAAAGTAGGTTATTATTCGCCTCTATTTCAGTCTTTGTTGTAACGCATCGCCAGTGGAGAGATGTTGGTCACTTCGTAGGGTAGGACGGGATGGGGGGCCCATGGGCGGGTGGGGGGGCCATGCCGGTTGTCTCATGGGGTGGGGCGGATTTCGGTCACCTTTTGGGGCAAGTGGCATTCGTCTCATGGGCAGATTTGGCTGGGGTTTGCTTGGTTTCGTGGGATGGTTGGCGTGGGATTCTTGCCCGCCCATGGGCTTTTTACCCCGTCTTCACCTATATATATTTCCTAATGATGCTGAAACGGAAAAAAAGACTATTGATGGTGATGTGTTTGTATGGTTTTGTTTTTTCTTTTGTAGTAAAACTGAAAAGAAAATATTGGTGTGATCACTCAAATTATGTGCCATTGGATAACATTTGATTTGTTCTGTTTATATATTTTTCCACGATTATTAACTTGTTTTTCATATTGCGACCTATTAACTGATATTTGTTTCCTGGTTTCTGTTTCCACGATTGATTCTCAAAGTTTGTTTTCTAAGATAAAAAGCGCTGTACATAATGACAGGTGTAGAAGTTTTCTATGTTGTTGGGTTTTTTTTTTTTCCGACTTTGGTTTCCTGGACTTATCGTTTTTTAGGTTTCCCAATCGCCCCCACCCCACCCCTCAGTGTATTCATTGTTTCTGCTTAGCATAGCACCATGTTCACCAATACAGAAAATATAAAAGAGAGAGAGGGAGGGGTAGGTGGAAGTGCACGTTGTTTTTTCTCGTTCCCCGTGGTGACCCAGTGGTGATATTCTGACCTGGGGCTGAGTTGCTGTGGGGTGGGGGGGAGGGAGGGGGGAGAGAGAGATAGAGAGTGTGTGTGTGTGTGTGTGTCGTGCTTCACGGAGTTATGGACCGGCCGGTAAATCTTCGAAGTTCTCTTATCCTTTCCTTTCAATTTAAGATACACGTACGGACGATTGTTTTTTTATGTAGGCCTACTCTCGCAAACCAGCTGCATGCTTTTGTACTACTAGCTCACATGCTGCTTTTTGGGACACCCCCCCCCCCCCCCCCCCCCACTTCCTTCCCTTTCATTCGCCCCGTCTTCCTTTCCCACTCTGTTGGCCTATTTGAGATGTTTCACCCCTATTCTTCCGGACAAAGTTGCTCGTCGATTTTAATGTGTGCACATTTTGGACTGTTGGTTTGAAATGCGTGACATTTTCTATTTCCATTTTTTCTTCACGTTTTGTTATCCCTGAGGCTTTTGTGAGCCAAACAGTGATTTAGTTTTCTCTTTTGCTCACGATTTGTGAGATTGGGTTTTTTCCTGTGCTCTCGATTGTGGTTGTTAGTCATGAAATGTTTGTTTACATGTATTGTTTTGTTTGTTTGTTTGTTAGTTGTTTGCCTTTATATGTTCGTATTGCTACATGAGGTTTTTGAAGTCTGTTGGTGGGTTGGATGCTTGCATTTATCTATGCATATATACAATAATGGATAGTAACATTTCGATTCTTTCTGTAAACTGTCAAGGCCTCAACATGTCACAGAAAAGACGATGTTTTTCATTTTTTGAGAACTAAGAAACATTCGGTGTATTTTGTTTACAGGATACTCACTTTGAGGAAAGTATGGAAAAGTATGTGTTAGCGGAATGGGGTTACCAGGGGTATTTTTCTAGTTTTCAGTCTAACGCAAGGGGGGTAGCCATTTTATTTAATAACTTCGAGTTCAAGGTAAAAAGGGTAATAAAAGATAATACTGGGAACTATATTATGGTGATAGTTGAGACACAGAAAAAGCACTTTCTTTTTGTTAATGTATATGGACCTAATAAAGACAATCCAGAATTTTATAATAGTATAAATCAAAAAATAAATGAGTTAAATGTAGATTATATTGTAGTTGCAGGTGATTTCAATTTAGTACTTGACCCTGCCAGAGATTACTATAATTACAAACACGTTAACAACCCCAAGGCTAAAGAAGCGGTTGAAAATATTATAGAAAGTTTAGATTTAAATGATATTTGGCGTGATTTGAATTCGGACTGTCAGCGTTTCACTTGGAGAAGAACCAATCCTTTCCAGCAGGCAAGACTTGATTTATTTTTAATCTCAGACTCTGTAGTTTCATTTGTGAATGATGTAGACATTATCTGTGGCTATAGAACAGACCATTCTGCTATAGTATTAACTTTAAAATTTAATGAAAATATAAAACATAAAACATTTTGGAAATTTAATTCATCCCTCTTAAGAGATAAGGCATTTGTGGATGAAATTAATTCTGAAATATTAAATGTTAAACAGGAATATACAACGAATGCAAATAGTGAAGTTTCCGATGAACAATTACAGTTTTCTGTCTCTGACTTATTTTCTTGATTTTCTTTTGATGAAGATTCGTTCAAAGACCATATTTTATGCTACTATGAAAAAGAAAAAAACTGCAGAAGAGGAAAAGGTATTAGTAGAAGAGATTAATAGGCTAGAATCGGTTCAACATAAAACTGAACACACAACTTTGACTTTAAGCGTGAAAAAAGATCAATTAAAAATGATAAGAGAAAAAAGAATGGAGGGAGTATTATTAAGATCAAGAGCAAGGTGGATAGCTGAAGGCGAGAAAGTCAGTAATTATTTCTGCAATTTGGAAAAACGCCACTATGTTAGGAAAAATATGGCTAGACTAGTAAATGACCAAGGTAATGTTTTAACAGATCAAAAGGATATACTTCAAGAAGTTCAACAATTTTATAAATCACTATATCGGAAAGTTGAAGTTGAGAAAGGCGAACTAAAAGACTTAATAAACAATATGCCACGTTTAGATGAAGTAGAAGCAAAGGAATTGGAAGGTGTTATTACTTTAGAGGAAGCTACATCTGTCTTAAAAGACATGAAAAACAACAAAAGCCCTGGATCTGATGGCTTTACTGCTGAATTTTTTTAAAGTGTTCTGGAAACAGTTGGGGATACTTGTAGTTAGAGCACTTAATTCAAGTTTTAGAAAGGGGGAATTATCAAATATACAAAAAGAAGGGATTATAACATGTATTCCTAAAGCTGACAAATCAAGAGAACATATTAATAACTGGAGGCCTATTTCGCTTTTAAACGTTGTATACAAAATTGGTTCTTCTTGTATCGCAAATAGATTAAAGACAGTATTGCCTAAGATAATTAGTGAAGACCAAACAGGATTTATTCGAAACAGATTTATAGGCGATAATATTAGATTAATTTATGATACAATATCTTACTTAGAAAAGCATAATTTACCTGGACTATTGTTAAACATTGACTTCGAAAAAGCGTTTGATTCGGTAAATTGGGATTTTATGTTTAGAGTGCTAAAAGAGTTTGGTTTAAAAAATGACATTTGTCAATGGATAAGTACTTGTTATAATCATATTAAATCTTGCATTATTGTGAACGGTCAAGTTTCAGAATGGTTTGAAATTAAAAGAGGATGTCGACAGAGAGACCCTGTGTCACCCTATCTCTTGGTATTATGTGCAGAAATACTGGCCATTATGATAAGGAAAAATCCAAGCATACAGGGAATTAAGATAAGTAATCAAGAATTTAAGTTGTCTCAATATGCCGATGACACTGAATTTCTGCTTTCAGGGGATCAAAGGTCTTTTGAAACTTGTATCAATGTGATATTTAGATTTGGTCGTGTTTCAGGTCTTCATATGAACTATAATAAAACCAGTGTAATATGGCTAGGAAGTAAAAAAAAATCACAAATTCGCTATATGCAGCATTTAGGAATGGATTGGAATCCACCAAAATTTAAAGTATTGGGTATTTGGTTTACCAATGATTTGAAAGAGTGTGTGGCTATGAATTATGCAGACAAACTAGCAGATGTTAAGCAGTTGTTTAGGGTATGGGTAAAAAGACAACTGACTCCTCTGGGCAGAATAGCTATACTAAAATCTGTTATTCTTTCCAAATTAATCCATTTATGGCTGCTTTTACCAAACCCACCTGACATATTTTTTGAAACTTATCAAAGGTGTTGTTATAACTTTGTGTGGAATAAAAAGCCAGACAAGATTAATCGTAAAACAGCGCATAAAAACATAAAAAATGGTGGTATTGGCTTGCCAGATTTAAAAGCGTTTGTTTTATCATTAAAAGTATCATGGATGCGTAGAGTTGAAAAATCCACACACAAATGGACACATATTTTGCTAAAAAGCTTTCCAAAATGGTCACATCAAAAATTATGGCCCTGAGTATATTTCAAAATTTACCAAAGATAATCAGTTTTGGACAGATGTTTTAGAGGCTTACAAAACATTTTTCTATCAATGTAAACCAAAAGATTCTGCTGAATTTCTTTCTGAGCCACTTTTTTTTAATAACAGAATCCAAATTGGAAAGAAATTCATCACATCCAAAGTACTTGATCAAAACAATATTAATTTACTTGCGTTTTTCTATGATACTGAAGGTAATTTTCTCAGTTACACAAGTTTTAAGGAAAACTTTAATGTAAATATTGACTTTATTACTTTCACAGGGATCAAACATGCAATCAATGACTATGTTAAGAAATCCAGTATTACTATACAAAATAATAAATATATTGATTCACCTCTGTGTTTTAAGATTTTGTTTTCTGTTCACAAAGGTTCCAAACCTTATTATGATATACTAACTGAAAATAATAAAAAATCTAAATGTTGTAATACTTAGGATTTAAAATTATCAGTTAATCACGACTGGAAATCATGCTTCTTTTTTACACACAAAATAAAAGATATTAAGCTAAAATGGTTTCAACTTAAAATTTTGCACAGATGCCTGGGTACTAATGTGATACTGAAAAAAATGGGAATTGTTCAGAATGAAAATTGTAGTTTTTGTGGCACAAACAAGGACAGTATTGATCATATGTTTTGGAAATGTTCACACATTAAAGACTTTTGGGACACATTCTTGAATATAGTAAAAGACAAATGCTTCAATGCAGAAAATCTAAAATTAACAGAAACACTTATATTACTGGGTTTTGACATAAATATTAAACTTGATTCAGTTTTTTTATTTCATTGTATTGTTTGCAAAATATTACATATACACATGCAAAATACAAAGATGCCTTCCGCGAGTGACAGTATTTTTGGAAAAAAAAGAATTATCGTTACAGAATCGAAAAACACATTGCGTATCTGAACTTAGAATACAATGACTTTTCTACCAAGTGGTTGCCGTATATTCCATTGTTTTGTGACAATTGATCATATGTATTTATTTTCCCACGCCTTTTGCTGTCTTATACCCAAACCTGTGCAACATAACTAACTAGCTCAGTATTTCTAGTATTTTTATGTGTCTATTTTTGGATAAGACTATTACTATCGCTAATGCTGTATTTGAAAAACAACCACCAGCCATTGTGTGTGACATTGAGGTATTTATTGAACCTTGTCTTTTGCAGATTTTTTCTTTAAAATAACATATATAAACAAAGAATGATAACCTGTCATAGAATTAGTGGACTAACATTTTGCAACGTCCAGCTCGTGTTGAAAGTTTGATTATTGAATGTACCTACTTATTTATTTAAGCTAAAAAATGTAGTATATGTGTGTATATGTGTCTGTGTGTGCACGTGTGCGCATGTGCGCGTGTGCGCGTTCACATGTGTGTATGTATGTGTGTGAATATGTGCAGGTGTATGTGTTTGTATTGTGGTATTTTTGTCATATGGTTTGTATTATTTTGCCTAGCTATGTTTATGTTCTGTATTTGAAAATGTAAAAAAAAGGTTCAATAAAAAAAAAAATGGTGTATTAGAGAGAACACCGAACACTGAAAAAAAAAGAAAAAAAGAAAGATATTTTAACGAAATAAACTTTTTGCCACTTATAAAAATGTACATAACCTCGAGATAATATTTGTAAGCAGGGTCCTTTTAAATAGAACATTGGAACTTTGCTTCTCCCCACCCCCCCCCCCCCCCCCCCCCCCCCCCCCCCCCCCCCCCAGTACAACAGTTCTCCTTTTGCATAAACCTTTTTTCTGCCCGGACTCGGCCTAAATATGTTTCAGTGCCTTTTAGAGTCCGAGGTTGTTTTTGTCTGTTTGTTTGTAAATCTTTCACCAATTTAAGGACCCTAGCTTCTACCGAATTATTTTCATTTTAAAAACGCATATTCCATGATATAAAACCCCAAAGTTCTTTTAATTTGTACAAATTAAAACGGTTTTCCGCAGTAAGTGGAAATCTTTTAAAGGAGACATTTTTTGACGAATAAAAAGAAAAACATGTAAATATTTTTCCTTGTCTCTTTAGACCTTATTTTGAATTTTAAACCTCTATTAAACTTGCTTTAAAAAGTGGTCCTGAAAAGTTTAATTACTTGCTCTTGCTCAGAGAGGTACAGCTAAGAATTTTAGCCAAACATTTTAAACCAAATTTAAAAAAATTATAGCCCAGAGTAGTCTCGTGCGAGCCATGGCACCAAATCAATACTTGACCTCTATTCAAGTTAAATATTATTGAAACATAATTTAAAGAAAAACATCTGTATTTTACAAGAAAAATCGTTTTTTTACGTCTCCTCCCCCCTTCCTCCCAAAAATCTAAAACTAAAAGAAATGTCCCATATGGCTTCGGCCGGGAGGACGTAAAGCATAAATTAGTAAGTGTTGTAAAGCCTGCTTAAGTTTTGAATTCATTATTCTCGTTCTTTTTTTTAGTACCGTGTTAAATCTTTATAAGCCAACAAACATGTTCGATGAAGAGGTTTAATCGATAGCAACTGACTACAGAAAACTTGTTTGGGAAATATGCGTTTTATAGATTTTCTGTTTTGGACATCATGTTCAGGATTCTTCCAGCCTGCGATGTTCTTCCCAACGGCTAGTACAGAGTACAGTGACCTGCTGGCAGACAGTGTGTCCTTAACAATCCACAATCAAACGGTGATGCTGAGCTTCCTCCACATGAACATTCTCTGCTGGAAGCACAAGACGTTGCTGCTGCACGTGAAGTCAAATGAGCAGATCAAGGAACTCTGGAGTCGGTGTGGTACGTTGCCGCCTGCCCCAGAAGTGTTTGCTGGCTTGCAGGAGCTGATCGTGGAAACCAGGAGCGTGCATGAACCACCCTCTGGTCAGTTTCTCACAAGTACTGGTGAAGGATTCCGGATCATGTACAGCTTCCTCAAGGTCTGAGCATATTTTCCCTCTTTGCAAATCAATGGCAACTTTCTTCTTCTTTCTCTCAGCATTCGCCGTCATCATTTTGACGATTTTGATGCTATGTAATTTTGATGTTAGTTTTTTCTTTCCACAGAGAAACAGACAGACAGACAGACATACAGACAGACATACAGACAGACACGCAGAAACTAAGACAAAACGAAAATGTTTGTGTGTGGGTTCATAACAGAAGAAAACCGTCCAAAGTTTCACAGATCGGGTTTCCTATTTAAATTTTTTTTAAATTTTACTCTGTCGTGGATTATTTCAAGGGTTGATTTTTGTATGCCACAGATCAGGTTCCCTGAAATAAATCATGTAGATTGCTCTTTGTTTGTGAGCGTGTGTGTGTGCACGCGCGTGAATGCGTGCATGCATGCATGCGTGCATGTGTATATGTGTGTTATCTTGTACCACCCAGCCATCGTCCCTTCCCCACAAGCTGTCCTCCAACCAGTGGAACTGCTCCAGCCCAACAAGCTGGATGGACCTGGAGCCTCACCTGTCCTGCAACCTGGTGGTGCAGTGTGACTGGGCCCAGGATGAAAGCCGCTGCCACCACGAGCTGTGTGAAGGGGAAGGAAGGACAGGGTTCCGTGTGAAGGGCCACAGGGGCTGTTACTGGCTGGGTCAGCCCTCAGAGGCAGTGACCTACCACCAGGTCAGGGACAGGTGTTCACGTCACGGGGGTCACCTGGCCAGCTTCAACACCAGGCAGGAGATGGAGGCGGTGATGGGGGTAGTGTGGTGGGGAGGGCACAGTCGTGACGTGTTTGTAGGATTGACACTGTCACCAAATACCTACCCTGCCATGTAAGGTTTATGTTGTGCTGTTGTACCAAAATACAAAACAGCCGTGGTTGTTGGACTGGCTGGTAGGCACTTTTGTGCATCTGCATGTGATGGTTGACATGAGTGTCATTCATATCTTTGCTAATAGGAATTATCTGTATCTGTATACTGGTCTGAGTACACAGTGTAGAGTGGCACAGTAGTGGCGTTCGCTTCGTGTCAAGTAAACCCGAGTTCGAACCTGGGTACAGGGGATTTTTGCTCTCACTTTGCACTAGGCATTGCAGTCTGAACATGGTGTCTTTCGGATGAGACGATAAACCGAGGTCCCGTGTGCCCATGCACTTAGCACACGTTAAACCCAATGGCAACGAAAAAGTTGTTATTTGGTCAAAATTTACCCCCCCCCCCCCCCCTGCTTCCTTCCTCATCAGTCACACAAAAATCGCATGCAAAAAAAATAAAAATTGGGTGGCGCGCCTCTGGCTGCGACGCGCTCTCCAGGTGGAAGCAACCCGAATTTCATAGAGACGCCTCTGTGACAATAATGTACCTAACCTAACCTAACCTAACAGACATCTGTATCTGTAGTAAAAGTTAATACTTTTCTATAAATAAACTTTTTTGGGCCCAGATGTGTTTAGATGCGAACATTAGAAACAAACCCAGAAACATTAACTTGTTACTTTGATCAATGTTCTAAAAACAGAATAAAAACATAAAAAGTGTTAGTTTAGTTTTTCCTCATTTTTAGGGGAGGCATTGGCAGAACTTGGCCCAGGACAGCTGTTTCGATCCTTAGGGGTCTCATCAGCTAGGCACTGGATGGGTTCTTCGACCTGCCAAAGCGGGCTCTCACCTCAACAAGAAGACAGTTCCACAAAGGGAAGGTTTCCCCGTGTATGTTGGTTAAAGGCCCCCAAACCCCCAAACCAGCACTGAAATAAATGATAAAAATCTGAAGTAAAAAGATGAACATAACAATGTTCCAAAATTTAAAAAGAAATAAAAGCTAAAAAGACACGATCAGAGAGGGCCAGCAACGGAGATAGAACCCAAAAGGATAAAAATAGAAATGAAAAACTCATAGCGCCATTCCACGGGTCTATAGGACTTAAAACTTGGTGCATTTGAAATGCAAAAATAGTGAAAGTGAATACAAACGTTTTTTGTCCACATGTCTTTCGACGCGAATATTAGAATCAAAACGAGTTAAGAGTTGAGGTGAAAATCCCCACTTCGGTAGGGTCAAGAATCCATCCAGTGCCTAGCTGATGAGACCCCTAAGGGTCGAAACAGCTGTCTTGGGCTGGTTTCTGCCAATGCCTCCCCTAAAAAGGAGGAAAACTAAACCAGCACTCCTTACGTTTTTGTTCTCTTTTCAGAACATAAAATACTTAAATACTTAAATACTGAATACTTAAATAATAAATAAAAATACCAAGTTAATTTGATTGGGAAGAAACGAAGATGACTGCTGGGTTCAATAAAATTCACAACAAATTAAAACAAAGTCGAAATTAAAACCCAGATTTGATTGGTTTTGATTCTAAAGTTCGCGTCTAAAGACATTTGGATAAACATTATTTATTTATTACGTTTGTACTGTTTTTGCATTTCAAATGCACCAACTTTGGGCAGCCGCTGTGGTAGGGTGTGTGTTTGTTTTGCTTTGTTTTTCTTTTCCAGTCATCTTTACTTTTTAAACTCTTATTTGGTTGTATCGAAATACATTTTTTATGTAAGATATTATTTTCATTTTATCCCATCTCTTTTTACGTGATGTGTTACGTTATAATTAGGCCTATATATGAGATGTACAGGTGCAGTATTATAGTAAATGGTCGTATTTTCATTTTGCATGTTACTTAAAATTCTACGTCTTAGTTTATGTAATGGTGTTCTTAAATGTATATGTTTTTTTGCCGTGCCACAACATCATTTCTGTTTATGAGATAATAAAGTATTCTTGAGTCTTGAGTCCTGTAGACCAGGAGAACGCTACCAGCAATACATTGAGCTTTTTTTCTCATAATTATCTGTATCTGTATACTGGTCCCCAGACACGCAGCATGTGGTAGGGACCTAAAGCCACCTGCACCATCCAATATCTGTATCTGTATACTGGTCCCCAGATACGCAGCACGTGGTAGGGACCTAAAGCCACCTGCACCATCCAATATCTGTATCTGTATACTGGTCCCCAGATACGCAGCACGTGGTAGGGACCTAAAGCCACCTGCACCATCCAATATCTGTATCTGTATACTGGTCCCCAGATACGCAGCACGTGGTAGGGACCTAAAGCCACGTGCACCATCCAATATCTGTATCTGTATACTGGTCCCCAGATAAGCAGCACGTGGTAGGGACCTAAAGCCACCTGCACCATCCAATATCTGCATCTGTATACTGGACCTAAAGCCACCTGCACCATCCAATATCTGCATCTCTATACTGGTCCCCAGACACGCAGCGCGTGGTAGGTACCTAAAGCCACCTGCACCATCCAATATCTGCATCTCTATACTGGTCCCCAGATACGCAGCAGGTGATAGGGACCTAAAACCACCTGCACCATACAATATCTGCATCTCTATACTGGTCCCCAGACACGCAGCGCGTGGTAGGTACCTAAAGCCACCTGCACCATCCAATATCTACATATGTATACTGGTCCCCAGATACGCAGCAGGTGGTAGGGACCTAAAGCCACATGCACCATCCACTATCTGTATCTGTATACTGGTCCCCAGATAAGCAGCACGTGGTAGGGACCTAAAGCCACCTGCACCATCCAATATCTGCATCTGTATACTGGACCTAAAGCCACCTGCACCATCCAATATCTGTATCTGTATACTGGTCCCCAGATACGCAGCAGGTGGTAGGGACCTAAAGCCACCTGCACCATCCAATATCTGTATCTGTATACTGGTCCCCAGATACGCAGCAGGTGGTAGGGACCTAAAGCCACCTGCACCATCCAATATCTGTATCTGTATACTGGTCCCCAGATACGCAGCAGGTGGTAGGGACCTGAAGCCACCTGCACCATCAGATATCTGTATCTGTATATATGTCCCCCCCCCAAGTGCCCCCCCCCACCACCACCCCCTGCCAAAAAGCTTGAAGAATACAATTTTATTTTGCTGATTTAACCACACACTTAGTGTGCCTGTGTTCTTGTAAAAAAATGCAATCAAGAATTTTGATGAGAGAGAGAGAGAGAGAGGAGAGAGAGAGAGAGAGAGGGAGAGAGAGAGAGAGAGAGAGAGAGAGAGAGAGAGAGAGAGAGAGAGAGAGAGAGAGAGAGAGAGAGAAAATATGCAATCAACAATTTTGATGAGAGAGAGGGGAGAGTGAGACAGAGAGAGAGAGAGAGAGAGAGAGAGAGAGAGAGAGAGAGAGAGAGAGAGAGAGAGAGAGAGAGAGAGAGAGAGCCAGAGACACAGACACAGACAGAGAGACAAAACACGCAATCAACAATTTTTTATGAAAGAGAGAGAACACTGAACACTGGATGGCTTAATGAATAGGTCTTAGGCCCATGCCATGGTGGGCGGTTAAAGAGAGAGAGAGAGAGAGAGAGAGAGAGAGAGAGAGAGAGAGAGAGAGAGAGAGAGAGAGAGAGAGAGAGAGAGAGAGAGAGAGAGAGAGACAGACAGACAGACAGACAGACAGACAGACAGACAGACAGACAAAGATGAAACATGCAAATTAAAAATTTTGATGAGAGAAAGAGACGAAACATGCAATGACAAAAACATTTATTAGAGAAAGAGACAAAGGCAGACACACAGAGATAAATAGATAGAGACAGAGAGACACAACATGCAATGAATAATTTTGATGATGAGAGAGAGAGAGAGAGAGAGAGAGAGAGAGAGAGAGAGAGAGAAAGAAGAGACAGAGACAGAGACAGAGACAGAAACTGTAACTGAAACTGAAAACTTTATTTTACAGGATAAAGATTTTAGGCAGAGCCTATTCTTCCAAGCTGTCCTTGATACACATACACAATTGAACACAAAGGCAGCAAAGCAAGTGATAGGCTATAACGATATAAAGATAGGTTAAAAATTATGGAATTATAAAACTTATACACACATAGGCCTACATCAATATAAAAAACAACAACATTGATAAAATCGCGATATTTCGGTTTATTCTTAAACCTTCGACGGGCAAAGCACCAGGGCAACTCCGCACATACATTATATGGGAAGGGGGGGTAAAAAGGATAACTTTTTCAGCATTTTTTGCCTCTTGCCTACGAGAGATTCTTTCAAAATTTAAATGGTTGAGCTATGTTGTAGAGTGCCTGGGCCTGTATCGATTACGTTGAATACAAAATGTCTGTAGGTTTAAAGAGAAGAGAAATAAATGATTTCTTGCTTAGGGGGGGGGGGGGGGGGGGGGGGGGGGTTCCCCACCTTACCATACTCGAGCATGCATGCATGCAAGCACACACAGACAGAGACAGAGAGTATTGGGATACGCTCAATGTCTTTGGTTATACTTTTCAGATACAAGGGTATGTTTCAATGGGAAGACCAGACAATATGTCACCACCCAAGAGTGACGTTTTCCAAGCATCGTGAATTTATCGATCGTAAGTAATTTAACTGGATTAGCAACGAACAAAATGGCTGCTATACTGGATTCCTCTTACTTGAATGTTCTCTCATTTTGATGGTTCTTATTTTCATGTTTCCACTTTGTTTATATACGCATAGTAAAGCTTATGGGGAAAATAAAAACATAAACATTTCACTACAAAAAAATGAAAGAAAGGAAAATACAGTAAGGCAAAACAACAACAACAGGAATAAACAGCAAAAAACAACAACCGAAAAAGCATGTACAACTGTCTATGGTTGCTTGTGTTATATACTTTATCACAATTACGGAATGTGTGTCATTAAACAATAGGGGATGATTCATACATTATCAATGAAGTACACAATTGCAAGCTTAAAGGTGCGTGAATGTAGAAAGCCATCAAACAGTCACACAGTCATACTGCTTAGGATCTATGTTATGACTTCGAATGATGGACCACAACATATATTGCTTAAGTGCACATGCACTTGGAAAGGTTATCAACCCCCCCCCCCCCCCCCTCTCTCTCTCTCTCTCTCTCTCTCTGCTTGCTTGCTTGGCTTGGACTGGTGTCTCTTATAGACGTAGAGAGATGGAAAAAGAGCATCATCATCCTCCCCCCTTACTGCGGGGCCATGACCCACAAAGACAGACGCAGTGTGCACGTGCCAGAGGACTCGTGCAGCCCCAAGCTGTTCTATTATCTGTGCGAGATGCCCTCCAGCCCTGGCCATGACCAGCCAGAGAAAGGGCAGCACCGTCCGCAGGAAGCCAAAGGACCAGGACCAATCACCCCAATGGTCAAAGCACAGCACCATCAGCAGGAGACCAAAGGACCAGAGCCAATCACCCCAATGGTCAAAGCGCAGCACCGCCAGCAACAACTGAAAGGATCAGAGCCAATCCCCCCAACGGTCAAAGCACCGCACCGTCAGCAACAACTGAAAGGACCGGAGCCAATCACCCCAATGGTCAAAGCACTACACCGTCAGCAACAACTGAAAGGACTGGAGCCAATCACCCTGGCTGACATTTCTGGCTCCAACCATACCTACCCTGATCACTTCATCCGTTGCCCTGGTAACCACTGGGTGCCAGAGTTCCTGGCTTGTGACACACGGAGTGAATGCTGGGGTAAAAGTGACGTCAGTTTTTACCTCATCGGTGACGCAATGACAGCTCTGACGTCATCGTGGTGCTCGGCCCACAACACGTCGTCACACTCTCTGTACTTTCTGTGCTCCACGGAAAGAGAGCGCCTGCCCTTCACTCTGGTGTGTGATTACCACGCGGATTGTTTTGACGGGAGTGATGAGGACTTCTGTGTTCATCCGCCGTGCGGTGGAGAAAGGGTGATGGCTTGTGGCAACAGTGGGCAGGTAAGCAGAGAATGATAAAAAATAAATTAAAGTATTGTATTTGTTCCTTTAAATTATTATTTTTAAGTTAATCAAAATTGTTTCTGAATTCTTGAAAAGTTGCATAAAATATTAGTTTGGTTATAATGCGGATTCCAAAATTGAAGCAAAAAAGCATCAAACCGTTTACGTTTTCCACAAGTGCTTATGACAAAATCCGGTTTCAGAATTCTGCTTTTTAATTTTTGTTTACCATAATTTGTGACCATGGACCGGTGTTCGCGGTGGAGTGAACACGCTTTTTTGCTCTCTCTCTTCCAAATGGGCTAAAGCAGACAGTGCCCTGGTTTCGTGTGCTATGATGAGCTTTGTGCCTAGCCTTTAGTTTTTACTTGTGTGCTTTATTTCTCTTTTCTTTTCTAGCGATATTTTCTTTTTCTTTCTCGATCATTTTCTCTGTTTCTGGAGCCAAAGTTTGTACACATTCAAAATTATACGAGTGCAGTGAACTGAAGTAGGCCTGTGTGGGCTTCGGTATGTTTCAGCAATTTTGTGAACAGAATACAGCAAGTGAAAGTCAGCCTACGTGTTCAAGTGTCAACTCTTGACTTTTTGTGTAGTTTTTTTGCGACTTTTTGTGTAGGCTGGGCAAAATGTGATATCATTCTGTGATGATGAAATGAAGTATTCTGTGTTGTGGTAGGCTGTTTTTTTTTTATTTATTCAAGGGACACAATTTATAAATTAACAATATTTTGTAGGATGGGTCCCAAACCAAGTCCGCAGTCTAGCAAAAACAAGAAAAAACAAGAAGAAAACAAGAAGAAAACTAGACAAACCGGCCAGACAGACGGACAGAACGAAAGCACATCGTCTGACACCCACCACGATCCTCGGTCAGGACGAGAGAGGAACAACACAGGGACTCCTGGCAGAGAACGATCGTTAAGTAGAAAGGGGCAGATGGCCGAGCAACAGAAGATCACTAACTTCACTAATAGAGGAAACAATGGTGAGAAAAATATTGAAAATAGCCAGGCCGAATTAGAATTAGAATTAGAAGGTAATGAACATGATAAAGCCGATGATCCTGTTATGGTCGCATTAAATAGGATAGAAAAAAGTGTAGACGAGGGAAAGAAACAAAATGAAAAAGTTCACGAACAGCTGGAAAGGATCATGTCGGAAATTTTTGAAATAAGAAAAGTTCAATTGCTTATTTTCAATCAATACATGTACCAATTAATTTTGCTTAAAGAAAGGTTGAAGTTTGAAAGGAAAATTTAAATGGTGTTCGAGCAGACAGTCTCATAGTTTTTGTATGAATAGAATATAGTTTCTCTGTAATGCACTTTAAATGATAACCTTCAGCTCTGGCACTGTTAACCATTTGTATTTGTGTATGACGGATTCAATGCTGAATTGTGACAACATTATTTCTGTGTTCGATGTTGACAGATTCAAATGACAGCCTATGAACAGATTTTGGGGTATGTAAAAACAAGAATTAGGTTGAAAGAACATACATTGTTCATGGTGCAGGCCCTAAATTTGGTACAGCTAATGTGTGTTTAAAAAAAGTATTAATTATGAAAAAGACAAAAGTGTTAGTGTTAGTTTCTCACTTAAGCTGAAGATGAAAGCCATTTACTACAAACTCAACGGGAAGCTAAAATAATGGGGCCTGCTTGTGGGCCTGAATTATTATTTTCGATTTTCATGATAAATTTAACATGATTGTTTTGCAGAAATAGCAGGCGAGCTCAACTGTTAGCACATTTACATTTTTAGCAGATCTAATCAATTCTGAAGTGTAGAATTTGTAGGTC
>CM065704.1:23556765-23559330 GCA_017654935.2 Phymorhynchus buccinoides
CTCTCTCTCTCTCTCTCTCTCGCTCTCTCTCTCTCTGTGCTTCCTTTGATCTGTGAAGTGTATTCTGATTTTGCATGTAAATTACAGAAACATTTGTACCATCAAACCGAAAGCAAAAGCATACAAAACCAAACTGTAGGAAGAAGTGCGTTTTGTGTGTGTGTGTTTGTGTGAATAGTGTTCTCACTCTAAGTGCTTTAATTTCGTAACGTGATCGTTTCCTATTGTCTGAATGTGTATTTGTGTGAGTTGTGTTTGTGACTAAAGATTCGTGGTTTTCGTGTACGTGGCTGAAGTATGTTCACCCAAGTTTGGGAGACGTTTTGTATGCAAAATGTGAAGTGAATAAAATCAGAGTTTGACTGGACACAAAAGCATTCCCGTCGTCATTTTGGTGTCAGAGACATGGATCCATTACACCCACCGCAGCAACTCTCACTAACTGGCAATTTGGATGAAATGTTCAGGCGCTTCAAACAATCATTTGAAATTAATTCAACAGCAAGTGGACTTGACAGCAAATCGAAGAAAGTTCAAAGCAACACACTGCTGCATATCATAGGACCTGAGGCGATTGATATCTTCAACACCTTTCAATGGGAACCCGAAGACTGCACCACAGACTGCAATGCTGATTCGTCCTTCCATGCTGTTAAATGCATCCTGAGTAAATTTGAGAAATACTGCATCCCGCAGAAGAACGTCACAATTAACGGCACATATTCTTCACTTCGAGACCAGCAGCAGGGGAAAATTGTTGACATCATTCGTCACAGATTTAAATTGAAAATCAAAAATCTTGTGAATTTGGAACTCCTGAGAGAATCTCTCTCAAGACGGAATAGGTGGCGGGTCAGAAGCGCTCCAGTGAGAGCCAGACTTCTCAGAGAACCAGATCTCACACTGAAGAAGGCAGAGGTACTTGTAGAGCTGTCAGAACAACGGAAGCGCAACTCAAGTTTATGTCAGAAAGAAGTCGCATCTCACGCCATAGCCCAGCAAAGACGGAAGCAAGAGAGACAACAGTCAAATTTAGGCAAACACTGTCACTATTGGTGGAAAACGCATCAACCTAGACGGTGGGTCCAGCTTATGGAAAAAACGTGTCGTAACTGCTCTAACAAGAATCATTTTGATCGTCTGCAAATCGAATCCAGTTCGTAGCATCCAAGACACGACCAGCACTTTTCTCACAATAATGAGTCTCTAGGAAAGTCAACAGCAGAGCAAACATCATCGCAAAGAGTGGACATCCGTCCCTTGAAGTGAAGCCGATCGAAATAACCTTCACTCTAGACCCACCGGGCCCAATCAACATTCTGCCATGTGATCTTTTTTAACAAGTTTACAGACAGGCCCTCTTCAAAAAAGTCAAACAGCCCGCCTTCACTACCTACACTGGAGCAACTACCTGTCATTGGAAAGTACTTCTATCATGCATCGTTAGAAGACAGAAGAGTACAATTGAGTTCCAAATTGTTTGACACAAAGTCGAAACCAATCTAGGCCTTGGCAGCTGTGAGCTCTGGCCCATTCAACTTGTTGCATCATCGGAGACGAAACTCTCGCGTCCTATGCAGACCGTGTTCGCTGGGCCTTGGCTCCATGGAAGAATAATACACGATCAAAGTTGACCATCGGTTCGCCTGTTGTAGTACATGCGTTCCAGAAAAGTACCAGCAGCGTACGAGAACAACTTCCACAAGGAACTGCAGCGGATGCAAAGATCAAGTGTGATCGAAAAAGTGACCACCCAACAGCTTGGTCAACTCTTTAGTGATCGTGGAAAGAAATGAGGAGGACTTCGCCTGTGTCTTGACCCAAGAGATTTGAACAAAGCTATCCAGAGGGAACATTAACATCTGCCAACAATCGAAGAGATAGCAAGTCTGCATAAGTTGAAAATCAAGTTTTCAGTGTGTTAGACGCGAACTCAGCATTCTGGCAAATTCATCTTACCACGGACTGTGCTGTTTGACCACTTTTCAACACTCCATTCGGAGGATTCAGATTCCTCAGGCTCCCATTTGGTCTCAAACTCTCCGCAGGGTGTTTGCGAAGCGTTTTCATCACACTTTCGAGCAGATCCCAGGCGTTGAGACCTTATATTGTGAATGCTTATCGCTGGAAAAACCACAGAGTAACATGACACAAGGCTCAGCAAGTTTCTGGACACGGCAAGAAGGAAAGGATCATAACTGGGGGAAGCCTACAAAATGTAATCTTTCTTGTCAAGGAGTGCAGTTTGTAGTCCATATCCTCAATGAAAATGCATCAAACCAGCACACTCGAGATCGCGGCCATTCAGCAATGCCAATTTCCCTCTAATCGCAAGGAGCTAGCAACTTTTTTCTTGTAATGGTCACTTACCTGGGGCAAATCTTGCCCAACCTCTCTGACTTCACCACTGCCTCTTCGCAATCTACTAAGCAAGACATGGAATGGCAATGGATGGATCAGCATGAACGAGCAGTGAATGATCTTAAGCCGAATGGTCACTGAGTCCCCTGTGCCTGCGTTCTTCGAACCCAAGAAACCAAATAACGCTGTCAGTTGATGCCTTCT
>CM065704.1:23559830-23580726 GCA_017654935.2 Phymorhynchus buccinoides
TTGCTAAAACTGGCAATACAGATGTACATGCTGCGATGTTAGTGGAGCGAAAATGGTGTTTTACGTCCTCTTGGTCTGAATCAGACACATATGGGACATTTGTAAATGCAAAGATGGTGGGAACAATACTGGAGGCAATGCCCGGAGGCAGTACGAAACCAGTAAAGTCCCGATTTTTTTATATTAATACAGTCAAATGATGTTAGTGGACGTGTGGCTGGCCCTTTAAATGCATTGTCTTCTTCAGCGAAGAGGGGGTGTTGTTTCAAAATAAAGAAGAACAGAACAAAACAAGAACAAGAAGAAGAAGAACAATCACATGGAAAATATTGCAAGGACAAAAGAAAGATATACATATTGATGAGAGAGAAAAAGCCATATTAATAAAAGGAAACCATCGACAATGTCAATTATTTAGCATTAATTTAAAGCGTTAAAAACAATACTTTCCAGCCGAACCATTACTTTTTTTTATACTTTCGTCCAATGTGGCGGTACCATAGCCGATGAGGTTTAACCGAGGCATGGTTACCGCTACACCTATCTATATTGTTAAAACCTCGGGACTTTACTGGTGTTGCACTGCCTCCGGGCATTGCAGCCAGTATTGTTCCCAACATCTTTGTATTTACAAATGTCCCATATGTGTCTATGACCGAGAGGACGTAAAACATCATTTTCAATCAAATACTTTCATGACCGTAAATAAGCTATTTACCCCATCTGTATTGCTAAAAGTACGGGACTTGACTGGTGTTGCACCGCCTCCAGGCATTGCCTCCAGGGTCGTCCCCATATGTGTCTGTTCCTGATTACGTAGAATTTCATCACAACCGTCAATAAGCATAGCTTTGTCACATTATTTCTTTTCAGCGAATGGAAGGTAGTAGGCCTAAATTAAAAGATTGTTGTTGTTTTGTTTTGTGTTCAAAAACTCAATAAACAAACACAATGAACCCCTTGTGCTCGTCTTCTTTCACTTGAGTTGTTCACAAGCGACAACTTAAGGCCTAGCCACACTGCATACGATTTGACCCCAATACAATACGATTGTGACGGTGTCGGTGAGTCATGATTCACGTGAAATACTTCCGTCTAAAAATAACTCTATTGTTATCGTTCACAATACTCACAATACACGAATCATAAAAATGTCCGATACAAAAATAAGATATTTGATCAGATTGGTGTACGGGAGACTACAAATATTAGAGTGAACATAGCTAGCAGGATTTCATTAGGTTTATTTAGACAGTAGAATTTCACGTCAATCATGCTTCACAACTGTCAAAATCAGATCGTAGTGAATCGATAAACCAGTCACGCAGCAGCATTTTCGGGTCCAGTGACTGACCTTGCAGGAACTAGCAGACATACTAAAGTCCAGTCAGTCTACACATGCATTTTACAGTACCCCTGCGCCAACGAGGATCTCAAGTGTAGCTCACGCTACAGTCAGAGAAAAGCAGGTGCGTGAAAGCACTTTCAGCCCCAGTGACTTCGAGCTTTGAACAATTAATTACCTTAATTTTCGAACTTGGCCTAGATATCCTAAATACCTATCCGCATTCAATATTTGAGCCTCCTCCCCAAACGCTATCGTGTTCACATAGATAGTCAGTCAGATAGACAGTCAGCCAGGAACAAACAGACAGCCCTGAAAACATTAACCAGTTTTCGCTTTGCGGCTGATTAATAAGTCTGTGACGCAGAAGGGGATAAGGAAAGGTAAGTGTTATAGCCCTATCCCAAAACTCGATCAATTAGCGTTATCTGCCCCTGCTCTGGTGTGTCGCAGGTGATTTCCGGCAAAGTACTTGTTAAAGCGCACAAACTACCCACGGAAAACTCGCAAACCATGACGGATTACGTGCTAGCGACTCGGACTTACGAACTGAGCTACAGCGGCTCCTCTTTATCTTTACTCTGTATGTGTGTGTGTGTGCGCGCGTGCGTGCGTGCGTGTGTGTGTGTGTGTGACCGGAAATCACCCGGGCACGAAAGGGACATCACTCGTCAGAACTTTCTTACTTGGTTGTAGGATAGAGCTATAGGAGGGGGTACTGTGCAGTAGAAGTCAGGGTCAATAGTAAGGTCAAAGAAAAGCGAACCCAGGCGTAGTCTGTCAAGTAGCAATATGCATGTAATAATAATAATAATGAATGAATAAAAAATGATGTTTTACGTCCTCTCGGTCTAGAACAGACACATATGGGACATTTGTAGATATAAAGATGGTGGGAACAATACTGGAGGCAATGCCCGGAGGCAGTGCAACACCAGTAAAGTCCCGATTTTTTAACAATACAGATAGGTGTAGCAGTAACCACGCCTCGGTTAAACCTCATCGGTTATGGTACCGCCACACGCCATTATGCTAATGAATAATAATAATAATAATAATAATAATAATGAGGAAAATTTATATAGCGCCCATCCTACTATGTAGGCTACAGGGTGCTTTACATATAATAGAAATGGAATAAAAACATGAAGCAAAAATCCAATAACATGAGCAGAAAATACACAAAGCAATCAGCAACAACAACTGCTGTTACTACTACCACTACTACTACTACCACCACCACCACCACTACTACTACTACCACTACCACCACCACCACCACTACTACTACTACTACCACTACCACCACCACCACCACCACTACTACTACTACCACTACCACTACCACCACCACTACTACTACTACTACGACGACGACGACGACGACTAATCATAATAGGCCTAATACAAGAATGCATTGTCACACGATGCAATCACTGATAAAATAATCATTCTTGCAATTCTGGTATTCAAAGTGATAATACAACTGGTGAGCAACATGACGGTAGCCTAATCATCGAGAACGGAAGAATTTAAATTCGATGGTAAGAGTGATGATGTTTTGTGTCAAGGAAAGGTAATTTTTCACATTTTAACCTGGGTTGTTGTTTCTTTATCTCATCTTTTGCCACAAACTGGATACCTTACATCTTTCAAAACAGCGACAGTTCGGTTTTGGGTTCGTTGTTTGTAGGATGTTGGAAATTTTGAGGATTTTCTTTAAAGAAACAGAATGACAGAGATTTGTGCGGCTCTGTGCTGCAGCCTTGGGTATATACTTTACAGACAGACAAGTAAACAGACAAACAAACAAACAGAACGACAACTTTTTTTTTAAACATATACTCCTTGGCGGAGGTAATTATGTCATGGCTGACCATGGACAGTTTCAGTCAGGCTATATTTTATGCGCAATTGATAAGCGCAGGCTTGTTTCCCTTTGATGGACTCGGCTGCGCGGATGTGTGTGTGTGTGTGTGTGTGTGTGTGTGTGTGTGTGTGTATGTGTGTGTGTGTGTGTGCAGAGGCGGATCTGGGGAAGGGGGGTTCCAGTGTTTCCGGAAACACACACCCCGGCAAAAAAAAAAAGTAGGAACCCCCCTGTAGCCCAAAATAAAGAGTGAAAAGTACGAACATGACTCGACTTTTTGCTTCATAAGCAATACAAGCGCGAAATCGCAATAGTTTGTGGCACTCGGTCTATTTTTACCACTCCAATCATGAGTTACCTCCCCTGGCTTTTCAATAATTTTAATCTGTAAACCAGAATGTTATCTCTGCACCATTTCGTAACTTTTTATATCTTTTGGAAAACATTTAAAACTATGTATCCTACTTATCCTCATCAAAAGAAGCACCGCATACTCGTCGTGTCTGTTGTAGTGTCTGTATTACGTATGTTTATTATTTTGTACGCTTTTAAAATACATCATTTTAAAGAGCGGCCAGAAGTGTAGCCTCGATTTGAAGTGCGACAATTTTGGACCGACAGACCGACCGACCGACAAAGTGAGTTATAGGTTTGTGGCTTTGAGCCACAAACAAAAATGCCACTGTAGCGCCCCGCTAATATAGTGAGTGTTTGAGTGTTAGAAAGTAAGGTAGGCCGTGAAAGGAGTTTCCGGAACCACCACCCCCATGCACCCCCTGTACCTTAGGATGTACCTTATAGAAGGTACAGCGGCTCGCGACAGGTGTGTTGGATTGCAAGGTAGGCCTAGTGTCATGGTCAAGAGAAGCTCCCTCTCAACAAAATTCTGGTGGAAGGAATTTGTTATTGGCTGGCAAATTGCCTCCCCCTCAACAATATTCTGGAGGAAGGATTTTTGTCTTGGCTGGCAAATTCCTCCTCCGCGCGTGCGTGTGTGTGTGTGTGTGTGTGTGTGTGTGTGTGTGTCACCGTGTGTGTGTGTCAAAAGAGAGAGAAGAAATAGACAGTTACTTCTAATGTTAAGCATGAGATCTATCTTTTCTGTGTAATCATGATCACTTAAATTCAAAAATGAGTTTGCGTTGAGAGGGGATGAAGATGTTGATTTGCCAATGATGTTCACGTTTTGCGATGAAAATGTTATGGCGATTTTGCTTTATTTGAAACTGTTGACAGCAACTCGTCATTAGGGAAGGGAAGTAATCCTGAAAATTTCCCAATGTGTACACGTAAAACAAATTGTTTTTGTCTGTGCTTTTAAAGTAAATGCACAATGTATTCAATTGAGTAAAAATAGATTCTTAAATATTTATTTTTTTTGAAATATACTCAAGTTTACAGATATTTTGGTTTACTAGATATGAAACTGAAGACCATTTTTGTTTGCGATTAATGTATTGGACGACGTAGTTCATTTGCAGACAACAAAATGTGAGAAAGTGCCTGATAAAGCTGATCAACATTTTTCCACGAATGTAAGGGACTAAACTTAATGAATTATTCATTAATTATGCGTCGAACTTTAACGTACACTTGGTTTGTTTGTTTTTTGCAAATACTGTGAATGATTGATGATATTCTTAGGTGGGAACTTGTGCAGTTTTTCAGTTTTTGCAAAGTTGTGGATTATCTCCCCTAGATCATCTAGTAGATGATTCATTTTACATCATGATAAACACATTGAATTATTGATTGATGCATACGTACAGTTACATAGGAAAATATGTTATATATTTTTTCCATAATAGTTTAATACATTCATTGTGTCTACTTCTTTTACCTTTGGCAGAGGCTCGGGGTATCTCAATTCTCGGGACGCATACAAATTACAATACATTCAGTGATTCACATTGTGCACAAATCATGTCTTCAAAACCTAATAACATTATTAACTCTGACATTTTCCTATCCCTATCCCTAACCCTATTCTTTATCAAGATGCATAAAACATACGAAATAAGAATGCATTTGTTGATGAAAAATTCGACTAGGAACTAAGGAAGAGTTACTATCCCTGAACATGGTCTGAGTGTTGCAAGAATGATGTACCTCTACTGGCTCTAACCACTGTGTTTACCTTTTGATTTTATACACGGTCCATCGTTCCAATGCAGAGCTGCCAGGTTGAGTTCATCCTGAACTTGCAGGGCTCCCAAGGATGCACATACAGTATACACGTGCATCCATGGCGCGCTATGGCACAGTATGAGCAAAAAGGACAGAACGTCTGATGCATCCTGATGACACACTGTTAACATGGACTAAGTGAAAGTAAACAAATGCCTATTTGGCTGTAGATAGTCAGACCTCTACTAGTACTAGACCTCTATTAGCTGACTGGGAGGCCATGAAACAAGACATGGTGGACTTGCAGCAATCCTTAACAAATCCATTGGACATTCCAACAGAAGAACTCTGGGTCCATTTCAAAACTGCCCTCCTTGAAAGTTCAGCCAAACACATACCAACAAAAATACCCAGGAGAAAAATATTCCTACTCCTGGATCACAACCGAAATTTGCAGGCTCATGAACTGTAGAGACCACACATACAGAAATAATATGAAGAAAAGCGGCGACAAGAAACTTGAACTTGAAGCGAAGGAGGATAACATGGACAAAGAAATTTGCAAGCAACTGCGCAGATCATAATGGCGCTATACCGACGTATACGACTGTTCTCCCCTGACGTCTCTGAAGAAGACTCCAAGTCCAGCCAGAAGCGCTGTTGGACATGTATGTATACATAAAACACAAGCGCTCCACCACCACTGGAGTCCCGGCTCTGAAGTCCAATGGGAAACTCTTCACTGACCCCAAGGAGAAAGCCGAGGTTTTGAATAATCAATTCTTTTCCGCTTTCAGTCAGGGCAAAGCCTATTGACTACTCAGACTGTCAGAGGCAGAGTTTAACTCACTCGGGACTGGCTGAATTATTTCCCCTTGTTCTGTGGGGACTGGGCATTTGACTAGGTTCGGAAAACAATCACCGAAACCAAGTTATGAAGAATTAGGCATTGATATTTTCAGAAAAGATTAGCAACACCATGCACTAAACAATCGTAAAATATAAGATTCCATACCTTCGTCATTTGTCTCCTATTAACAAAACAGCTAACACATAGAAATAAGGAAAATTTCACATTCTGATCTTTGACCCTCCTCTACAACCAAAACTGAATGTAAAGTCTGCAATGATTGGTTGATTTCAAGAGAGGCAAGATCAAAGCAAACTGAAAGTAGGTTATGACGTTGCACTGGAAAGCTGGTTACACGCCAGAAATCAAAACCTCTTGAAAACTCTTATGAGCTGGAGCCGAGTCATTCGTCCTAAACGGTTCAAGTGCGAGCCATGAGCCAGATCCAGCTCATGCACAATGCCAAATACCAGCAAAGACTTCCCTTCCATGGACAACATCGTCATCAACACTGTGGGCATAGAAAAGCTTCTGGCCGACTTGAACCCCACCAAATCAGCTGGCCCAGATGGCATTGCTCCTCGCGTGTAGAAGAGGGCGTATTTGCTGTAAATTTAGATGTAATGTAGCATCACTGTATCAGCTCTTATATTCAATGAGTTTGGCTTCAGTATTTAACATGTCATCGGTGAAATTCAAAAACCTTGTATCTCAATTTTGGTAGTTTTGAGAAAAATGGAGAAAAAAAAGTTAAAGTTAACCGCTCTAACCACAATTGATTGACTATGATGAATATGTTGTTCAAGACATTGTGAGTTTAGTCCTGCATTTTGTTAAAATTACTTAAAATTAAAAAAAATTAGACTTCAAAAGAACGAAGATACGAGGTTAACTAGATCTGAATTTGGGACTTGGAGTTTTTCTTTTATTTTCACAACCTCATTTACCCCAGATAGAAAGTCGAGCTTTTTGTGGAAGTTGGCAGGAAAAATTAGAGAGCTGACTATGTATCTATTCTAACTCAAAAGAAGACAAATATCGAGATACGATGTTTTTGAATTTCACCGACGATGTTTTGTGTTGTCAGAAAGTGAGAAGCAATGGCAGCGCTGACTCCAATCAAAGTGGGCACGCGGGTGGAGGTGGTGGGGAAAGGCATCATTGGCACTGTGGCCTACATCGGACAGACCGTCTTCTCTTCAGGTTGGTTATCGATTTTGTAATATCACCTCCCATAGTAAAGTGGTGACTGTATGCATTTATTATAATAAATGATTTTCTGTTGCGATGGGATCTATTTTCCGATTTTAACAATAAAAGTTTTTAAAGTTGTTTTTTTTAACTCATCACCCCTGCAATTTTGACAGTGAATAAGCAACCGGTTAGCTAAAAGTAAAGCTAAAGTCCAGAATGTTATTTTAATAATAATAATAATAATAATACTATTGAATCATTTATATAGCGCATTCCTCCACCAATGCGCTTAACAACAACAAAAATTAAAAGCAACAAATTCAACAACAAAACGAAATAATCGCTCACGCACATGCAAATAGGCATACACATACACACCCCACCCACACATACACGCACGTACGCACATACACACACACACACACACACACACACACACACACACACACACACACACACACGCACACACACACTCACACATACACATACACACACACACACACACACACACCGTTACCATCACCACCACTCACCCCACCCAAAAAACACAATACAAAATACAATCAGTTGAACAAGGCATCAACACTCTCTCTCTCTCTCTCTCTCTCTCTCTCTCTCTCTCTCTCTCTCTCTCTCTCTCTCTCTCTCTCTCTCTCTTGCAACAAAGCTGACGTAGACATTGCAGTCAACACACAGTGAAACTAATATGGGGGGAGGGGAGTGTGCGTGTGAGAATAGAGTCCAGAAGTAATGTGGCCTAAAGGTTGTGATGTAGCTTGAACAGGTGGGTCTTGAGAGCTGATTTGAAACATTGCAAGGACTGGATATGGCGGATTTCGCGTGGTAAGGAGTTCCAAACTGATGGGTCCGAAAAGGAAAAGGAGCGCTCACCAAACATTTTTGTTCGTGTACTAGGAACACAGAGAATTTTGGAATCTGAAGATGACCGCAATTGCCTTGATGGAGTATAGACAGAAAGCATGTCAGAAATGTAGCTAGGGGCATTTCCAGAGAAATAAGAATGACATAGAGTGGACATTTTGTAGTCAATACGTGCTGTGATGGAAAGCCAATGAAGGGATATCAGGAGTGGTTGAACATGATGATACTTAGAGACCTTAACATACATCTGACTAATTTTAACCTCTTTAAACCGCAGCAGTACTATTAACAAATACCTATACTACCATATATATCCTAATAAAACATACCTCATCATTATTAATCCTTTCATTCTTGGTGACCTTTCTCCATTTCTTTTTCTCCCCCATCTTCATCCTAACAAATGTCCCATATGTGCCTCTAAGCAGGTTGGAGGACGTAAAACAAATTTATGTCTATGCGATGGGATATAATAACATTATTATATGGTAGTATTGATACAGCTTAGCTGCTTAGTCTTTTGTGAATTGCTGTGACTCTCAACTCGGAGGCACTTCTACTGACTCTAACTTCAAAGTGCTGCAGCACAAAAAAGGGATTAGTTGGGTTCTGGGGACCTTCCTTTTTGCCAGTTGTTGTAAATTCTCTTGTTTGAGAGAGTGGGGGTGTCCCCTGAGTAAGGCTTCTCCACTTTAAGCAAAGTCTAGCCCAGGCTTTCCAGAATAGGAGTCAACAGCTATGCTGTTTGGAACTTCCAATGAAAGTCGTGGATGGAAATGACTGACATGCACATGCACTCACACACATTAAGTTAACATACACAATGGCACACGCACGCACACATACACACACACACACACACACACACACATGCACTTAAGCAATAACGCACCCAGACACGCATGCACATATGCACACACGCACGCACGCACACACACACACACACACACACACACACACACCTCCCCCACCCCCCCACACACACACTCACATACTCATTTTTCTTGTCTAATATCACTTTAAGTGAAAAGACGTTAAATTAAAGAACAACAACAACAAAGAGAGAGAGAGTTTTCATGGATATTCACACAGCTTTCTAGTGACTGTATCTGCGTCTTTTGCTTGCTGTCTTCTGACTATTTATCTATACTATGATCATCCTCGTTCACTAAAAAGCAAAAGCATGTGGTTTGCAGGGAAATGGGTGGGCGTGATCCTGGATGATGCCAAGGGGAAGAACAATGGCACCGTTCAGGGCAAGACATACTTCACCTGCGCCGACAACCATGGCATCTTTGTGCGCCAGTCCCAGGTAACTGATCTTTGTGCAGCAAGTTTATGGCCATGGATTTGATCTTTTGTACTGCAATTTTAGGGCCAAGGATTTGATCTTTTTTACTGCAATTTTAAGGCCAAGAATTTGATCTTTATGCTGCAAGTTTATGGCTAAGAATTTGTTCTTTGTGCTGCAAGTTTAGGGCCAATGATTTGATCTTTGTGCTGCAAGTTTAGGGCCAAGAATTTGATCTTTGTGCTGCAAGTTTAGGGCCAAGAATTTGATCTTTGTGCTGCAAGTTTAGGGCCAAGAATTTGATCTTTGTGCTGCAAGTTTAGGGCCAAGAATTTGGTCTTTGTGCTGCAAGATTAGGGCCAAGAATTTGGTCTTTTGTACTGCAATTTTAGGGCCAAGAATTTGGTCTTTTGTACTGCAATTTTAGGGCCAAGAATGTGATATTTGTGCTAGCTGCAAGTTTATGGCCAATAATGTAATCTATGTACTGCATTTTTTAGGGCCAAGAGTTTAATCTTTGTACTAAAAAAATTTAACCTAGAATTTTACCTTTTGCTCTGCAATTCAGGGCTTGTTGGCAGGTTAAATTAATTAAAGACCCAGCACGTCACATGTCAAAATCACGATTTTCATGTGTTTTCCCTCTTATAGCTGGTAAGAAATCTTAAGAAATCTTCCTAGCATAAGAGGGAATGTGACACGTGACATGGGGGGTCTTTAAAGACAGGATTGGGTGTTTTCATAATTATCTCAGTTACCTGTAAGCATTACCTTAATGAGCTCACACACACACACACACACACACACACACACACACACACACACACACACACTCATAATGCAGTGATGTCCCAAGGCCCAGGTCATAGGACATAGTCCTATAGAAACCAGGGTTCGTACAGGGTCCTTGAAACCTTGAAAAGTACTGGAAAATTGGCATGGCCTTTTCCAGGGCTTGAAAAGTGCTTGAAAAACAGCAAAGACCCTAAGACTCCTGGAAAAGTCCTGGAATTTTCAAAATTGTCTGACCACGTCCTTAATCTTAATCCATCAAAGTCAAAATCTCTCCTCCACAAAAAATAATAGATGGTTTAAACTGCCAGTAAATTCAAATAAAAAAACCAAAAATTTTGTTACGGTCATACCGATATCGCGATCATAGCAGACGACATTTGCGCGAGTTGTCTGCCGCTGAAGTTACTTCCCTTTGCCGTACTTCCGTTTTCCAACAAAATGGAGACTGCATTTTCAACGATGTTTGGCTGCAAAAAAAAAAAAAAAATATCAGAGCTGGTTAGCTCCGTCAACAGATAGTTCAAAACTGAAAGCTAGCTGCACAGTGTGCAAAAAGAACTTTGACATCACCAGCATGGACAAGAGTGCTGTAAAAAGCCATTGTCAAGGCCAGAAGCACAAGCAACTCAGGCGGGAACGAAACCGACATTGACCGGTATGCCAGATTGAGTCCTTGAAATTTAGTAAACTGGTCCCGGGAAAGTCCTGGAATAGTCCTGGAATTTTTTGGACACAGATCTGTACGAACCCTGAAACTGAAAATGTTCTATTGTGTTTTCCCCAGAAATGTACCACTTGTAGACTTTGTCCAGTTGATTTCAGCAAGAGCCAGGACATGGTCATTTTGATTTTCATGTTTCAAGATAGTTTGTCCTACAGTGGAGTACTCTTAGCACAAAACAGGATAACATGATCTGTTGGTTAATGCATACAAATCTGTTTGAACAGACGAAACTCATCTTTATTATCACTTAATGCTTAGCACAAAATACTGGTTAACACACAAAAAAAAAACCTTTGTCCCCTGAATTTTGTGTTAAGTGTACTCCACTGTATATACTTTTCCATCCTCGGCGCATGAGTGCGCATATGTTACGCCCAATCCGTGAAATTGCCTATTTCATGAAATGAGCAAAATGCTTTGCCCAATTTATGAAATGGACAATGTATATCACATTTTTGAATCCCCATTCACACAGGTATTGATTAAGATTGATTCAATGGTATCACACTTTTCTACATTGTATTTGCACCCCTATCCTGCCCCCCAACTCGACCAGATGCTAAGCTGGGGCATGCCTGAGCCACATGTTGAATCAAACGTTTTATCAAATTAAATCTGAATAAAATAATTTTAACTCATCTACAGATGAGATTTCTCATTCGTTTGAACCAATTCTTGATCTATGTGTGCTAATGAACAAAAACTATTTTTCATTCATACTGCTTTTCTCAATTGCAAGTTATAAATTGGCAATTTCACGAACTGGGCAAACCATTTTGCCCAATTTCATGAAATGGGCAATTTCATGGATTGGGCGTACAGCATACACACAATTACTGTTCCGATGAAATCTACAGATTGCAGCACTAGAAGACCAGAGTGGTGGAGCGCCTGCAGCAGCAGCAGCAGTTCCATCGTCAACACCGTCGTCGTCGTCGTCTGCTACCAACCCCAACAGGCGCTCTGGCATTAGGCCTCCTTCAGGATACATGACCAAAAGTGAGCTTTTGGGACAAGCGCATAAGAAACACAGACATTGTGGAATTTTTGCGTAAATTAAGATTTTGCTTACGCTACGTGGAGCAAACACTCTTTAACTCATTCTGGACGGATTCCGAGTATACTCGGAACAGGAGAACACCAGTCAGGGCCTAATTCCGAGTATACTCGGAACAGGAGAACGCCAGTCAGGGCCTAATTCCGAGTATACTCGGAACAGGAGAACGCCAGTCAGGGCCTAATTCCGAGTATACTCGGAACAGCTATTTCTGGATCTAAATCCATGTGTTTTTTCAATCCAAACCACATTTTTCGAGTTACTTCTCTTCATCACTCTATGTTTGGCAATTCTGTTTCAATTTTGAATGTTGAAAATGTAAAACAAATCGGCCCTACACGAGCCTCAGAAAATACTCCAATATGTTTTCGTTTCCAGTGATGGCAATAAGGAGACGAATGATTCCGATCATAAATGCAAGTAACCACGATTTTGAAGCGAAAAATAAACTTGGATCAACCTGTAATGTTGTCCAAACTGAATCAATGACAGTGTTGAGTTTTGTTGCTCTCTTATTTGTTATCTTTTTTTTTCTCCTAAGCAACCCCAGGCCAGTCATGATGTTCGTCTAAGGCAGTGAAGTCTTGAAGGGGTTAATAAATACACAGAAAACATAATCTAAATGTCTTTGCAGTTTGCTAGTGTTGATTTTGCAGTCATTTGAAGTTTGACATCCAAGATACAGCATTTGCGGTTACCATATTTTTCTTTCTAATAAGGCACACACACACACACACCACACACACACACACACACACACACACACACACACACACACACAGACAGACAGACACACAGACACACACACACACACTCTCTCTCTCTCTCTCTCTCTCTCTCTCTCTCTCTCTCTCTCTCTCTCTCTCTCTCTCTCTCTCTCTTAAAAGACGATTATCTGACATTCATTTTCAAAACTGGCATGATTCCCTTTCTACCCTACAGGATTATTTAGATTACCACCCTTCAATTTGTAGAGCAAATTATGTCTCTTTGAACTTCGTAGAGCCTTCTGCTTGTTGAGAACAAATGCTATTCAGAGTATTCCTTTAAACGCTATCTCACGATATGGTAAAGCAATTACTAACCCCCTTTTGTGTCCAATGCAATGGTCAGTGTGTCTAAGATACATGTCATTTCTTGTTTGTTTGTCCAAAGTATGCCACTGAACGTGTTAAGTTTATACCAGCGTATTACTGTAGATTTCCATCGATGCTTAAAGTTCAACTTATTTGCAAAAGCACAAATGTTAATTTGATTTACAACGTTGCAATGTATGTATCAAGATGTTTATCTATTAGAGAGAAATTGCACCTCTCAAATGCTACATAATGCAGCAAATTGTTTACAAATGTTCATATGGGCCAAAAAGGCCTGCAAAAACTGAATAAAATATATTGTTATTGTTACACACACACACTTTCCCCAGATTTCCCCCCAATTTACAAAATGAAGATTTTGTTATTATATTTTTTCTTACAATTTTATTAGTCGTATTATAAGGCGCCTCAGTCTAGGAGAAAAGTATCGCCTTATAGTTTATAGCGTGAAAAATGATGGTACATTTTTAGTAGCATTGCACAATTCGAGCCTCTGTTACTCTTCAAAGATAACAATGTTGCTCTTCAATTCTTGACTGCTACACATTTTCAGTGAAGTGTGCTTGGTGGTTTTAATGAACAGGGCTACACATTTCACACCAACACTACACATTTCAGCTATCCAGACGTCTTTAGTTCTTATGGCTTGTGTAAGGGGTAACTAGGTCTGGAGAGTTTTCTGCCTTTATCGTAATGTCTTTACCAAGCCTCATCGTCTCCATAACGACTGCGAAGTTTGATACAAAATCAATGTTTGTAATTTTGTTTTCTTTGTTGTTGGGTTTTTTCCCTCCACATTCACAGACATAAAATCATATGCATAGTTACACTTACTCATACACACGCACTCATATTCACATACACACGCGCGCACTCACGCACACACTATTTTTTTAAATTATTTTTTTTAATAGTCTAATATCACCATTGTGTGAACAGACTTTAAATTAAATCAATCAATCAATCTATCAATCAAATCAATGTTGCCCCTATTTTTCCTTGTATGAAGGCACTGAGAGCCTGGAGGGCGCAACACCAGCAGGCGAACCTTCCTCCTCCGCAAGCGCCTCAAAGGCAGCGCGCGGCAAGGACCCCGTCCCTGAAAGGGAAAAGAAGACCCCAGCCACCCCCAAGTCTTTGGGTCTGCCCAAACCGGCCTCCGCCACCCCTGCCGCGGCTGCCGGTCCCGCAGAAGTCAAGGGGGATAAGCCGGGTGCGGTTGCCAGCAAGGTGTCGCCGGCTGTGTCTTCGGAAAAGTTGACGGGAGCGAGTGTTGCTCCGCCGTCGGCTACGAAACCTACCAGGCGCCCTTCTGAGCAGGTGATAGTGCGAGGATGGGAAAGGCTTGGTGTTTGTGTGTGTGTTTGTTTTGTGTGTGTGTGTGTGTGGATAAACGCCTTCTTACACACCTCCGTGTGAAATGTGCATGTAGGGATGTTTTTCTCATAAAATAAGCCTTGCTCAAAAAATATTTGTGGTCCAATTCGGCTAGCCAATGGCCGAAGGTAGTAGAAAGTTGTTTGAAACTAAATGGTTGTTTACATTGTGTGTGGGGGTTTTCAGATGGGTGAAGGTAGCAGAAAGCTGTTTGAAACTAAATGGTTGTTTACATTGTGTGTGGGGGTTTTCAGATGGGTGAAGGTAGCAGAAAGCTGTTTGAAACTAAATGGTTGTTTACATTGTGTGTTGGGGGGGGTTCAGATGGCCGAAGGCAGTAGAAAGCTGTTTGAAACTAAATGGTTGTTTACATTGTGGGGGGGGGGGGGGGGGGGGGAGGGGTGGGGAGGGGGGGGGGTTTCAGATGGGTGGAAGGTAGTAGAAAGTTGTTTGAAACTAAATGGTTGTTTACATTGTGTGTGTGTGTGGGGGGGGGGGGGGGGGGGGGTCAGATGGCCGAAGGCAGTAGAAAGCTGTTTGAAACTAAATGGTTGTTTACATTGTGTGGGGGGGGTTTCAGATGGGTGAAGGTAGTAGAAAGTTGTTTGAAACTAAATGGTTGTTTTACATTGTGTGTGTGTGTGTGGGGGGGGGGGGGGGGGGGGGTTTCAGATGGCCGAAGGCAGTAGAAAGCTGTTTGAAACTAAATGGTTGTTTACATTGTGTGGGGGGGGTTTTCAGATGGGTGAAGGTAGTAGAAAGTTGTTTGAAACTTATAAATGGTTGTTTACATTGTGTGTTTTAGGGGGTGGGGGGGGGGGGGGGTTCAGATGGCCGAAGGCAGTAGAAAGCTGTTTGAAACTAAATGGTTGTTTACATTGTGTGTGGGGGTTTTCAGATGGGTGAAGGTAGCAGAAAGCTGTTTGAAACTAGACACATTTTTGTCCTTTGCTCCAGTTTACACTGGGCGAAAGAGTCTACTTTGTCACGTTTTTGTTGTTGTGTTATCAGATGGGTGAAAGCAGCAGAAAGCTGTTTGAATCTAAACTTCTTTTTTTTCAGATGGTGAAAGCAGCAAAGTCTTTCAGTATTACATTTGTTCAGATGGGTGAGGGGGGTAGCCTGTCCACATCAATTGATTTCCATCTGGCAATGGTCCATAAGCAGCAGGAGAAGGCCTTTCAATATCCCTAGTATTTTTGGTTGACTCGTGTCAGCAAAGTGAGTCTGTGTTCTCCTGTTGTTGTTCAGATGGGTGAGGGGGGCAGCCTGTCGACGTCCATCGAGAACCATCTGGCATAAGAAGGCCTTTCAATGCAACTCACTTCTTTTTTTTCAGATGGTGTGAGGGATGCAGAAATCCTTCCAACATTAATTTAGGGCTTGTTTTTCCAAATACATGAAAACAGAAGAAGGCCTTTCAATTATAATCTTTTTCTGTGTGTGCCTGAAGCCTACATTCAGGCAGTTTGATGCAGTTTCAAGCATCTGATTGCCTGAAGAAAAGGCTCTTCAATATCATGTTGTTGTTGACGTACCCTGGCTTAAAGACTCCAGGGATCATCCCAACAGCTGAAGCACTTGAACACTATGGTGCAAATGCATCAGCTAGGGATGAGAACATTACGTGCGTGACTGTTTTTTTTATTACCCCACCACATGGGCAGCCACACTCCGTCTTCGGGTGATTTTGGAGACTGATTAAGTTATGCTAGGAGCTTGTTTTGGCTAAAGACAATCCCCTCAAAGCATAACAACATTTTTCTTCTTCTTTTTCTTCTTCCTTCAAACCATCCACCTTCGTCGTGTCGAAAATTCTGATGGTACTAAGGATGTAGCCTTGGTGTTCTAGCCTATGTCAGTTGGTCTGGCATAGCCTTAAGCCAAGACAGCTTCGATATTGTGAAACCATGCTGTTGTGCATTGGGTTTCGTCAAAAGAGTTCAGAAAGTTTGGATCCCTGCATGCACCAGTGCTCATGTGTGTTCAGATGGGTGAGGGTGGTAGACTGTCGACGTCCACCGACGACCATCTGGTGACGGTGCAGCAGCAGCAGGAGAAGGCCTTTCAATATCACTGGTATTTTTTGGCTCACTCGTGTCAACAAAGTGAGTCTATGTTCTCCTGTTGTTGTTCAGATGGGTGAGGGTAGCAGCCTGTAGACGTTGATCGAGAACCATCTGGCATAAGAAGGTCTTTCAATGCAACTCACTTCTTTTTTTTCAGATGGTGTGAGGGATGCAGAAATCCTTCCAACATTAATTTAGGGCTTGTTTTTCAAATAGATGAAAACAGAAAAACAGAAGAAGGCTTTTCAATGGTACTCTTCTTTTTTTTTGTGCCTGAAGCCTACATTCAGGCAGTTTGATGCAGTTTCAGGCAGTTGATTGTCTGAAAAAAAAGGCTCTTCGATATTGTGAAACCATGCTCTTGTACATTGGGTTTCGTCAAAAAAGTTCAGAAAGTTTGGATCCCTGCATGCACCAGTGCTCATGTGTGTTCAGATGGGTGAGGGTGGTAGACTGTCGACGACCATCGACGACCATCTGGTGACGGTGCATCAGCAGCAGGAGAAGGCCTTTCAATATCACTGGTATTTTTTGGCTCACTCGTGTCAGCAAAGTGAGTCTATGTTCTCCTGTTGTTGTTCAGATGGGTGAGGGTGGCAGCCTGTCGACATCCATCGACGACCAGCTGGCGGCGGTGCACCAGCAGCAGGAGAAGGCCTTTCAGTATCACTGGTATTTTGGGCTCACTCGTGTCAGCAAAGTGAGTCTATGTTCTCCTGTTGTTGTTCAGATGGGTGAGGGTGGCAGCCTGTCGACATCCATCGACGACCAGCTGGCGGCGGTGCACCAGCAGCAGGAGAAGGCCTTTCAGTATCACTGGTATTTTTGGCTCACTCGTGTCAGCAAAGTGAGTCTATGTTCTCCTGTTGTTGTTCAGATGGGTGAGGGTGGCAGCCTGTCGACATCCATCGACGACCATCTGGCGGCGGTGCACCAGCAGCAGGAGAAGGCCTTTCAGTATCACTGGTATTTTTGGCTCACTCGTGTCAGCAAAGTGAGTCTATGTTCTCCTGTTGTTGTTCAGATGGGTGAGGGTGGCAGCCTGTCGACATCCATCGACGACCAGCTGGCGGCGGTGCACCAGCAGCAGGAGAAGGCCTTTCAGTATCACTAGTATTTTGGCTCACTCGTGTCAGCAAAGTGAGTCTATGTTCTCCTGTTGTTGTTCAGATGGGTGAGGGTGGCAGCCTGTCGACATCCATCGACGACCAGCTGGCGGCGGTGCACCAGCAGCAGGAGAAGGAGGGCCTCCAGGCGGAGATCAGGGACCTCAAGGAGAAGCTGGAGACCCTGATGATGCGCCGCGCCGACGACAAGGCCAAGCTGAAGGAGCTGGAGAAGGTCAAGATCCAGCTGCAGCAGGTCAGTACGCCTACTTACCCCCGGGTATATAAATAGTTCCCCCACCTTCTGGCAAGTTCTGTGCTTGTTCTTCTTCTTCTTCGATCGCTCACACAGTTTCTTCTTGTCAATTATGAGCGCAGATGCGTCATGCTGTCGTTATGCGCCTAACTAAGAAATAGTTAGATCCAAGCAGGTCCGACTTCGGCTGAAGAAATGTTTTTGAAAGTGCTTCTTAAAAAAAAAAGGCAGGAGAATGGACCAGGTAAGGCAGAAAGATAGTAGATGACAGTAAGCAAAGGAAAACGGCAGAGTCAAAAGAGAGTGACAGATTAGAGGAAGTTACAAGCACAGAACTTCCAGAAGGTGGGGGAACTATTTGTACAAAAAGACCCCCCCCCGGTATCGGCCCATTCTTTGTAAGAATTTATAGAAAAAAGACAGGAGAATGGACCAGTAAGATAGAAAGATAGCAGATAAGCAAAGGGTGAAAGAGGAGAGTCAAAGAGAGGTGATGGATTAGAGGAAGTTACAAGCAAGCAAGAACTTCCAGAAGGTGTGGGGAACTATTTGTACAAAAGACCCCCCGGGTATCCCCATTCTTGGATAAGAATTTACAAGAAAAAGGCAGTAGAATGGACCAGTAAGATAGAATGATAGCATGACAGTAAGCAAAGGGAAGAGGCAAGAGTCAAAGAGAGTGAAAGACAAGAGGAATTTACAAGCACAGAACTTCCAGAAGGGTGGGGGAACTATTTGTACAAAAGAACCCCCCCCGGTATCCCCATTCATTTGTAAGAATTTACTAGAAAAAAGGACAGGAAGAATGGAACAGAAAGATAGAAAGATGACCAGTAAGCAAAGGGAAGAGCAGAGTCAAAGAGAGTTGAGGGATTAGAGGAAGTTACAAGCAAGAACTTCCAGAAGGTGGGGGCAAACTATTGACAAAAGACCCCCGGTATCCCCATTCTTTGTAAGAATTTATAGAAAAAAGACAGGAGAATGGACCAGTAAGATAGAAAGTTGACAGTAAGAAAAAAGGAAGAAGTCAGAATCAAAGAGAGTAACGGATTAGATGAAGTTACAAGCACAAAACTTCCAGAAGGTGGGGGAAACTATTTGTACGAAAGACCCCCCCCCGGTATCCACACAGTGATGCGGGATTTAAAAGAGGTTTAATGGGTTTGTTTCTTGTAGCCAAGCTGAAGTAGCTGAAGAGGGTCAAGACTCGAACAGCTGCAGGAGATCAGTTCTGGTTCACATTCACTCTCATAATGGAGACCATGTAAAGATGGGTTGCTTTTTCCAGCCAAATTAAAAGAACTCAAAAGAAGATCAAGCTCTCTCAATCTGTTTTAAATGGAAGCACTTAACCAGCATGTACCATATTTTTCGGTCTATAAAGCGCACCCTCCCACATTTTACATCAAAATTAAGATTTTGTTATTATAGTTTCTTATTATATTATTAGTCATAAGGCGCAGGGGTCTCAGTCTATGGAAAAAGTATCGCTTTATTGTTCGAAAAAATACGGTATGCAGATCTTTTTTTGTTGTTGGTTGTGTGGTTGTTGTTTTTTTAATTTTATTTATTTTTTTATGTCTCTCAGCTTCAAGAGTACAAGACTCGAATGCAGGAGACACACGCCGACCTACAGAGAGAGCTTCAGGCCTCAAAGAAAGTAAGATAATTTTGTGTATTTTTTCCCGTTCCATCTTCTAGGCTGTACAGTTCTAGGCCCCATGCTCCTCATTCCAAGTCTGAACGCACTCTCGCTGCACAACCTTCGCAATACAACTTTCGGGAAAAAGTGAACAATATAATCGAACATGAATATCAAGGTCATAAAAAATGATTTTAAGATTTACTAATTCATTAATAAAAACTGAGAAAAGGGAAGGAAATTAGTTAAGTAAGGGGCAACTAAGGATATCACTGAAACAAAGTATCTATTTAAGCAGGAGCCTGTTCTACCTCACAGGGACAAAAAGAGGGATAAACACATAATGGCACGTTGGCATTGATGGCTTTGCCTTGGGGAGTGTAGAGTGAGTTCAGGGGGCTAACAATAAACAAAAACACTGGCAGGGTAATGAGCGACTGTCTTGCATGTGGTTAGGGAGTGTAGAGTGGTACTGGGGCTAAAAATAGACAAAAACATCATGGCAGGGAGTTTTGTAACCTGGGGGGGGCAGTGACGGTCTTCGCATTGGTGTGAGGTAGAGTGATGTCCGGTGGCTAAGAATAGACAAACACATGCTGGGCACTGGCATGAACTCGTCTTTGATTTGGTGGGAGTGTTGCTTAGAGTGATGTCCTGGGGCTAGACATAGACAAACACATGGCAGGGCAATTCAGGCAGTGACGTCTTTGCATTTGGGGAGGTTTAGAGTGATGTCCTGGGGCTAAAATGACAAACACAGGAGGGCACTGGCAGGACTGTCTGATGTGGTGTGGAGTTGCTTATTTGGTAGAGTGAGTCGGGGCCTCAAAATAGGACAACACGTGGCAGGCACTGGCGTGACGTCTTTGCATTTGGTGGGAGTGTAGAGTGATGTCGGGGCTTAAAAATAGGACAAAACACAGGCGGGGACTTGGATGATGTCTTGCATTCGTGGGAGTGTAGAGGATGTCCTGGGGCTAGAATATACAAACTACAGCAGGGATTTGCAGGACTGCTTTATTGTGTAGTTTAGAGTTCTCCTGGGGCTAAAAATAGACAAAACATGGCGGGCATGGCAGGACTGTCTTTGATTTTTTGTCTGGTTTAAAGTTTTTGTTCTTGATGCCGTGTTCTACCCATATACAAACACCATGCATGACTTTTCATGTACTTGTCTTGTGTCATTGGTGTTATTTTATATGATCCTGTGGCTA
>CM065704.1:23581226-23618726 GCA_017654935.2 Phymorhynchus buccinoides
CAAGTAAACCCGGAGTTCGAACCTGGGTACAGGGGATTTTTCCTCTCACATTGCACTAGGCATTACGGTCTGAACGTGGTCTTTCGGATGAGACGATAAACCGAGGCCCGGTCCCGTGTGCTCATGCACTTAGCACACATTAAACCCAGTGGCAACGGAAAATGTTGTCGTTTGGTCAAAATGTTACACACACACACCCTCCCCTTCCTTCCTCATCAGTCCACACAAAAAATCGCATGCAAAAATAAATGGGTGGCGCGCCTCTGGCTGCGACAGGCTCTCCAGGTGGGAGCAACCCGAATTTCACAAACACGCCTCTGTGACTAAACTATGCCTACCTACCTACCAGGCACTCATGTGCTTCGCTTTGACTTACTCTCAGATAGCTGGGGAGGCAACTACTATTCTAGAAGAGTCAGCCTGGAATTTGTGTTTTTTGTAGTTGGGAAGTTGTCAACTTTTATGATCAGTAATAAATTATCAAGATGTTGATCAAACGTTTCTGTTTCTCACTTTGAAATATCAAGCTAGAATAAGACGCTTGAGTTATTCTTGATGACAAATCGCTTTGCTCTCTTCAGGGTTTTTTAACCCCTTGACTGCCAGAGAAAATTAAAGAAAAAATCTTGGGCAAATCATGCCATAAAAAAGACAACTGAAAGAGCCAATCTGGCAAAATGGTCTGGGGATATAACTCTCTTGACTCTGTTAGAGCAAAAGCCAGCATAACAGGGTTATTCCTTCTTCATCTGATGACATCATCAGTGATGTCATCAGGTCAGTACATAATACGTTGGTGGCAGTTAATGTGTTTTTCCCCTTGATTTTATGTGGTGATGGAAGCCAAATTGCCAAAAAAATATTGAAAGTGAAAATCAATGTGCTCTCTTCAGGGTCTTTAAATGTATTATTTACCTGTGATTTATGTGGTGCATGAAAGTAGATGAAAAGTCAGTTTTGCTCTTTTCAGCCAGTTCAGGGTCTTTAAAATTAAATGCGTCTTTCCTTTGATTTTATGTGGTGGCCAGACTGCAAAAGTTTAAGGTGTAGAGTGGCACAGAGGTAAAGCATTCGCCTTGTGTCAAGTAAACCCGAGTTCAAACCTGGGTACAGGGGATTTTTCCTCTCACTTTGCACTAGGCCTTACGGTCTGAACGTGGAGTCTTTCGGATGAGACGATAAAACCGAGGTCCCGTGTGCCCATGCACTTAGCACATGTTAAACCCAGTGGCAACAAAAAAGTTGTCATTTGGTCAAAATTTATCACCACCCCTTTCCTTCCTCATCAGTCACACAAAAAATTGCATGCCAAAAAAATTTAAAAATTGGGTGGCGCGCCTCTGGCTGCGACGCGCTCTCCAGGTGGGAGCAACCCAAATTTCACGGAGATGCCTCTGTGACTATAAAGTACCTAATACCTACCTAATACCTAATGAAAATCAATTTGCTCTCTTCGGCCTGTTGAGGTTCTTTAAATGTGTACTTTTCCCCCTTGGTTGACGTGTCGCAGGAAGCTAACAAAGAGCTGCGCAGCAAACAGCTGGAGTCTGAGACAAAGGCAGAGACGCCCAGCATCGAGCTCTTCGACTTCAAGGCCAAGTTTGCAGAGACCAAAGCTTTTGCCAAGGTGGGCACCAAGGAATCTATTTGCTTGTACCTCACCTGTCTGTCTGTCTCTTTCTTTCTTGCTCTCTCTCTCTTTCTCTCTCTCTCTCTCACTCTTTTGTTAGTTTCTATCTCACTAGTGTCTCTCTCTCTCTCTCTCTCTCTCTCTCTCTCTCTCTCTCTCTCTCTCTCTCTCTCTCTCTCTCTCTCTCTCTCTCTCTCTCTCTCTTTCATGGCCACCATGCCAGTGTTTTGTTCGACTGTCTACTTGATTGTGTCCAATTTCGTGTATAAGCTTGGGCGTCAACATTTTGAACATGCATGGGTGTTTCTCTGCTGGCTGTATGCCTAAATTCAGGGTTTTTAAGGCTGGGTTTTTTGTGTTGTTTTTTTTTTACTGTAACCTCTGCTTGCACATCAGGTTTTTTTAATTTGCTGCGGTGAGGAACTTCCTTTCTCACCTTCCCACATTTAGTCCCTAGCACCACCTGTCACTGCCCTTGTCATGCCTTAGCTTTGTGCTTTGCTTCAAGGAGAGCCTGTCAAATCCCTTTGAAACAGCAGTTTTCCTTTACAGGATTCGCACAGTCTTTGAAGGTCTTTGAAAATTGGCTTTCGTCTGTGAAAATCGTGAAATGGTTTGGGAAAAAGTCAGTGTTGCCTAAAAAAAAAGTCTGACACAGTAATCATGTTCTTGTTTGCTCCCAGAATTGATACAGTAGGAATTTAATTTGGCTTATTTTCCTATATCCGCTGTTTGATGATCTAGTTACATCTATAAGATGTCCTCGATTTGTCAAAAGTTACTTCCCCTCACTATATTCGGGTCTTTTGGTTACACAGGTGCAACTTGAGTGATTGTGATCGAAGCAATCGTCATCAAATAGAAAAGAATGTTGTTTTTCAGTTTATTAACTTTATTATGTCGTAAGAGGTCTTTGAAAATAGGATAATGGGTATTTGAAAAGGTCTTTGAAAGTTTGTGAATTTTGGTATGAAAAATGTGTATGAACCCTGCTTTAGGTGGCCCCTGTACCCCTTCCGTTTTAGGTTTTCCAGGATTTTGTAGAAGCGCCCATGAACATGCTATGTCCTTTAGATGTGTGATTTTGCTCAAGTGTGTTGCGATCGTTTCCCTTGCAGACCATTGACATGGAGCTCCGTAAGCTGGAGGTGCTCCAGGCCACGTCCCACGTGAAGATGCTGCTGTCCTTCATGCCCGACTCCTTCCTGGGCAGGGGAGGTAAGATAGCCAGGGGTGCAAGTGGGTATGCACATGTGGGTAACGTGCGAATGCTAACATGTGTGTGCGCTTTGATTTGATTTCTATCAAGATTCAGCGCAGTATAAATACTGTATGTTGTTGTTGTTATGCATGAAGCCTGTGAAGGAACGTATTCATGCAGCTAGATACAGGTTCGGGCAGTGGTCGGCACAAGAAAATCCTCTCCCTCAAGGAATTACGCTCTTTGAACCGATCATTGGGGTCAGTGTTAGAAATACAAATTCAGCTCAAGTTTGATGCAGGTTCAGGCAGTGGTCTGCCTTTAAAAAAAAAAAACGGCAAATGTTAAGAATAGCCCCCTCCCTTGCCCCTTCCATTCATTTCAGACGGTTTCAGGTTAGGGATAGGCTTAGGGTCAGATGAGTCATCAACTTTTATTTTTTTGTGTATTTGACACTAAACTGACCCTTAACCTATCCCTAACCCTATCCCTAACCCTATCCCAAACCCCAGGGTGGGGGGGGGGTTGTGTCTGTGCTTTATTCTGCTTTTTTTTTAGTTCTTGTTTTGTATGTTGTATGCTGTAGTTTATTTTATATCGAAAACTGGTTCATTAAAATTGAATTCAGTAACCGCATACATCTTTTCTCGTTTCTCTGGTTGCGCTGTATAATGCTCTTGTTCTGTGTGAAATTAGTTGATGAAATGAATGTGGCTTTGGCAGGGGACCATGATGCTGTGTCTGTTCTGCTGATGGTGCCTCGAATCATGAACAAAGCGGAACTCTTGGCCTCTCAAGTCAAAGAGAAGGTGGGTGGGCCAGGAAGGAATGGTTGTGAGTGTAAAAACATTTTTGGAGGTTATAACTGAAAAGCTTTATATAATCTACTTTACGTCTTCTCAGTCATTGATTTTAAATTTTCTTGGTCTGTTGTCTTTCGTTTAACGTACTATTCACCATCTGTGATATCAGAAGAGAAAAATGGGTAGGGATGAGTGTGGTGTGTGTGTGCACTTGTTTGTATGTATGCTTGTATGTGTGCGCATGTTCACATGCATGCTCATGCCTACGTTTGTTTGAGGTGATAGAAAGTTAGAGAAAGACTGTGTGTTGAAAAAGACCAGGACCAAAACATTGCCGTTTTGCCAACCTGTATTATTTTCTTTCTTTGTGTGTGTGAGTGTATGCTCACGTTTGCTTGTTTTTTATACGCATTTGTACATAAGTTGTAAAAGGAGCATGTTGAAGAGGTAAGATCAGTACAATTTTGCCAACCACTATTGTTTCTTTCATTTTCTGTATGTGTGTGTGTGACTGAGTTGCTTTGTTTTACGTCTTTCTACACTACGTGATATTATACGAGTGTGCGTGAGTGTTTGTGTGTGTGCATGCACACTCACATATGTGACCCAGCACCACGAAAGAGACATTAAGTCGCTGGGCCAGTTTCTCACAACAGGCTTGGATTCCAAAAGTCAAAAATCTCTTTTTTTTTTACATTATTTTGAGTTATGGGTATTTTCGTGTTCTCTAACATCTTATCTCTTCATATTTATAAAGGACAATCTTTAATATGGTCTCTAAATGGTCTTTTAAGTGCTTTAAAACGAATAGGTCAATGCATTTTCTTCAGCTAGGCTAGACTTTAGACTGTGTTTTCTCAAAATGGCCGACGCTCACCCTACCAACTTTAAATGCTCATAACTCTGGAACGAAAAAAAAGATACAAGAATGATTCTTGTGTCATTAGAAAGAGAATTGTCTGAAGTTTTCAAATGTATAATTTTCTCGGAATGGTTAGTTTGACACTTAATGTCCCTTTCGTATATGCTCATGCATTGTACTGTCAGTTTGAGGTGTGGTGGAAAAGCTGCAGAAGGAAGACATGCAGAAGAGGTCGTAGGTGGAGCAGTGCAGTTTTGCCAACCTCTGTTATGTTTTTACTTTGTGTGCGTTTGTCTCTGTGTATGTGTGTGTGGTATGTGAGTATGCTCGCTCATGTATGCACGTTTTTATGCATTGGCACTTTTGTTTGCTGTCAGTTTGAGGTGGTTCTGGTAGAGAAGCTGGAGAAAGAATATGTATTGAAAGGGTCCCACAGCAGTGCAGGTTTGTCGACGTGTTTTCAGTGTGTGTGTGTGTGTGTGTGTGAGAGAGAGAAAGAGAGATTATGCTCGCTCATGCATGCATCTATGTATGTGGTTGCCCATGTCAGTTTGAGGTGGTGGACAAGCTTTAAAAGAAACATGTGCAGAACCAGGGGGCCCGAATGGAGCGGCGCGAGTTTTGCCAACCTGTGTTATGTGTTTAATTTGTCTGTGCGAGTGAGCGTGTGTGTGTCTATGCTTGTGCACATGCTTATGGTGGTGTAGAGTGGCACAGTGGTAGCGTGTTCGTTTCGTGTCAAGTAAACCCGAGTTCGAACCTGGGTACAGGGGATTTTTTCCTCTCACTTTGCACTAGGCCTTACTGTCTTTCGGATGAGACGATAAACCGAGGTAGCATACGTTAAACCCAGTGGCAACAAAAAAGTTGTCATTTGGTCAAAATTTGCACCCCCCCTCCCCCCACCCACATCAGTCACAAAAATCGCATGCAAAAAAAAAAAAAAAAATGGTTGGCGCGCCTCTGGCTGTGACGCGCTCTCCAGGTGGGAGCAACCCGAATTTCACAGAGACGCCTCTGTGACTATGAAGTACCTAATACCTAATGCCTAATATATATGTATGTGTGTGTTTGCCCGTGTCAGTTTGAGGTGGTGGAGAAGCTGGATAAGGAGCACGTGCTGAAGGGGTCGCGGGCGGAGCAGTGCAGCTTTGCCAACGGCCTGGTGCTGCATCTGGCCTCCCTGCAGGCCTCCATGCACCAGTACGAGAGGTGAGACCACTCACTGCTCTCCTGTTGGTGAGGCAGGCCTCCATGCACCAGTATGAGAGGTGAGACCTCTCCTGTTGGTAAGGCAGGCCTCCATGCACCAGTACGAGAGGTGAGACCACTCACTGCTCTCCTGTTGGTAAGGCAGGCCTCCATGCACCAGTACGAGAGGTGAGACCACTCCTGTTGCTCTCCTGTTGGTAAGGCAGGTCTCCATGCACCAGTACGAGAGGTGAGACCCCTCACTGCTCTCCTGTCGGTAAGGCAGGCCTCCATGCACCAGTAGGAGAGGTGAGACCCCTCACTGCTCTCCTGTTGGTAAGGCAGGCCTCCATGCACCAGTGCTCAGTGCTAAACATTACACAATATTCTGATTTTGTTATTATATTTTCTCACTATATTAATATTAGAAGTCACATTGTTAGGTGCAGGGGTCTCACTCTCATGGGGAAAAAAAACGTATCGCCTTATCGTCAGAACAAAATATGGTAATTATTGTGTGTGCAGCGCCCTGAACAACTGTGGCATGGATCTCTTCCTGAAAGTGGGCACGCTGCTGCCGGAGATGTCGGCCCATGAGAAGACCCTGGACCACTACATCGACATGCTCCGCAAGGACCAGGTAAGGATAGAGAAGACAACTACTACATGGACATGCTCCACAAGGACCAGGTAAGGATAGAGAAGACCCTGGACATGGACATGCTCCACAAGGACCAGGTAAGGATGGAGAAGACCCTGGACATGGACATGCTCCACAAGGACCAGGTAAGGACAGAGAAGACCCTGGACATGGACATGCTCCACAAGGACCAGGTAAGGATGGAGAAGACCCTGGACCACTACATCGACATGCTCCACAAGGACCAGGTAAGGATGGAGAAGACCCTGGACATGGACATGCTCCACAAGGACCAGGTAAGGACAGAGAAGACCCTGGACATGGACATGCTCCACAAGGACCAGGTAAGGACAGAGAAGACCCTGGACCACTACATCGACATGCTCCACAAGGACCAGGTAAGGATGGAGAAGACCCTGGACATGGACATGCTCCACAAGGACCAGGTAAGGATGGAGAAGACCCTGGACCACTGCATCGACATGCTCCACAAGGACCAGGTAAGGATAGAGAAGACCCTGGACCACTACATCGACATCGCAAGAACCAGCGCTTAATTTTATGAAGTTCTACTAACCCTTAAGTGGGAAACTAAACGTTGCTTTCTAAATTAAGTAAATCGGTTTGTACTATTTGTCCAACAACAACAACACAGTATTCCATGGGGGGGGGGGGGGGGAACGACTGAATAACACATACAAGTATAATATAGTATAGTAGCATGGCGTACAGTGTGGCGCAATACAATGCAGTACATGTGTGTGTGTGTGTGGGGGTTGATTGTGCCGTATGGAAATTGAGTGGTGTGTGTGTGCGTGTGTGCGCCCCCCCCCCCCCCCCGCGTCACCCCCTTCCCACCCTCTCCCCTTCTTCGTTTTTTCTTTTTGTCTCCTTTTTGTTTTTGTTTGTTTTGTGTGTGTGAGAGAGAGAATGGGAAAGTTTGTAGTTTTATTTCTTTGTAAAACGCCATGGATAGAATTTTCTAGATATGTGCGCTATATAAGTGCCAATTATTATTATTATTACATTTCAGTGCAGTGCATTGGAACACATGCTGATGCAATGCAGTACAACACAGTGCAGTTTACTGCAGTACAATGGAAAAGGACTGTGCTATGTAACTTTAAACATCTTACAATGTAAACACCCAAACGCCCACTTGATACCGTAAATATTTCAAATTTTAACCCTTTCACCGCCAAAGTCGCATTTTAGCACCACAGTGATTTAACACCTATGTCACTAAAAGGCATCAAATTGGGGTCTATTATCCAAAGACCATAATTGTCTTAGTTTTGGGAAATATGGATAGACCTTATTTTATATGTGTCACAGAAGAATCCCCAATACTGCAGATGGATTTTGTTCTCTACCCAGGTAAATTTAATAGCAATTTTTTGGCTGAAATATGGCTGGCGGTGAAAGAGTTAATATTCTTTTTCATATGCACCCAAGCACGGACTTTAAAAATCTGTTACTGATTTTGGGAGGTTTGAAATGCTGGTTTTTGGTTTAGACAAGTCAGGAAAGATGTATCTCTAGACCATTTTCTCAGATTGCGTCTAATGGGTCTCTTTTAAACTTTATGATAATAAAATTGATAATTTCTCAATTTTTAGAGCGCATGCGCTGCTTTAACAGTAAAATCACTGACATAAGCGCTCAAAGTAGATAACACATGGCAGGGTGCTTGGCAGTGAATGTCTTTGCATTTGGTGGGAGTGAAGAGTGATGTATTGGGCGAATGTATTCGCCCATGGTGCTGGAAGAGTTGAGCTGTGTAAATGAGACATGACGGTTGTTTTGCTGTCGTGTTTATGCAAGAGTGGAAGTGAGATATGACGGTTGTTTTGCTGTTGTGTTTATGCAAGAGTGGAAGTGAGATATGACGGTTGTTTTGCTGTCGTGTTTATGCAAGAGTGGAAGTGAGATATGACGGTTGTTTTGCTGTCGTGTTTATGCAAGAGTGGAAGTGAGATATGACGGTTGTTTTGCTGTCGTGTTTATGCAAGAGTGGAAGTGAGATATGACGGTTGTTTTGCTGTCGTGTTTATGCAAGAGTGGAAGTGAGATATGACGGTTGTTTTGCTGTCGTGTTTATGCAAGAGTGGAAGTGAGATATGACGGTTGTTTTGCTGTCGTGTTTATGCAAGAGTGGAAGTGAGATATGACGGTTGTTTTGCTGTCGTGTTTATGCAAGAGTGGAAGTGAGATATGACGGCTGTTTTGCTGTCGTGTTTATGCAAGAGTGGAAGTGAGATATGACGGCTGTTTTGCTGTCGTGTTTATGCAAGAGTGGAAGTGAGATATGACGGCTGTTTTGCTGTCGTGTTTATGCAAGAGTGGAAGTGAGATATGACGGTTGTTTTGCTGTCGTGTTTATGCAAGAGTGGAAGTGAGATATGACGGTTGTTTTGCTGTCGTGTTTATGCAAGAGTGAAAGTGAGATATGACGGTTGTTTTGCTGTCGTGTTTATGCAAGAGTGGAAGTGAGATGTGTTACTAGGACATGCCTAGAACTTAGGGCTGCAGCCAAAGGGATTGGTTAGCCTTTGGGGACCTTCCCCAATGTCAGCTGTCCTCAGATCCTTTTGCCCCAAAGAGTGGGGACATAGCCCTGGGCAAGGCATCTCCAGCCATTCAGAATAGCAGCTGCCTCCCCTGCTATCTGGCAGTCATAGTCAGAAGCAAAAGACTGACATAAAATGCCTGCAAACCTTTGCCTAATTCTCTCATACAAACACAGGCATTTTATTAACCTTTTCGCCGCCAGCCATTTTTCAGCCAAAATATGGCTCCCCCCCACCTGCGTGCGCATCTCGACCCTTCCAACGGAAGTGTCGCCATCTTAGTCAGATTTGTGTGTAAACAGCATCGATCTGGCATTTTTCAAACAAAGTTACTGACTAAGATGGCGGTCTCCCATACTATGGCACGCTCCTTGTGGCCGGATATGACGACATGTGGGTACAAGCCATACCAATAACTGGGTAGAGAAAAAAAAAATGTTGCTACTTTGTGAATTCCTCTGTGACTTTATAACATTAGGCCTATCCTTACCTCCCAACATTAAGAAAATAGGGTCTTCGGATAACAGGCTTTGATTTGATACCTTTTAGTGACGTGGGTGTTAAACCATTGTGGTGCATAAATGCGACATGGTATGAGGGAGAAAGGTGGCAGAGTGGTTAAGACGTTCGCCTGCCAAATGTAATGCGTGACTGCAGCTGTGAGTGACCCGGGTTCGAATCCCGGCCTCGCCCTTTCTTTCTAGTTTGACAGGAAAATTGAACTGAACATCCAGTCCTTCGGATGGGGGACTTAAAGCTAGTCTGACCCGTGCGCTTTACGCACGTAAAAATCCCACGGCAGTTGAAAGTCGGTAAGAGCAGAGAGAAATCCCACTGCCTGGTATGGCCAAATTGATAGCTAGGTTTTCCAAGTGTGTCCACACACCCTCCTCACCCTGTGCCCCCCCCCCGGGAAAAAAAATTGGGTAGGAGCTGCACTTGCGGCGACGCTCTCTCCGGGGGAGAGCAGCCCGAATTTCACAGAGATAAGTCTCTGTGACTTGAATATACCAAATACTATAAAAAAAATACCAAATACTTTGGCGGTGAAAGGGTTAATGCACATGAAAAGACTGATACAGTATTTTGATTTGTGTGTGTGCTTTCAGCTGGATGAGACTGTCTCTTTGGAAATGCTGAACAAATCCATTGCCTTCTTCCAGGTATGTCGGAAAGATTAGCGCGCTTAAAGATTAAAGGATTAGCACTATAGACATTTTCTGAATAAATAAATAAACAAACAAGATAGTAATGCCTATTACAAGATAGTAAGTTGATGTGTCAGAATGTGTAAGCCTAGTTAAGTAAAAGCAACTAGTGTGTGAGTCCAGTTTTGTATATGCAGCTTTTTGTCATTAGTTTTGGTGCACTAGGCTATATATTGATGGATTTGTTCCAATTTCACATTTAGCCAAATACAATCTCCAATCTATACTAACCATACATTACCAACACTCAAAACAATAGCATAAACACCAATCGATCTGGAAATCACACACTAGTTGCTTTTACTTAACTAGGCTTACACATTCTGACACATCAACTTACTATCTTGTAATAGGCATTACTATCTTGTTTGTTTATTTATTTATTCAGAAAATGTCTATAGTGCTAATCCTTTAATCTTTAAGCGCGCTAATCTTTCCGACATACCTGGAAGAAGGCAATGGATTTGTTCAGCATTTCCAAAGAGACAGTCTCATCCAGCTGAAAGCACACACACAAATCAAAATACTGTATCAGTCTTTTCATGTGCATTAACCCTTTCACCGCCAATGTATTTGGTATTTTTTTTATAGTATTTGGTATATTCAAGTCACAGAGACTTATCTCTGTGAAATTCGGGCTGCTCCCCCCCACAGAGCGCATCACCGCAAGTGCAGCTCCTACCCAATTTTTTTTCCGGGGGTGGGGCACAGGGTGAGGAGGGTGTGTGGACACACTTGGAAAACCTAGCTATCAATTTGGCCATACCAGGCAGCGGGATTTCTCCCTGCTCTTACCGACTTTCAACTGCCGTGGGATTTTTACGTGCGTAAAGCGCACGGGTCAGACTAGCTTTAAGTCCCCATCCGAAGGACTGGACGTTCAGTTCGATTTTCCTGTCAAACTAGAAAGAAAGGGCAAGGCCGGGATTCGAACCCGGGTCACTCACGCTGCAGTCACGCATTACATTTGGCAGGCGAACGTCTTAACCACTCTGCCACCTTTCTCCCTCATACCATGTCGCATTTATGCACCACAATGGTTTAAACACCCACGTCACTAAAAGGTATCAAATCAAAGCCTGTTATCCGAAGACCCTATTTTCTAATTTTGGGAGGTAAGGATAGGCCTAATGTTATACATGTCACAGAGGAATTCACAAAGTAGCAACATTTTTTTTTTCTCTACCCAGTTATTGGTATGGCTTGTACCCACATGTCGTCATATCCGGCCACAAGGAGCGTGCCATATTATGGAAGACCGCCATCTTAGTCAGTAACTTTGTTTGAAAAATGCCAGATCGATGCTGTTTACACACAAATCTGACTAAGATGGCGACACTTCCGTTGGAAGGGTCGAGATGCGCACGCAGGTGGGGGGAGCCATATTTTGGCTGAAAAATGGCTGGCGGCGAAAAGGTTAATAAAATGCCTGTGTTTGTATGAGAGAATTAGGCAAAGGTTTGCAGGCATTTTATGTCAGTCTTTTGCTTCTGACTATGACTGCCAGATAGCAGAGGGGGGCAGCTGCTATTCTGAATGGCTGGAGATGCCTTGCCCAGGGCTATGTCCCCACTCTTTGGGGCAAAAGGATCTGAGGACAGCTGACATTGGGGAAGGTCCCCAAAGGCTAACCAATCCCTTTGGCTGCAGCCCTAAGTTCTAGGCATGTCCTAGTAACACATCTCACTTCCACTCTTGCATAAACACGACAGCAAAACAACCGTCATATCTCACTTCCACTCTTGCATAAACACGACAGCAAAACAACCGTCATATCTCACTTCCACTCTTGCATAAACACGACAGCAAAACAACCGTCATATCTCACTTCCACTCTTGCATAAACACGACAGCAAAACAACCGTCATATCTCACTTCCACTCTTGCATAAACACGACAGCAAAACAACCGTCATATCTCACTTCCACTCTTGCATAAACACGACAGCAAAACAACCGTCATATCTCACTTCCACTCTTGCATAAACACGACAGCAAAACAACCGTCATATCTCACTTCCACTCTTGCATAAACACGACAGCAAAACAGCCGTCATATCTCACTTCCACTCTTGCATAAACACGACAGCAAAACAACCGTCATATCTCACTTCCACTCTTGCATAAACACGACAGCAAAACAGCCGTCATATCTCACTTCCACTCTTGCATAAACACGACAGCAAAACAACCGTCATATCTCACTTCCACTCTTGCATAAACACGACAGCAAAACAACCGTCATATCTCACTTCCACTCTTGCATAAACACGACAGCAAAACAACCGTCATATCTCACTTCCACTCTTGCATAAACACAACAGCAAAACAACCGTCATATCTCACTTTCACTCTTGCATAAACACGACAGCAAAACAACCGTCATGTCTCATTTACACAGCTCAACTCTTCCAGCACCATGGGCGAATACATTCGCCCAGTACATCACACTTCACTCCCACCAAACGCAAAGACATTCACTGCCAAGCACCCTGCCATGTGTTATCTACTTTGAGCACTTATGTCAGTGATTTTACTGTTAAAGCAGCGCATGCGCTCTAAAAATTGAGAAATTATCAATTTTATTATCATAAAGTTTAAAAGAGACCCATTAGACTCAATCTGAGAAAATGGTCTAGAGATACATATTTCCTGACTTGTCTAAACCAAAAACCAGCATTTCAAACCTCCCAAAATCAGTAACAGATTTTTAAAGTCCGTGCTTGGGTGCATATGAAAAAGAATATTAACTCTTTCACCGCCAGCCATATTTCAGCCAAAAAATTGTCCATTAAATTTACCTGGGTAGAGAACAAAATCCATCTGCAGTATTGGGGATTCTTCTGTGACATATATAAAACAAGGTCTATCCTTACTTCCCAAAACTAAGACAATTAGGGTCTTTGGATAATAGACCCCAATTTGATGCCTTTTAGTGAGATAGGTGTTAAATCACTGTGGTGCTAAAATGCGACGTTGGCGGTGAAAGGATTAAAATTTGAAATATTTACGGTATCAAGTGGGCGTTTGGGTGTTTACATTGTAAGATGTTTTAAAGTTACATAGCACAGTCCTTTTCCATTGTACTGCAGTAAACTGCACTGTGTTGTACTGCATTGCATCAGCATGTGTTCCAATGCACTGCACTGAAATGTAATAATAATAATAATTGGCACTTATATAGCGCACATATCTAGAAAATTCTATCCATGGCGTTTTACAAAGAAATAAAACTACAAACTTTCCCATTCTCTCTCTCACACACACACACACACAACAAACAAAAAAAAAAAAAAAAGAGACAAAAAGAAGGGAAAACGAAGAAGGGGAGAGGGTGGGAAGGGGGTGACGGGGGGGCGGGGGGGGGGGCGTCACACACCACACACACACCACTCAATTTCCATACGGCACAATCAACCCCCACACACACACACACATGTACTGCATTGTATTGCGCCACACTGTACGCCATGCTACTATACTATATTATACTTGTATGTGTTATTCAGTCGTTCCCCCCCCCCCCCCCCCCCATGGGAATACTGTGTTGTTGTTGTTGGACAAATAGTACAAACCGATTTACTTAATTTAGAAAGCAACAACGTTTAGTTTCCCACTTAAGGGTTAGTAGAACTTCATAAAATTAAGCGCTGGTTCTTGCGATGTCGATGTAGTGGTCCAGGGTCTTCTCTGTCCTTACCTGGTCCTTGTGGAGCATGTCGATGCAGTGGTCCAGGGTCTTCTCTGTCCTTACCTGGTCCTTGTGGAGCATGTCCATGTCCAGGGTCTTCTCCATCCTTACCTGGTCCTTGTGGAGCATGTCGATGTAGTGGTCCAGGGTCTTCTCTGTCCTTACCTGGTCCTTGTGGAGCATGTCCATGTCCAGGGTCTTCTCTGTCCTTACCTGGTCCTTGTGGAGCATGTCCATGTCCAGGGTCTTCTCCATCCTTACCTGGTCCTTGTGGAGCATGTCGATGTAGTGGTCCAGGGTCTTCTCCATCCTTACCTGGTCCTTGTGGAGCATGTCCATGTCCAGGGTCTTCTCTGTCCTTACCTGGTCCTTGTGGAGCATGTCCATGTCCAGGGTCTTCTCCATCCTTACCTGGTCCTTGTGGAGCATGTCCATGTCCAGGGTCTTCTCTATCCTTACCTGGTCCTTGTGGAGCATGTCCATGTAGTAGTTGTCTTCTCTATCCTTACCTGGTCCTTGCGGAGCATGTCGATGTAGTGGTCCAGGGTCTTCTCATGGGCCGACATCTCCGGCAGCAGCGTGCCCACTTTCAGGAAGAGATCCATGCCACAGTTGTTCAGGGCGCTGCACACACAATAATTACCATATTTTGTTCTGACGATAAGGCGATACGTTTTTTTTCCCCATGAGAGTGAGACCCCTGCACCTAACAATGTGACTTCTAATATTAATATAGTGAGAAAATATAATAACAAAATCTGAATATTGTGTAATGTTTAGCACTGAGCACTGGTGCATGGAGGCCTGCCTTACCAACAGGAGAGCAGTGAGGGGTCTCACCTCTCCTACTGGTGCATGGAGGCCTGCCTTACCGACAGGAGAGCAGTGAGGGGTCTCACCTCTCGTACTGGTGCATGGAGACCTGCCTTACCAACAGGAGAGCAACAGGAGTGGTCTCACCTCTCGTACTGGTGCATGGAGGCCTGCCTTACCAACAGGAGAGCAGTGAGTGGTCTCACCTCTCGTACTGGTGCATGGAGGCCTGCCTTACCAACAGGAGAGGTCTCACCTCTCATACTGGTGCATGGAGGCCTGCCTCACCAACAGGAGAGCAGTGAGTGGTCTCACCTCTCGTACTGGTGCATGGAGGCCTGCAGGGAGGCCAGATGCAGCACCAGGCCGTTGGCAAAGCTGCACTGCTCCGCCCGCGACCCCTTCAGCACGTGCTCCTTATCCAGCTTCTCCACCACCTCAAACTGACACGGGCAAACACACACATACATATATATTAGGCATTAGGTATTAGGTACTTCATAGTCACAGAGGCGTCTCTGTGAATTCAGGTTGCTCCCACCTGGAGAGCGCGTCACAGCCAGAGGCGCGCCACCCATTTTTTTTTTTTTTTGCATGCGATTTTTGTGACTGATGTGGGTGGGGGGGGGGGTGGGGGTGCAAATTTGGACCAAATGACAACTTTTTGTTGCCACTGGGTTTAACGTATGCTACCTCGGTTTATCGTCTCATCCGAAAGACAGTAAGGCCTAGTGCAAAGTGAGAGGAAAAATCCCCTGTACCCAGGTTCGAACTCGGGTTTACTTGACATGAAGCGAACACGCTACCACTGTGCCACTCTACACCACCATAAGCATGTGCACAAGCATAGACACACACACGCTCACTCGCACAGACAAATTAAACACATAACACAGGTTGGCAAAACTCGCGCCGCTCCATTCGGGCCCCCTGGTTCTGCACATGTTTCTTTTAAAGCTTGTCCACCACCTCAAACTGACATGGGCAACCACATACATAGATGCATGCATGAGCGAGCATAATCTCTCTTTCTCTCTCTCACACACACACACACACACACACACTGAAAACACGTCGACAAACCTGCACTGCTGTGGGACCCTTTCAATACATATTCTTTCTCCAGCTTCTCTACCAGAACCACCTCAAACTGACAGCAAACAAAAGTGCCAATGCATAAAAACGTGCATACATGAGCGAGCATACTCACATACCACACACACATACACAGAGACAAACGCACACAAAGTAAAAACATAACAGAGGTTGGCAAAACTGCACTGCTCCACCTACGACCTCTTCTGCATGTCTTCCTTCTGCAGCTTTTCCACCACCTCAAACTGACAGTACAATGCATGAGCATATACGAAAGGGACATTAAGTGTCAAACTAACCATCCCGAGAAAATTATACATTTGAAAACTTCAGACAACTCTCTTTCTAATGACACAAGAACCATTCTTGTATCTTTTTTCGTTCCAGAGTTATGAGCATTTAAAGTTAGTAGGGTGAGCGTCGGCCATTTTGAGAAAACACAGTCTAAAGTCTAGCCTAGCTGAAGAAAATGCATTGACCTATTCGTTTTAAAGCACTTAAAAGACCATTTAGAGACCATATTAAAGATTGTCCTTTATAAATATGAAGAGATAAGAGAACACGAAAATACCCATAACTCAAAATTAATGTAAAAAAAAAAGAGATTTTTGACTTTTGGAATCCAAGCCTGTTGTGAGAAACTGGCCCAGCGACTTAATGTCTCTTTCGTGGTGCTGGGTCACATATGTGAGTGTGCATGCACACACACAAACACTCACGCACACTCGTATAATATCACGTAGTGTAGAAAGACGTAAAACAAAGCAACTCAGTCACACACACACATACAGAAAATGAAAGAAACAATAGTGGTTGGCAAAATTGTACTGATCTTACCTCTTCAACATGCTCCTTTTACAACTTATGTGCAAATGCGTATAAAAAACAAGTAAACGTGAGCATACACTCACACACACAAAGAAAGAAAATAATACAGGTTGGCAAAACGGCAATGTTTTGGTCCTGGTCTTTTTCAACACACAGTCTTTCTCTAACTTTCTATCACCTCAAACAAACGTAGGCATGAGCATGCATGTGAACATGCGCACACATACAAGCATACATACAAACAAGTGCACACACACACCACACTCATCCCTACCCATTTTTCTCTTCTGATATCACAGATGGTGAATAGTACGTTAAACGAAAGACAACAGACCAAGAAAATTTAAAATCAATGACTGAGAAGACGTAAAGTAGATTATATAAAGCTTTTCAGTTATAACCTCCAAAAATGTTTTTACACTCACAACCATTCCTTCCTGGCCCACCCACCTTCTCTTTGACTTGAGAGGCCAAGAGTTCCGCTTTGTTCATGATTCGAGGCACCATCAGCAGAACAGACACAGCATCATGGTCCCCTGCCAAAGCCACATTCATTTCATCAACTAATTTCACACAGAACAAGAGCATTATACAGCGCAACCAGAGAAACGAGAAAAGATGTATGCGGTTACTGAATTCAATTTTAATGAACCAGTTTTCGATATAAAATAAACTACAGCATACAACATACAAAACAAGAACTAAAAAAAAAGCAGAATAAAGCACAGACACAACCCCCCCCCCACCCTGGGGTTTGGGATAGGGTTAGGGATAGGGTTAGGGATAGGTTTAGGGTCAGATTAGTGTCAAATACACAAACAAATAAAAGTTGATGACTCAATCTGACCCTAAGCCTATCCCTAACCTGAAACCGTCTGAAATGAATGGAAGGGGCAAGGGAGGGGGCTATTCTTAACATTTGCTCTTTTTTTTTTTTTAAAGGAGACCACTGCCTGAACCTGCATCAAACTTGAGCTGAATTTGTATTTCTAACACTGACCCCAATGATCGGTTCAAAGAGCGTAATTCCTTGAGGGAGAGGATTTTCTTGTGCCGACCACTGCCCGAACCTGTATCTAGCTGCATGAATACGTTCCTTCACAGGCTTCATGCATAACAACAACAACATACAGTATTTATACTGCGCTGAATCTTGATAGAAATCAAATCAAAGCGCACACACACGTTAGCATTCGCACGTTACCCACATGTGCATACCCACTTGCACCCCTGGCTATCTTACCTCCCCTGCCCAGGAAGGAGTCGGGCATGAAGGACAGCAGCATCTTCACGTGGGACGTGGCCTGGAGCACCTCCAGCTTACGGAGCTCCATGTCAATGGTCTGCAAGGGAAACGATCGCAACACACTTGAGCAAAATCACACATCTAAAGGACATAGCATGTTCATGGGCGCTTCTACAAAATCCTGGAAAACCTAAAACGGAAGGGGTACAGGGGCCACCTAAAGCAGGGTTCATACACATTTTTCATACCAAAATTCACAAACTTTCAAAGACCTTTTCAAATACCCATTATCCTATTTTCAAAGACCTCTTACGACATAAATAAAAAGTTAATAAACTGAAAAACAACATTCTTTTCTATTTGATGACAATTGCTTCGATCACAATCACTCAAGTTGCACCTGTGTAGCCAAAAGACCCAGATATAGTGACAGGAAGTAACTTTTGACAAATCGAGGACATCTTATAGATGTAACTAGATCATCAAACAGCGGATATAGGAAAATAAGCCAAATTAAATTCCTACTGTATCAATTCTGGGAGCAAACAAGAACATGATTACTGTGTCAGACTTTTTTAGGCAACACTGACTTTTTCCCAAACCATTTCACGATTTTCACAGACGAAAGCCAATTTTCAAAGACCTTCAAAGACTGTGCGAATCCTGTAAAGGAAAACTGCTGTTTCAAAGGGATTTGACAGGCTCTCCTTGAAGCAAAGCACAAAGCTAAGGCATGACAAGGGCAGTGACAGGTGGTGCTAGGGACTAAATGTGGGAAGGTGAGAAAGGAAGTTCCTCACCGCAGCAAATTAAAAAAACCTGATGTGCAAGCAGAGGTTACAGTAAAAAAAAAACAACACAAAAAACCCAGCCTTAAAACCCCTGAATTTAGGCATACAGCCAGCAGAGAAACACCCATGCATGTTCAAAATGTTGACGCCCAAGCTTATACACGAAATTGGACACAATCAAGTAGACAGTCGAACAAAACACTGGCATGGTGGCCATGAAAGAGAGAGAGAGAGAGAGAGAGAGAGAGAGAGAGAGAGAGAGAGAGAGAGAGAGAGAGAGAGAGAGAGAGAGAGAGAGAGAGAGAGACTAGAGAGATAGAAGAAACTAACAAAAGAGTGAGAGAGAGAGAGAGAAAGAGAGAGAGAGCAAGAAAGAAAGAGACAGACAGACAGGTGAGGTACAAGCAAATAGATTCCTTGGTGCCCACCTTGGCAAAAGCTTTGGTCTCTGCAAACTTGGCCTTGAAGTCGAAGAGCTCGATGCTGGGCGTCTCTGCCTTTGTCTCAGACTCCAGCTGTTTGCTGCGCAGCTCTTTGTTAGCTTCCTGCGACACGTCAACCAAGGGGGAAAAGTACACATTTAAAGAACCTCAACAGGCCGAAGAGAGCAAATTGATTTTCATTAGGTATTAGGTAGGTATTAGGTACTTTATAGTCACAGAGGCATCTCCGTGAAATTTGGGTTGCTCCCACCTGGAGAGCGCGTCGCAGCCAGAGGCGCGCCACCCAATTTTTAAATTTTTTTGGCATGCAATTTTTTGTGTGACTGATGAGGAAGGAAAGGGGTGGTGATAAATTTGGACCAAATGACAACTTTTTTGTTGCCACTGGGTTTAACATGTGCTAAGTGCATGGGCACACGGGACCTCGGTTTATCGTCTCATCCGAAAGACTCCACATTCAGACCGTAAGGCCTAGTGCAAAGTGAGAGGAAAAATCCCCTGTACCCAGGTTTGAACTCGGGTTTACTTGACACAAGGCGAATGCGTTACCTCTGTGCCACTCTACACCTTAAACTTTTGCAGTCTGGCCACCACATAAAATCAAAGGAAAGACGCATTTAATTTTAAAGACCCTGAACTGGCTGAAAAGAGCAAAACTGACTTTTCATCTACTTTCATGCACCACATAAATCACAGGTAAATAATACATTTAAAGACCCTGAAGAGAGCACATTGATTTTCACTTTCAATATTTTTTTGGCAATTTGGCTTCCATCACCACATAAAATCAAGGGGAAAACACATTAACTGCCACCAACGTATTATGTACTGACCTGATGACATCACTGATGATGTTATCAGATGAAGAGGAATAACCCTGTTATGCTGGGTTTCGCTCTAACAGAGTCAAGAGAGTTATATCCCCAGACCATTTTGCCAGATTGGCTCTTTCAGTTGTCTTTTTTATGGCATGATTTGCCCAATGATTTTTTCTTTAATTTTCTCTGGCAGTCAAGGGGTTAAAAAACCCTGAAGAGAGCAAAGCGATTTGTCATCAAGAATAACTCAAGCGTCTTATTCTAGCTTGATATTTCAAAGTGAGAAACAGAAACGTTTGATCAACATCTTGATAATTTATTACTGATCATAAAAGTTGACAACTTCCCAACTACAAAAAACACAAATTCCAGGCTGACTCTTCTAGAATAGTAGTTGCCTCCCCAGCTATCTGAGAGTAAGTCAAAGCGAAGCACATGAGTGCCTGGTAGGTAGGTAGGCATAGTTTAGTCACAGAGGTGTTTGTGAAATTCGGGTTGCTCCCACCTGGAGAGCCTGTCGCAGCCAGAGGCGCACCACCCAATTTATTTTTTTGCATGCGATTTTTGTGTGACTGATGAGGAAGGAAAGGGGACGGTGTGTGTGTGTGTACATTTTGACCAAACGACAACATTTTCGTTGCCACTGGGTTTAATGTGTGCTAAGTACATGGGCACACGGGACCTCGGTTTATCGTCTCATCCGACAGACTCCATGTTCAGACCGTAAGGCCTAGTGCAAAGTGAGAGGAAAAATCCCCTGTACCCAGGTTCGAACTCGGGTTTTACTTGACACAAGGTGAACGCGCTACCACTGTGCCACTCTACAGGCATGATGTGCCTGACCTGTAGTTGGGCTACCCGTCCGCAGAATTTGTTCAGGGTGGACTCGTAGTCAGCCACCGTCACTTGACTGACAGTGGGGGTGCTTCCCTGGACATCCCCCTCCCCCCCCCCCAACTTCTATCAGGCATCAGAATATTCTGAAGTCCAATCCTTTGAAAGCTGTGGTCTTAGGGCCATCAACACTGAAATCAATTCCCAACATCACCAAAAAGGCTTTATGTGGTGAGATATAACTATAAAATGCTATTTAACAGAAAAGATAACACTCAATAAAAAGTCAAAACCTCTGACAGAAGTGGCCAATCCTCTGTCAGAAATTCTTAATCCTCTAAAAATAGCTGATCCTCTGACAATTCTGACACCTGTTCTATACAGATTGAAGCCCGGTCCTCTAGAATAGCACCCATGATGTGCCTTACCTGTAGTTGGGCCACCAGTCCTCTGAACTTGTTCAGCGTGGTCTCGTAGTCAGCCACCGTCTCCTGCATGGCGTCAACCTTCCTCTGGGTCTGTAGGGAAAATGAAACACTGTGTATGTATTCTTCTTCTTCTTCTGCGTTCCCAGTGGTGTATGTATTCATTTCCCCCGGTGGGGATACCGGGGGTCTTTCGTAAAAATAGTTCCACCTTCTGGAAGTTCTGTGCTTGTAACTTCCTCTAATCTGCCAATCTCTTTGACTCTGCCTTTTTCCTTTGCTTTCTATCATCTACTATCTTTCTGACTTATGGTCCATTCTCCTGCCTTTAAAAAAAAAAAATCGAAATAATTTTTTCTCCTTTGAGCTCCTTCGAAATCAGAACGTGTCGGCTGTACGCAGCGGGGAAACCAGTGAAAACTAAAAACCGGACACATATGTACCTTATCCATTATGACCATTCGGCAGGAGAAAATCTTTGTAAGAATTTTTGGGAAAAAAAAAAGGCAGGAGGAGAATGGACCAAGTAAGTCAGAAAGATAGTAGACGACAGTAAGCAAAAGGAAAAGGCAAGAGTCAACGAGAGTGACAGATTAGAGGAAGTTACAAGCACAGAACTTCCAGAAGGTGGGGGAACTATTTATACAAAAAACTTCCCCAGTATCTTGCTCTTCCTGCCACGTGGTTTCACCCACGCGTTGCCAATAAAAACATCATACTAAATACAATGATACACATGATATGAGTAGTACTTTTACAGGTTTGTAGCTTTACATCCAAATCTGAAGCACATTCAACGTAAGAATGGTGGGTAGAAAAAACCATGGTACCTGTGAAAAGGAGAAACTTCAACTTAACCCTCTCACTCTGAGCAATCGAACCGATAATCTATATTGAATACCAAGTGATGGGAAGTAACTCCGAACGTCACACCAAATCTTTTATTTAAAAAAATCACCCAGAATAAAGTCTAACTCACATTTCATTTCTGAAAGATGCATATTGAATAGCAATGATGATATTTTCATTCCGAAGCTAACACACTGTCACACAACAAACCATGAATTGGAATTAAAAAATCCGTAATGGCGCTCCGAGCATCGCGCCGAGTCAATACTGCGCACGTGACGTGGAAAGAAAAAAATAATTTGGGGTCACTTCGAAAAATCCGTTCAAAAAGACTAGTGGGTGCTTTCCCTTGCTGTAAGAACCAAAAATGGACCAGCGAGTCAGGAACAGGAAGAACTAACTTAGTATATTGCATTGTGGGTAGGGCAAAAGTGAAAGTGAAACTACTAGACCGGGCGTTCAGCGGGCGCAATCGGGGGCTATGGGAGCCAATGGTAAAGAAAAAATTGGTCGGATCTGGCGTATGCAGCCGTGAGAGGGTTAAGGCACGAAACGTTGAAGTTTCTTCTTTTCACAGGTACCTTGTTTTTTTCTACACACCATTCTTACGTTGCTCCAAAAGGTACCGGTCATTTTTTTCATCTTCTTGAAGCACATTCAAGCAATGTATAAAGACTTTTTAACACAAGCACACACTCAAGCATGGCACATCCATAAACACACACTGACACACATACATACATACAGACAGACATACAGACAGACATACAGACAGACAGACAGGCAGACAGACAGACAGACAGACAGACAGACAGACAGACAGACAGAGCAAACCCACCTCACTGAGGCGAACCAGGGCGTTGTCTCTCTCCTCCCTCAGCTCCAGCTCTGTTTCTCTGGCGTTCTCCTGCAGCTCCTCGTTCATTTCGTTCAACGCTTCCTGCAACACAGTTCGCAATCGCAGATGCCTAAGGCGAATTTTCCATTTGCAGGAACAAAAACCTTAACCCTTTGACTGCCGTATAACGTATCACGTACTGAGGTGAGGACATCACTGATGACATCATCAGATGAAGAGGAATAACTCCGATATGCTGGCTTTTGCTCTAACACAGTCAAGAGAGTTATATCCCCAGACCGTTTTGGCAGATTGGCTCTATCTGTTGTCTTTTTCATGGCATGATTTGTACAATGATTTTTTCTTTCATTTTCTCTGGCAGTCAAGGGGTTAAAAAGCTGGAATTGTTTGTCGCCTTGCGATTGGCTAATCGCCCTTACTTGCCGAATTAATACATAATTGTTCCGGAACACGGCAAGAAAATGTAGTTGACTGGTTACTATCGCCGATGTGGTGCATCTTTCAATGCTGATTCACAAGAGCTAAGTTCTCAAATTATAAAAATAAAAGTCGATCATTTGTTTTCTCCCATTAGTACGATGAACGATCCTTTTGCATGTTTGCGATTGTTTGACAGTTGCTTATTTTTCTTTGGCAGAATTAGTTTTTTTGCAATATCCAGTCAAAATTTTCTTTTTGATGCCATCTTTGAATGCAGATAAAGACAGGAAGTGACATCAGCCACTCAAAAGCTTTGAATGGTTGCAGTCCGCAGTTTCAAGATTTCACTACTTGGCAATTTCGATGTACTGGATCAGGCAATGGAAAATCATACTTTTGGAACACCGGTGGACCGATCTCCTTATCTTCCGGGAGAAATGCGGGCCTACCGTGTGTACTGCACAACTCCTCATTCATTTAATTCAAAGCTTCCTGTAATGCAGTTCACAAGCCTTGTCTGGGTCTGTAAGTATCACACTGATTCTTAATGGTCAACTTAGGATGCCCATTTCACCGCCAGGTGGCAATCAAACCAGTAGGGGCTTAGCGTGTGATATTCTTAGTTGGGGGTAGAGGGAAAGAGAGAGAGGGAGATGAGTCCTAAGCTGCTCATTGAGTGCTTAAAACTGGAAATGCCAGACCATTGTATATGACAAAGAAACTTTTAAATTAGAAAACAAACATGAATAACCATTAACTCAGTGGCATCGTTCCGCACGTATGTGTGTGGAAGAAATGCAAAGCTGTCATTTTGAGGAATTTGCTTAAGGGAAGTCAATCCGTGTGCACACCATGCTTTGGTCACTTCTAAACTCGCTTCGCTTCCTTAGACCCTTTTTTGGCCTCTTACTGTACGTTTGTAGTCGTTTGTAGTGAGGAAACCAATTCCTGTAGAGTCTTTCTATATAAAGTCTATATGTTAAAAAGTCTGATCTATCGCTTCCCTATGAAGAAAAAACGCTGTAATCTTCTTTCATTTCTCCTTTTGTTTATGTCTGTTTTGCTTGTGTGTATGGCTGGAGTGATTTGTGAGTTTTTGAATAATTCAAAATCATTGCGATGCAAATGAGTTAATGCCAAACAATACCCCCCGTGGGGATACCGGGGGTCTTTTGCATAAATAGTTCCCCACCTTCTGGAAGTTCTGTGCTTGTAACTTCCTCTAATCTATCACTCTCTTTGACTCTGCCTTTTCTTTTGCTTACTGCCATCTACCATCTCTCTGCCTTACCAGTCCATTCTCCTGCCTTTTGTCACAAAACACCTTCAAAAAGATTTCCTGCAGCCGAAGTCGGACATGCTGCGCTTCTTAGTTAGGCACATAATGGCAGCATGATGCATCTGCGCTCATAATTGACAGGAAACTGAGCGATCGAAGAAGAAGAATGCCAAACACTGACACATATCTGAGTACTGTGCTCAACATACGGAGCAGCTGGAAGAGCGATTCCACTTCACAAACAAGCAACATCTCCTTCAGCTTCAAGCAGTTCGAAAAAACAACAACATTGCAGCAGATCTGGACGCATCGATAAAAGCATTTAGAGCTTCATAAGAAAATAAAATAAAATTCAGCGCCTATAATAGGCAACAGCAACTTGACTCGACTCACACACGTAATGTTCTCATCCCTAGCTGATGCATTTGTACCATAGTGTTCAAGTGCTTCAGCTGTTGGGATGATCCCTGGAGTCTTTTAGCCAGGGTATGTAAGCAACAACGAGTACATTCCTACGTTACGTACTTTGCTTTCAGGGATCCTGTACCTTCATTGACATTAGCTATTAGGTACTTTAATAAAAGTCTTTATAGTCACAGAGGCGTCTCAGTGAAATTCGGGTTGCTCCCACCTGGAGAGCGCGTCGCAGCCAGAGGCGTGCCACCCATTTTAATTTTTTTGCATGCGATTTTTGTGACTGATGAGGAAGGAAAGGTGAGTGTGTGTGTGTGTGTGTGTGGTGTGTGTGTGGTGTGTGTGCGTCCGTGAGTGTGTCTGTGTGCGTGTGTGATGAGATGATCATGATAAAGATCATGAATATCAATGTGCTCTGGAGGGACAGATTAAATATGTATGCATAGGCTACTTATGTGTGCGTCCTTTAATATCGTCGGTGAAATTCAAAAACCTCGCATCTCGATTTTTGTTTTTTTTGAGTCAGCTCTCTAATTTTTCCTGCCACCTTCCACCAAAAGCTCGTATCTCTAGCGACTTTCTATCTGGGGTAAATGAGGTTGTGAAAATACACGAAAAACTCGTAAGTCCCAAATTCAGATCTAGTCAAAGACGAAAACCTCGTATCTTCGTTCTTTTCAAGTCTAATTTTTTTTCAAAAATAATAATTTTAACGAAATGCAGGAGTAAACTCGCAATGTCTTGAACAACATATTCATCGCAGTTAACCAATTGAGGTCAATGCGGTAAATTTTAAAAACAGTTTTTATCATTTTTCTCAAAACTACCAAAATTGAAATACAAGGTTTTTGAATTTCACAGACGATATTCTGATAACACAGGGTTCCCACCCTTTACAATATAAGGACCTTATTAGCACCATTTCACTTCTCATAAGGACGTAAACCGTCTGGAGCCTAAAGAAAATTCTCTAAAAATCTGTGCCCATTGACGCCACACAAAACATTGCGCCTTCCTGGGATCTTTGTCTGTCCTAATCCAGTACTTATAATCACCGTCCTTTATTTAACCAGCGATCTTGGAAAGAGCATTTTCCTAGCATCTTGTTTTCTTCATGAGAACGCGGCAACGTTGTCGACCGGTTATTTCTGGTCAGGCTCATTGAGCGAGTTCGGTGATTTACCTCCCTTGTTATGTCGTCTGCTCCACTTCCACTTCATTCTGAACGTGATTGGACGCAAATGCGGTCAAAATCTATCAGGCATGGGAATTAGAGAAGACAAAAAAGACTGAAAATTGGGGTCTGGAAGCAGACATAGGAACAAGGAGTAAAAATAAGCACCTATAAGGCCTTATGAGGCCCATCCACAAATATAAAAACTTATAAGCACCTGTAAGGACAGTGGGAACCCTGTAACATCATAAATTTGAATCTGAAAGCTTTTCAAATTGTTACGCATATTTACGCTTGAAGGAAGCGTGTGTGGTAGGGAAAGGGTTAAAGGTAAGATCTGTGTGTTACCAGGTCGTTCTTTTCCTCTTCCAGGGCCTCCACCTTCTCCTCCAGCTTCAGGGATCGCTCTGTCAGCTTCTCCACCATCTCCTCCGCCCCCAGGGCAGCGTCCACCTGCAGGGACACACCATCATCATCATCATCATCATCGTCATCACCATCATCATCATCATTACCACCATCATTATTGTCATCATCATCACCATTATTATCATCACCATCATCATCGTCATCATCACCATCTGCCAGTTTCTCCACCATCTCCTCAGCCCCTAGGGCAGCGTCCACCTGCAGGGACACACCATCATTATTGTCATCATCATTGTCATCATCGTCGTCATCACCATCATCTGTCAGCTTCTCCACCATCTCCTCTGCCCCTAGGGCGGCATCCACCTATCATCCTCATCATCATCGTCATCATCAGCACACACACACACATATACCAAAAAAAACCCAGAACATTGCTGACCTGCTCCTTGAGTTCGATGACCTGGTTCTGGAGCTCGGAGACCTGCGTGGAGAAGCGCTCCTTGTCCCGCTGCAGGCCGCTGATCTCCGACTGCTGCTTGTCGCAGCGCTTCTCCAGCTGCTGCCGGTCCTGCTTCTCCGTCGTCAGCAGGTCACGCATCCTGAGACAGGCACACAGTATCCGCAAACCGATAGAACTTGCAAAATGTGACGTAAAAATTTGTGGCCTTCTATAAATGACATCAATTTTAGAATGACGCACTGCGCTCTAAGTGCTGTGTGTCTACTCAAACACACGAGGCGAGAGCTGGGGATCTACCTGAATGGTATAGTAGCTTACCCTGTTTGACCGACTGAACACTTAGGCAAGATCACTCCCACACACCATAACATTACTCCCCTGCTTAATTATTTCCGAACAATTCCTATTTTGTTGTTGTTGGGAAGTGTAATAATAATAATAATAAATGAATATTTAGGGCGCTTAATCTTAACAAAAGCCCTAAGCGCTTACAATCATGATAAAAACAATACTAACAAAATGAAAAGCTAGACAACACACAAAACACTCGCACGAACTTGAGGTCAAACACACACACACACACACCACGGACACACCACACACACACAACAACAAAACACACACACGTACGCGCGCACGCACACACATGACTCAATGGATAACCTTTGCAGGAGGAGGAGGAGAAAGATTATGTTTTGAAGAGAGTTGTTTGTTTTGAGGGAGGACTTGAAAGAAGAGAGGCTGTTTGAGGTTCGGAGTGCAGAAGGGAGGCCGTTCCAGGAGGAGGGAGCTTGGAAAGAAAAAGAACGTTCGCCAAGAGTTCTGGCACGGAAACGAGTCAGAGGAGGAGCGAAGCAGTCTAGTGGGAGTATAAATCGATAGAAGATCAGAGAGATATGATGGGGCCAAACAGGTAAAAAACAAACAAACCGGACACACATACAGACACAGAGACATCAGTCCTGCTTACCTCCTACACTTGGTATGAGTAGTTTGAACAACAAAATGAGTAGTTGGTCATGTTCCTATACATGTTATAAAACTGAATTGTATATGATAGCTGCTTTGTAGCTCATAAATATTACAGTTATATTTAATGTTGTTGTGACGTAGAAAGCACACAGACTTACTTGACAAGCCCTTCCTTCATCCTCTCATTCTGCTGTGTGAGCGCTCACTCACTCACACACACAAACACACACACACTCAAACACACACAGATCTTACTTGACAAGCCCCTCCTTCATCTCTCATTCTGCTGTGTGAGCGCTCACTCACTTCACACACTCAAAACACACACACACACTCAAACACACACAGATCTTACTTGACAAGCCCCTCCTTCATCCTCTCATTCTGCTGTGTGAGCGCTCACTCACTCACACACTCAAACACACACACACTCAAACACACACACAGATCTTACTTGACAAGCCCTTCCTTCATCCTCTCATTCTGCTGCTCCAGCTGTTTCATCTCAAACGTAGCCGCCACCCCGTCTGACCCTGTACAAACAAACAAAACTGCAAAATGGACTGAGTTTTTAACCTTCGCCATCAGTCTAAAATCCTCCGAAGTCGGAGTTTGGCTGCACACGTGGCGGGGTAATCACGAAGTAATACGGTAGTTTGAACAACAAAATGAATAGTTGGTCATGTTCCAATACTTGTTACGACACTGAGTTGTATATATGATAGCTGTTTTGTAGCTCATAAATGTTAGTTATATTTAATGTTGTAATCAAAAACGGTCACACACTACCGTAATGTTCTCATCCGTAGCTGATGCACTTGTACCATAGTGTTCACTTATAAGTATTCATTTCTTGAAAAAAAAAGGCAGGAGAATGGACCGATAAGGCAGAAAGTTAGTAGATGACAGCAAGCAAAGGGGAAAGGCAGAGTCAAAGAGAGTGACATACAATACAATACAATACCTTTCTCGCTGATTTCTCCTCGCAGCAGCTCCAGTTCCAGGGACATTTCTTCCAGCTTCTCCTTGCTGGACTCCAGCTCCTGCTGCAAACTCTCCGCCTGTGGGCAACACACCGCAGGAAACGCTGCACTTAGTGGTGTTTCTGGCATAAACTAACTTAACGCAAAGCAGTTAACCCTTTCAACGTCAGCCATTTTTCAGCCAAAACTTTTCATTAACCCTTTCGCCGCCAGTGTCGCATTTTTGCACGCCACAATGGCTTAACACCCATGTCACTAAAAGGCATGCGATCAGGAGGCTTGTGTATCTGAAGACACTATTTCCTTAATTTTGGGAGGTAAGGATAGGCCTAATGATATGATATACATGTCACAGAGGAATTCCCGGTATTGTAGATATTATTTTGTCTCTATCCAGGTAAGAGTATCTTTTTGCTAAAAAAAATAGCTGGCGGCGAAAGGGTTAAACTTACCTGGGTAGAGAAAAGATTTCATATGCAATATTTGGGATTCCTTTGTGACATCCATAAAATAATGGTCATTAGATAACAGACCCTCATTTGATGCCTTTTAGTTACATGGGTGCTCAATCATTGTGGTGCCAAGAGACGACAGTGGCGATGAAAGGGTTAAAAAGGTGATTAGCGCATCGAGCATACTACTGTATTGATTTTAGTGCTATATGAAATCAAATTTTTTTTATTATTAAAACTCTATAAAAGTAGTAGAAATTTTGTTTGGCTAACATTTTTTTTACACACACAAAGCTGCAACCCCCCAAAAAACCCAATGACAAAACATGGGGGCAAATTTTAAAGTTTAGTATTAACTTTTATTAAGCCAATAATACATTTTGGAAGAATGACAATGAACAACTCACTGTGACAGAACCTAGGAATGCAAAGTAAACAAAACTTTATTTTTCTCTTCCCCCCTCCCCACACAACTCTCTGTCTCTCTCAACTGGATTGACCTTTTCCTACCATTTCGTCTCCATTTCCTCTCCCACCCCCCCTCTCAACCTTTACTTTTCTCGTTCATTTCCTCCCCCCCTCTCTCCTCCACTTCTGACTGGACTAACCTTTTCCTCGTTCATTTCCTCTCCCTCTCAACCTTTACTTTTTTTTCTCTCCTCCACCCCCTCTCTGTGTGAACTGGACTGACCTTTTCCCCGTTCATTTCCTCTCCCTCTCAACCTTTATTTTTCTTCCCTTCTCTCTCTCTCTATCTCTCACTCTCCCCCCCTCTCTCTGTGTGTGAACTGGGACTGGACTTTTCCCCGTTCATTTCCTCTCCCTCTCAACCTTTACTTTTCTTCCCTTCTCTCTCTCTCTTCACTCTCCCCCCCCCTCTCTTCGCTCAAACTGGACTGACCTTTCCTCTCTCTCTCAACCTTCATTTTTGTTCCCTTCTCTCGCTTCTCTCTCCCCCCCCCTCTTTCTCCTCCCCCCCCTCCCCTCTCTCTCTCAACTGGACTGACCGTTCCTCGTTCATTTCCGCCACTCTCCCAACCTTTATTTTTCTACCTTCCTCTCTCTCTCTCTCTCCCCCCCCCTCCCCTCTATTCTCAACTGGACGGACCTGTTCCTCGTTCATCTCCTCACCTCTCAACCTTTATTCCTTCCCTTCTCTCTCCACTCACCCCCCCCCTATCTCTCTTCTCTCTGAAGGGACGACTTTTCCGCGGCCATTCCTTTCCTCTCAACCTTTTTATTTTTTATTTTCCTTCCCTTCTCTTCTCTCTCACTCATGCCCCCCCCCCCCCCTCTCTCTCTCTCAATGGACTGGACCTTTTCCTCTCATCTCAACCTTATTTTCTTTAACTTCTCTTATCTCTTTCACTCTCCCCCCCCTCCCCTCCTCTTTTCCTCATTCATTTCCTCTCGATCAAACCTTCATTTTTCTCCCTTCTCTCCTTCCTTCTCTTTCACTTCCACCCTCTAACTGGATGACCTTTTCCTCCCTCTCAAACCTTCATTTTCTTCCCTTCTCTCTCTCTCTTTCCTCTCCTCCCCTCTCAATGGACTGACCTTTGTCATCGGCATTTCCTTGTCCAGCGCGGCCATATCCATGGACTCGGATTTACGTCGGCCATTTCTCCTTGTAATGGTCAAAGTCCTGACGCACGTCATCCTCCCTCGCACAACAAACTACATACATGATGCCGTCCGTCCCGAGGGATTGAAAAGACCATAATAATAAAAATAATACATCAGCCTTCTTTAGAATTCAAACTCAAGGGCTCACATTCACTGATCACACGCAAATTGGGCTAACATACACATGCATTCGATCAATCACTAATTAATGTGCAAAAGCTACAGAGAGAAAAGCTCTTTGAAACAAGTGAGTTTTAATTTGGGGTTTTAAAAAGCGGGAAGTGATGAACTGTGACGGAGGTGAACAGCAAGGAGTTCCAGCAGTGGGGGCGCCAAAAAACTAAAACTGCGTTGTCCTAAAGACTTTAAATTCACTTTAGGAATGTTCAACAGTTTGGCATGGGAAGATTGGAGAGAGCGAGAAAGAGTGTAAGTTTGGAGAGCACTTGAGAGGTAGGATGGTAGGGTCTGTTCAAAGTGGTGGAAAGCAAGGACTGCCAGTTTGTACTCTAAACAAAACTGCACTGGCAGCCAGTGCAGCTCCCTGAGGAGTGGTGTGACATGGTCACACCTTCGCTTTCGGAGTGTGAGCCGAGCGCGCTGTTTTGGATTAGTTGAAGACCATCCGTCAACAGGTCCAATGTCAAAGGGTTCAGGATGTGGGCTGGGTACGAAGATGACTGATGAGTCCAATGCAGGGCCTTGAAGGTTTTGTGACAGTGGGGACAGGATAGAGAGATGAGGGGATCTGTTGGAGTTAAGTTGGAGAATTGCTGCTGCTCGCGTGATTTTTCTTCTTCTCGCACTTCTCAACAGTGCCTGTGCTGTCTCGATTCGGTGAGCCTCGAACTTGGTGACTGCACCACGCCATGCTGATCGGTTTTGGGCCAAAGTGTCCCAGGAGAGAATGTTGATATCAAAGTCCTTCAGGGACGCTTTGAGGGTGTCCTTGAACCATTTCTTTTGCCCTCCATGGCTACAATACATACACGCTGAACGTAGTACGGGCTATCTATTTTGAACGGTGGTAGTGTAGATCCTTCAGCTTTACTCACTGGCTTTGTTGTTCTTGTTGTTATCGTTCCCTGGCTTAAATTAAAGACTCCATGGATCATCCCAACAGCCGAAGCACTTGAACACTATGTTACAAAATTGCACAAACTACGGATGAGAACATTACGTGCGTGACTCTTTTTTTTATTACCCCGCCATGTGGGCAGACACACTCCGACTTCGGAAGATTTAGACCGAGGATGTTACACGCTAGGAGACTCCGTTACTGGCTAAAGACAATCCCCCGCTAAAATCTGCAGAGTATACAAAAATTTTGATGTAGCTTTGTTGTTCTAGCTTATGTCATTTGGTCTGCCACAGCCTCATGCCAAGGGCGAAGTCAGTGGCTTTTATCACTGGCATTAGCCTGAAATTGGGGCCAATGGTACAGAGAGGGCTGTGCAGTGGAAATTGGGGCCAATGGTACAGAGAGGGCTGTGCAGTGGAAATTCACTGGTACATTTTTACAATAAATGATCTTTTTTAACAGCTTAAATTTCCCCCCCCCCCTGCTGGCACCGTGCGTGGTGACATACATTCGCCCCAGGACATCACTCTACACTCCCAGCAAGTGCAAAGACATTCACTGCCAAGATCCCTGCCATGTTGTTTGGTCTATTTGGTAGCCCTAGGACATCACTCTACACTCCCATCAAATGCAAAGGACACTTCACTGCCAAGTATCCTGCTGCCATGTGTTTGTCTATTTTTTAGCCCCAGGACATCACTCTAACACTCACACCAAATGCAAAGACAGTCACTGCAAGTTTACCGGGCTGCCATGTGTTTCTATATTTAGCCCCAAGACATCACTCTACACTCCCACCAAATGCAAAGACAGTCACTGCCAAGTGCCCTGCCATGTTTGTTTGTCTATTCTTAGCCCCAGGACATCACTCTACACTCCCACCGAATGCAGACATTCAGTGTCAAGTACCCTGCCATGTGTTTGTCTAGTTTTGTGCCCCAGGACATCACACTTCACTTCCACCAAAATGCAAAGACATTCAATGGCAAGTGCCCTGCCATGTGTTTGTCTATTTGTAGCCCCAGGACATCACTCTACACTCACATCAAATGCAAAGACATTCACTGCCAATTGCCCTGCCATGTGTTTGTTTACTTTTTTAGCCCCAGGACATCGCTCTTACAACTCCCACCAAATGCAAAGGGACATTCACTTGCCAAGTGCCCTGCCATGTGTTTGTCTATTTTTTAGCCCAGGACATCACTCTACACTCCCACCAAATACAAAGACATCCACTGCCAAGTACCCTGCCATGTGTTTGTCTATTTTTAGCCCAGGATACCACTCTACACTCCCACCAAATGCAAAGACAGTCACTGCCAAGTACCCTGACATATGTTTGTCTATATTTTGTAGTCCCCAGGATATCCTCATAGCACTCCCACCACATGCAAAAGACCAGTCCACATGCTAAGTGTGCCCTGCCTATGTGTTTGTCTAGTGATAGCCCCAGGACATCACTCTACACTACTTATAAGTATTTTTATAAATGCAAAGACATTATTTACTGCAACAAGTGCCCTGCCATGTATGTTTGTCTACTTCTTGAGCCCCAGGACCTATCCACTCTTACACTACCACCAAATGTAAAGACATTCATTGCCATAGTACCCTGACATGTGGTTTGTCTATTTTTAGGCCCCAGGACATCACTCTAAACACTCGCTCACCAAATGCAAAGACAGTGCACATGCCAAGTACCCTGCACATGTGTGTTGTCTATTTTTAAGCCCATGACAATACTCTATACTCCCACCAAATGCAAAGACATTCACTGTCAGGCCCCATGCCATGTGTTTGTCTATTTTTTAGAGCTGATGTCAGTGACATCAACTCTAGTCTCCACTTCCACCAAATGCAAAGACGTTCACTGCCAACATGCCCTGCCATGTACGTGTTTGTCTATTTTCAGCCCAAGAGACATCACTCGACACTACCCACCAATGCAAAGACAGTCACTGCCAAGGCCTGACATGTGTTTGTCTATTCTTAGCCAAGGACATCACCAACCACTCCCACAAATGCAAAGACAGTCAATGCCAAGTGCCCTGCCATGTGTTTATTCTCTTCTTAAGACCGAAGGACATCAGCTTTACACACTCACATGAGAACAAAACCAAATGCAAAGACAAGTCACTGCCAAGTACCGAAAACTGCCACGTGTTTAGTCTATTTTTTAAGCCCCAGGAGTACCACTTAAAGCTCCCCTACAAGAGATGCAAAAAGACATTCGCTAGCCAAGTACCCTGCCAGTGTGTGTTGTATTCTTGTTAGCCCCAGGATCAATCACTCTACAACCCCACCCAACTGCAAAGACAGTCACTAAGCCAAGTGCCATTAGTGTGTTTATCCTTCTTTTTGTCCCTGGTGATGTTGAAAACATGCTCCTGCTTAAATAGATATTTTGTTACAGTGATATTTTGAGTTGCCCCACTTAACTTAACTAATTTTATTCCCTTTTCTTCAGTTTTTTTATAATGAATTAGTAATTCTTAGATTCATTTTTCATGACCTTGATATTCATGCTTGATTATATTTGTTCACTTTTTCCCGAAAGTTGTATTGCGAAGGTTGTGCAGCGAGAGTGCGTTCAGACTTGGAATGAGGAGCATGGGGCCTAGAACTGTACAGCCTAGAAGATGGAACGGGAAAAAATACACAACATTATCTTACTTTCTTTGAGGCCTGAAGCTCTCTCTGTAGGTCGGCGTGTGTCTCCTGCATTCGAGTCTTGTACTCTTGAAGCTGAGAGACATTAAAAAAATAAATAAAAATTAAAAAAACTAACAACCACACAACAAACAACAAAACCTACTCTTCCTCAAAAAAAGATCTGCATACAGTATTTTTTCGAAACAATAAAGCGATACTTTATTCCCAGGACTCAGACAGACCCCTGCGCCTTGTAATATGACTGAAAACATAGTAAGAAAATAGAGTAACAAAATATGAATTTTGAGTCAAATTTGGGATGGTGCGCTTTATAGACCGAAAAATATGGTACATGCTGGTTAAGTGCTTCCATTAAAACAGATGAGAGAGCTTGAATTTCTTTTGAGTTCTTTTAATTTTGGCTGGAAAAAGCAACCCATCTTGACATGTCTCCATTATGAGAGGAAGTGAACCAGAACTGATCTCCTTCAGCTGTTCGAGTCTTGACCCTCTTCAGCACTCAGCTTGGCTAAAAGAAACCAACCATTAAACTCTTTTATCCACGTGGCGGATACCGGGGGGGTCTTTCGATAAAATAGTCCCCAACATTATGGAAGTTCTGTGCTTGGAACTTCGTCTATCATCACTCTCTTGACTCTGCCTCTCCCTTGCTTACTGTCATCTTTCTATCTTATGGTCCATTTCCTGTCTTTTTCTAAAAATTCTTACAAAAGAATGGGATACCGGGGGGTCTTTGTACAATAGTTCCCCCCACCTTCTGGAAGTTCTGTGCTTGTAGCTTCCTCAATCCATCACTCCTTGACTCTGCCCTTTTTCCCTTTGCTTACTGTCATCTTTTATCTTACTGGTCATTCTCCTGTGCTTTTTCTATAAATTCTACAAGAATGGGGATACCGGGGCGTCTTTTGTACAAATAGTTCCCCCACCTTCTGAAGTCTGTGCTAGCTTCCTCTAATCACATCACTCTCTTTGACTCTGCCTCTTCCTTTGCTTACTGTTCATCTGTCATATCTTACTGGTCCATTCTCCTTTCTTTTTTCTATAAATTCTTACAAAGAAAGGGGATACCGGGGGTCTTTTGTACAAATAGTCCCCCACCCTCTGGAAGTCTGTGTCTTGTAAACTTCCTCTAATCCATCACTCTCTTTGCTCTGCCTCCTCCCTTTGCCTACTGTCATTCTTTCTATCTTACTGGTCCATTCTCCTGTCTACACTTTTTTTCTCTAAATTTTCTTACAAAGAATGGGGATAACGGGGGGTCTTTGTACAAAATAGTCCCCACCTTCTGGAATTTCGGCGCTGTCGCTTAATATAATCCATCACTCTCTTTGACTTCTGCCTCTCCCTTTGCTTCCTGTCATCTGTTCTATCTTTCTGGTCATTCTCTCTGTCTTTTTCTTAAATTTTACAAAGAATGGGGATACCGGGGGGTCTTTTGTACAAATAGTTCCCCCACCTTCTGGAAGTCTGTGCTTGTACTTCCTCTAATCCATCTACTCTCTTTGACTCTGCCTCTTCTCTTTGCTTTACTGTCATCTTTCTATCTACTGGTCATTCTCCGGTCTTTTTTCTATAAAGTCTTACAAAGAATGGGGATACCGGGGGGTCTTTTGTACAAAAAATTAGTTCCCCACCTTCTGGAGTCTGGGCTTGTAACTTCCTCTCAATCTGTCATTCTCTTTTGACTTCTGCCGTTTCCCTTTGCTTCCTGTCATCTACTATCTTTTCGGCATTACCGGTCCATTCTCCTGCCTTTTTTTAAGAAGCACTTTCAAAAACATTTCTTAGCCGAAGTCGGACATGCTGGGCCTAATTATTCTTACTTAGGCGCAAACCGGGAAAGCATGACGCATTCTGCGCTCATAATTGACAAGAAACTGTAGCGTGAGCGACCGAAGAGAAGCGAACAAGCACAGAACTTCCGAAGGTGGGGGAACTATTTTATACCCGGGGGTAGTAGCGTACTGACCTGCTGCAGATGGATCTTTGACTTCTCCAGCTCCTTCAGTTGGCCTTGGTCGTCGGCGCGGCGCTCATCAGGGTCTCCAAGCCTCTCATTGAGGTCCCGATCTCCGCCTGGAGGCCTCCTTCCTCCTGCTGCTGGTGCACCGCGCCAGCTGGTCGTCGATGGATGTCGACAGGTGCCCACCCTCACCCATCTGAACAACAACAGGAGAACATAGAATCACTTTGCTGGGGACACGAGTGAGCCAAAATTACTAGTGATACTGAAAAGGCCTTCTCTGCTGCTGGTGCACCGCAGCCAGCTGGTCGTCGAGATGTCGACAGGCTGCCACCCTCACCCATCTGAACAACAACAGGAGAACAATAGACTCACTTTGCTGACACGAGTGAGCCAAAAAATACAGTGATACTGAAAGGCTCTCTCCTGCTGCTGCGTGCACCGCCGCAGGATGGAGTCGATGGATGGCGACAGGCGGCACCTCACCCATCTGAAACAACAACAGACATAGACTAACTTTGCGGACACGAGTGAGCCAAAAAATAATACCAGATACTGAAAGGCCTTCTCCTGCTGCTGGGCACCGCCGCAGCTGGTCGTCGATGGATGTCGACAGGCGCCCACCCTCACCCATATGAACAACAAAACAGGAGAACATAGACTCACTTTGCTGACACGAGGGAGCAAAAATACAGTTATATGAAAGGCTTCTTGCTGCCGATTGCACCGTCACCAGATGGTCGTCGATGGTCGTCGACAGTCTACACCCCACCCAATCTGAACACAATGAGCACTGGTGATGCAGGGATCCAAACTTTCTGAACTTTTGGACGAA
>CM065704.1:23623726-23660345 GCA_017654935.2 Phymorhynchus buccinoides
AAAAGCGGTATCTTGGATGTCAACTTCAAATGACTGCCAAAATCAACACTAGCAAACTGCAAAGACATTTAGATAGTTTTCTGTGTATTTATTAACCCCTTCAAGTCTTCACTGCCTAGACTAACATCATGACTGGCCTGGGTTGCTAGGAAAAAGATAAACAAATAAAAAGAGCAACCAAACTCAACACTTCATTGATTCAGTTTGGACAACATACAGGTGATCAAGTTTATTTTTCGCTCAAAATCGTGGTTACGTGCATATACGGAATCAGTCTCTCCTTATGGCCATCACCCCCCTGAAAACATATTGGAGTATTTTCTGAGGCCGTGTAGGCGATTTGTTTACATTTCCAACATTCAAAATTGAATTACAGAATTGCCCAAACATAGAGTGATGAAGAGAAGTAACTAGGAAAAATGTGGTTGGGATTGAAAAAACACATGGATTTAGATTACAGAAATAGCTTTCCGAGTATACTCGGAATAGGCCCTGATGGCGTTCCTCCTGTTCCGAGTATACTCGGAATTAGGCCCTAGACTGGCGTTCTCCGGTTCCGGTATGCTCGGAATCCGTCCAGAATGAGTTAAAGAGTGTTGCTACCCGTAGCGTAAGCAAAATCTTAATTACGCAAAAATTCCACAATGTCTGTGTTTCTTATGCGCTGGTCCCACAAGCTCACTTTTGGTCATGTATCCTGAGGAGGCCTAATGCAACGAGAGCCTGTTCGGGGTGGTAGCAGACGACTGACGACGAGTGTTGAGATGGAAATGCTGCTGCTGCTGCAGGCGCTCCACCACTCTGGTTATTCTAGTGCTGCAATCTGTAGATTTCATCGGAACAGTAATTGTGGTGTATGCTGTCGCCAATACAGAAAGTGCCCATTCATGAAATGGGCAAAATGGCTTGCCAGTTCGTGAAATTGCCAATTTAGAACTGAATTGAGAAAAGCAGATGAATGAAAGATAGTTTTTGTTCATTAGCACATCAGGAATGTGCAAACGAATGAGAAATTCTTATCTGTAGATGAGTTAAAATTATTTTACTTCCCTCAGACTTAATTGATAAACATTTGATTCAAACATGTGATCAGGCATGCCCCAGCTGTAGCAATCTGGTCGAGTGGGGGGCAGGATAGGGGTACAAATTACAATGTAGAAAAGTGTAATACCATCGAATGAATCTAATCAATACCTGTGTGAACGGCGGATTCAAATGTTATATTACATTGTCCATTCATAAAATTGGGGAAAGATTTTCCTCATTTCATGAAATAGGCAATTTCACGGCATTGGGAGTAACATATGCGCACTCATGCGCCGAGGATGGAAAAGGATATACAGTGGAGTACACTTCACACAAAATCAGGGGACAAGGTTTTGGTGTGTGTTAACCAGTATTTGTGCTAAGCATTAAAGTGTAATAAAGGTGAGTTCGTCGTGCAAACATGATCGTATGGTTTAACCAACAGATCATGTTTATCCTGTTTTGTGCTAAGAGTACTTCCATATAGGACAATACATCTTGAAACATGAAAAATCAAAATGACCATGTTCCGGCTCTGTGAAATCAACTGGACAAAGTCTACAAGTGGTACATTTCTGGGGAAAAAAAACAATAGAACATTTTCAGTTTCCGGGTTCGTACAGATCTGGGTCCAAAAATTCCAGGGACTATTCCAGGACTAGTTTACTAAAATCAAGGACTCCAATCGGCATACGTCATATGTCGGTTGTCGTCCCGCCGAGTTGCTTGCGGCTTCTGGCCTTGGACAATGGACTTTTTACCAGCACTCTCGTCCATGCTGGTGATGCAAAAGTTCGGTTGGCACAATGTGCAGCTAGCTTTCAGTTTTGATATCTGTTGACGAGCACCAGTTCTGATAGTCTTTTTTTGTTGTTGCAGCCAAACATCGTTGAAAATGCCAGTCTCCATTTTTGTTGAAAAAAACGGAAAGTACGCCAAGGGAAGTAACTTTCAGCGGCAGACAACTCGGCAAATGTCGTCTGCTATGATCGCGATATCGATGACCTTAAACAAATTTTTTTTGCAACTTTTTTATTGAATTTACTGGCAGTTGAAACCATCTCTTATTTGTTGTGGAGGAGAGATTTGACTTTGATGGTATTAAGATTAAAGGGACTGGTTAGACGATTTGAAATTCCAGGACTTTTTCCAGGGAGTCTTGGGTCTTGCGGTTTTTCAAGCACTTTCAAGCCCTGGAAAAGGCCATGCCAATTTTACAGGACTTTCCAAGTTTCAAGGACCCTCGTACAAACCTTTCTTCGTTTCTATAGGACTATGTACCTATGACCTGGGCCGGGACATCACTGGCATTATGTGTGGGTGTGTGTGTGTGTGTGTGTGTGTGTGTGTGTGTGAGCTTCATTAAGGTAATACTTACAGGTATCTGAGATAATTATGAAACACACCCAATCCTGTTCTTTAAAGGACCCCCATGTCACATTCTCTCTTAGGCTCGGAAAGATTTCTTAAGATTTTCTTTACCAGCGAAAGAGGGAAAAAAACATGTGAAAATCGTGATTTTGACATTTGAAGGCTGGTCTGTTAATAATTTAACTTGCAACAAGCCCTGATTTCGCGTTTAGGTGGCCAAAGTCAAAGAAAAAAAACACTGTCTACAATTTTCATAAGGGTTGCCAAAGATAAATCTTGGCACCAATAATGGCAGGACAATCATGGGCTCCTTCAACGTAAAAAAACCAAGAAACAGAACAAATCATTCGCCATAAAATTGCAGAGCAAAGGTAAAAATTTTAGGTTAAATTTGTTTGTACAAAGATAAACTCTTGGCCCTAAAAAATGCAGTACATAGAGACATTATGGCCATTAAACTTGCAGCTTAGCACAAAATCACATTCTTGGCCATAAATTGGCAGTACAAAAGAAAAGTCTCGGCCCTAATGCTTGCAGCACAAAGACCAAATTCTTTGTGCCCTAAAATTGCAGCACAAAAGATCAACTTCTCGGCTAAACTTGCAGCACAAGATCAAATTCTTGGCCCTAAATTGCAGCACAAAGATCAAATCTTGGCCCTAAAACTTGAAGCCAAAGATCAAATCTTGGGCCCTAAACTTGCAGCACAAAGATAACTCCTGGCCCTAAATTGCAGACAAGATCAAACATTGGCCTTAACTTGCAGCACAAAGAACAATCGTAGGCCTAAACTTGCCAGCACAAAGATAAATTCTTGGCCCTAAAATTGCCAGTACAAAAAGATCAAATCCTTGGCCCCTAAAATTGCCGTACAAAAAGATCAAATTCCATCTAGGCCATAAACTTGCTGCACAAAGATCAGGTACCTGGACTGGCGCACCAAAGTATGCCATGGTTGTCGGCGCAGGTGAAAGTCTGTTCTTGCCCTGAAACGGTGCCATTGTCTTCCCATTGGCATCATCCAGGATCACGCCCACCCATTTTCCCTGCAAACCACATGCTTTCGCTTTTTAGTTGAAAGAGGATGACATGAGTATAGATAAATAGTAGAAGACAGCAAGCAAAAGACGCAGATTACAGTCACTAGAAGCTGTGTGAAATATCCATGAAACTCTCTCTGTTTGTTGTTGTTTGTCTTTAATTTAACGTATTTTCACTTAAAGTGATATTAGACAAAGAAAAGGAGTATGTGAGCTGTGTGTCGTGGGGGGGGGGTGGGGAGGTGTGTGTGTGTGGGGGTGTGGTGTGTGTGTGTGCGTGTGCGTGTGCGTGTGCGTGAGTTATGTGCATGCCGTGTCTGGGTGCGTTATTGCTTAAGTGCAATGTGTGTGTGTGTCGTGTGTGTGTTGTATGTGTGCGTGCGTGTGCCATTGTGTTATGTTAAATTTAATGGGTGTGAGTGAATGTGCTATGTGCGGCACCCAGTCAGTCATTTCCATCCACGACTCATTGAAGTTCCAAACAGCATAGCTGTTGTACTCCTATTCTGGAAATCTGGGCTAGACTTTGATTAAAGTGGAGAAACGCCTTACGCAAGGGGACACCCCCACTCTCCCCCCTCAATGAAGGAGAGTGGGGTGGCCCCTGAGTAAGGCTTCTCCCTTTAAGCAAAGTCTAGCCAGAGGATTTCCAGGAAATAGGAGTCAACAGCTATGCTGTTGGAACTTTCCAATGAAGTCGTGATTGAAATGACCTGACTGGTGCGCAACATGCACATTCAATCACACCATTAAGTTAACATACACAATGGCACAAGCACGAAACACATACACACACACACACACACACACAAAAATGCACTTAAGCAATAACGCACCCAGACACGCATGCACATACGCACGCACACGCACACGCACACGCACAAACACACACACACACACACACACACACACACACCTCCCCTCATCCCACCCCCCGCACAAACACTCACAATACTCATTTTCTTGTCTAATATCAATTTAGTGAAAAGAGTTAAATTAAAGAACAAACAAACAACAAAGCACAGAGAGAGTTTTTTTCATGGATATTCACACAGGCTTTCTAGTGACTGTACTGCGTCGTTTGCTTGCTGTCTCTGACCTATTTATCTATAACTATGATCATCCGCGTCTCACTGAAAAAACAGCAAAAGCATGTGGTTTGCAAGGGAAATGGTCGGGCGTGACCTGGATGATCCAAGGGGAAAAGAACAATGGCACCGTTCAGGCAAGACATACTTCACCTTGCGCCGACAACCCATGGCATCTTTGTGCTGCCAGTCCAGGTTACATGATCTTTGTGCAGCAAGTGTATGGCCATGGATTTGATCTTTGTACTGAAATTTTAGGGCAAGGATGTGATCTTTTGTACTGCAATTTTAGGGCCAAGAAAGGAATTTGATCTTTGTGCTGCAAGTGTAGGGCTAAGATATTTGTTCTTGGTGCGGCAGTTAAGGCCAATGATTTGATTTTGTGCTGCAAGTTAGGGCCAAGGATTCGATCTTTGGACTTGCAAGTTTAGGGCCAAGAATTTGATCTTTGTGCTGCTAAAGTTTAGGGCCAAGAATTGAATCTTTGTGCTGCAAGTTTAAGGGCAAGAATTTGATCTTTGGTGCTGCCAAGTTTAGGGCGAGAATTTGATCTTTGTGCTGCAAAGTTTAGGGCCAAGGAATTGTTCTTTGTGCTGCAAGATTAGGGCTCAAGAATTTTATCTTTTGTACTGCAATTTATGGCCAAGAAATGTGATCTTTGTGACTAGCTGCAAGTTTGGCAAGTAATGTAATCTATGTACTGCATTTTTTAGGCCAAGAGTTTAATCTTTGTACAAACAAAATTTAACCTAAATTTTACCTTTTGACTCTGCCAATTTTATGGCGAATGATTTGTTCTGGTTCTGGGGTTTTTTTACGTTGAAGGAGCCCATAGTGTATGGGCCTGCCATTATTGGGACAAGGAATTTATCTCTTTGCAACCTTATTTGAAAATTGGTAGAATTGTTTTACTTTTGAACTTTGGACACCTAAAAGTGAAAATCCGGGCTTGTTGGCAGTTAAATTAATAAAGCCCAGCAACGTCACATGTCAAAATCACGATTTTCACATGTTTCCCTATTATAGCTGGTAAGAAAATCTAAGAAATCTTCCTAGCAATAAGATGAGAAGTGACTGGGGGTCTTTAAAGGACAGGATTGGGGGTTTTTCAATAATTATCATCCGTACCTGTAAGTAGTACCTAATGAGCTCACACACACACACACACACACAACACAACACACAAACACACATAATGAAGTGATGTCCCAGGCCAGGTCATAGGACATAGTCTATAGAAACCAGGGTTGTACAGGGTCTTGAAACCTTGAAAAGTACTGGAAAATTGCATGGCCTTTTCAGGGCTGAAAAAGTGCCTTGAAAAAACAGCAAAGGACCCCAAGACTCCTGCGAAAAGTCCTGGAATTTTCAAAAGCGTCTGGTACCACGTCATTAATTCTTATCCATCAAAGTCCAAAACTCTCCTTCCACAAAAATAATAGGGATGTTTAACTGCCAGTAAAGTCAAATAAAAATGAAAAAAAAAATTTGTTAAGGTCATACCGATATAGCGATCATAGCAGACGACATTTGCACGAGTTGTCTGCCGCTGAGTTACTTCCTTTGGCGTACTTCGTTTTTCAAAAAAAAAGGAGACATGACCGGTATGCCAGATTGAGTCCTTGAACTTTAGTAAACTGGTCCCGGGAAAGTCCTGGAATAGTCCTGGAATTTTTTTGACACAGATCTGTACGAACCCTGAAACTGAAAATGTTCTATTGTGTTTTCCCCAGAAATGTACCACTTGTAGACTTTGTCCAGTTGATTTCAGCAAGAGCCAGGACATGGTCATTTTGATTTTCATGTTTCAAGATAGTTTGTCCTACAGTGGAGTACTCTTAGCACAAAACAGGATAACATGATCTGTTGGTTAATGCATACAAATCTGTTTGAACAGACGAAACTCATCTTTATTATCACTTAATGCTTAGCACAAAATACTGGTTAACACACACAAAAAAACCTTTGTCCCCTGAATTTTGTGTTAAGTGTACTCCACTGTATATACTTTTCCATCCTCGGCGCATGAGTGCGCATATGTTACGCCCAATCCGTGAAATTGCCTATTTCATGAAATGGGCAAAATGCTTTGCCCAATTTATGAAATGTACAATGTATATCACATTTTTGAATCCCCGTTCACACAGGTATTGATTAAGATCTATTCGATGGTATCACACTTTTCTACATTGTATTTGCACCCCTATCCTGCCCCCCAACTCGACCAGATGCTAAGCTGGGGCATGCCTGAGCCACATGTTGAATCAAACGTTTTATCAAATTAAGTCTGAATAAAATAATTTTAAACTCATCTACAGATAAGATTTCTCATTCGTTTGAACCAATTCTTGATCCATGTGTGCTAATGAACAAAAACTATTTTTCATTCATACTGCTTTTCTCAATTGCAAGTTATAAATTGGCAATTTCACGAACTGGGCAAACCATTTTGCCCATTTCATGAAATGGGCAATTTCATGGATTGGGCGTACAGCATACACACAATTACTGTTCCGATGAAATCTACAGATTGCAGCACTAGAAGACCAGAGTGGTGGAGCGCCTGCAGCAGCAGCAGCAGTTCCATCGTCAACACCGTCGTCGTCGTCGTCTGCTACCAACCCCAACAGGCGCTCTGGCATTAGGCCTCCTTCAGGATACATGACCAAAAGTGAGCTTTTGGGACAAGCGCATAAGAAACACAGACATTGTGGAATTTTTGCGTAAATTAAGATTTTGCTTACGCTACGTGGAGCAAACACTCTTTAACTCATTCTGGACGGATTCCGAGTATACTCGGAACAGGAGAACGCCAGTCAGGGCCTAATTCCGAGTATACTCGGAACAGGAGAACGCCAGTCAGGGCCTAATTCCGAGTATACTCGGAACAGGAGAACGCCAGTCAGGGCCTAATTCCGAGTATACTCGGAACAGCTATTTCTGGATCTAAATCCATGTGTTTTTTCAATCCAAACCACATTTTTCGAGTTACTTCTCTTCATCACTCTATGTTTGGCAATTCTGTTTCAATTTTGAATGTTGGAAATGTAAACAAATCGGCCCTACACGAGCCTCAGAAAATACTCCAATATGTTTTCGTTTCCAGTGATGGCAATAAGGAGACGACTGATTCCGATCATAATGCAAGTAACCACGATTTTGAAGCGAAAAATAAACTTGAATCAACCTGTAATGTTGTCCAAACTGAATCAATGACAGTGTTGAGTTTGGTTGCTCTTCTTATTTGTTATCTTTTTTTCTAGGCAACCCCAGGCCAGTCATGATGTTAGTCTAAGGCAGTGAAGTCTTGAAGGGGTTAATAAATACACAGAAAACATAATCTAAATGTCTTTGCAGTTTGCTAGTGTTGATTTTGCAGTCATTTGAAGTTTGACATCCAAGATACAGCATTTGCGGTTACCATATTTTTCTTTCTAATAAGGCACACACACACACACACACACACACACACACACACACACACACACACACACACACACAGACAGACAGACACACAGACACACACACACACACTCTCTCTTCTCTCTCTCTCTCTCTCTCTCTCTCTCTCTCTCTCTCTCTCTCTCTCTCTCTCTCTCTTAAAAGACGATTATCTGACATTCATTTTCAAAACTGGCATGATTCCCTTTCTACCCTACAGGATTATTTAGATTACCACCCTTCAATTTGTAGAGCAAATTATGTCTCTTTGAACTTCGTAGAGCCTTCTGCTTGTTGAGAACAAATGCTATTCAGAGTATTCCTTTAAACGCTATCTCACGATATGGTAAAGCAATTACTAACCCCTTTTGTGTCCAATGCAATGGTCAGTGTGTCTAAGATACATGTCATTTCTTGTTTGTTTGTCCAAAGTATGCCACTGAACGTGTTAAGTTTATACCAGCATATTACTGTAGATTTCCATCGATGCTTAAAGTTCAACTTATTTGCAAAAGCACAAATGTTAATTTGATTTACAACGTTGCAATGTACGTATCAAGATGTTTATCTATTAGAGAGAAATTGCACCTCTCAAATGCTACATAATGCAGCAAATTGTTTACAAATGTTCATATGGGCAAAAAGGCCTGCAAAAACTGAATAAAAGATATTGTTATTGTTACACACACACACTTTCCCCAGATTTCACACAAAATGAAGATTTTGTTATTATATTTTCTTACAATTTTATTAGTCGTATTATAAGGCGCCTCAGTCTAGGAGAAAAGTATCGCCTTATAGTTATAGCGTGAAAAATGATGGTACATTTTTAGTAGCATTGCACAATTCGAGCCTCTGTTACTCTTCAAAGATAACAATGTTGCTCTTCAATTCTTGACTGCTACACATTTTCAGTGAAGTGTGCTTGGTGGTTTTAATGAACAGGGCTACACATTTCACACCAACACTACACATTTCAGCTATCCAGACGTCTTTAGTTCTTATGGCTTGTGTAAGGGGTAACTAGGTCTGGAGAGTTTTCTGCCTTTATCGTAATGTCTTTACCAAGCCTCATCGTCTCCATAACGACTGCGAAGTTTGATACAAAATCAATGTTTGTAATTTTGTTTTCTTTGTTGTTGGGTTTTTTCCCTCCACATTCACAGACATAAAATCATATGCATAGTTACACTTACTCATACACACGCACTCATATTCACATACACACGCGCGCACTCACGCACACACTATTTTTTTAAATTATTTTTTTAATAGTCTAATATCACCATTGTGTGAACAGACTTTAAATTAAATCAATCAATCAATCTATCAATCAAATCAATGTTGCCCCTATTTTTCCTTGTATGAAGGCACTGAGAGCCTGGAGGGCGCAACACCAGCAGGCGAACCTTCCTCCTCCGCAAGCGCCTCAAAGGCAGCGCGCGGCAAGGACCCCGTCCCTGAAAGGGAAAAGAAGACCCCAGCCACCCCCAAGTCTTTGGGTCTGCCCAAACCGGCCTCCGCCACCCCTGCCGCGGCTGCCGGTCCCGCAGAAGTCAAGGGGGATAAGCCGGGTGCGGTTGCCAGCAAGGTGTCGCCGGCTGTGTCTTCGGAAAAGTTGACGGGAGCGAGTGTTGCTCCGCCGTCGGCTACGAAACCTACCAGGCGCCCTTCTGAGCAGGTGATAGTGCGAGGATGGGAAAGGCTTGGTGTTTGTGTGTGTGTTTGTTTTGTGTGTGTGTTGTGTGGATAAACGCCTTCTTACACACCTCCGTGTGAAATGTGCATGTAGGGATGTTTTTCTCATAAAATAAGCCTTGCTCAAAAAATATTTGTGGTCCAATTCGGCTAGCCAATGGCCGAAGGTAGTAGAAAGTTGTTTGAAACTAAATGGTTGTTTACATTGTGTGTGGGGGTTTTCAGATGGGTGAAGGTAGCAGAAAGCTGTTTGAAACTAAATGGTTGTTTACATTGTGTGTTGGGGGGGGTTCAGATGGCCGAAGCAGTTAAAAGATGTTGAACTAAATGGTTTTTAATTGTTGGGGGGGGGGGGGGGGGGGGGTCAGATGGCCGAAGCAGTAGAAAGCGTTTGAAACTAAAGGGTTGTTTACATTGTGGGTGGGGGTTTTCAGATGGGTGAAGGTAGCAGAAAGCTGTTTGAAACTAAATGGTTGTTTACATTGTGTGTGGGGGGGGGTTCAGCTGCCGAAGGCAGTAGAAAGCTGTTTGAAACTAAATGGTTGTTTACATTGTGTGTTGGGGGGGGTTCAGATGGCCGAAGGCAGTAGAAAGCTGTTTGAAACTAAATGGTTGTTTACATTGTGTGTGTGTGTGTGGGGGGGGGGGGGGGTTCAGAATGGCCGAAGGCAGTAGAAAGCTGTTTGAAACTAAATGGTTGTTTACATTGTGTGGGGGGGCGGTTTCAGATGGCCGAAGGCAGTAGAAAGCTGTTTGAAACTAAATGGTTGTTTACATTGTGTGGGGGGGGGGGGGGTTTCAGATGGGTGAAGGAGTAGAAAGCTGTTTGAAACTAATGGTTGTTTACATTGTGTGGGTGCGGGGGGGTGGGGGGGGGGGGGGGGGGTTTCAGATGGCCGAAGGGCAGTAGAAAGAAAAAAAAACTGTTTGAAACTAAATGGTTGTTACATGTGTGGGGGGGGTTTCAGATGGGTTGAAGGTAGTAGAAGTTGTTTGAAAAACTAAATGGGTGTTTACATTGTGTGTGTGTGTGGGGGAGGGGGGGGGGGGGGGTGGCCCGAAGGTAGCAGAAAGAAAGCTGTTTGAAACTAAATGGTTGTTTACATTGTGTGGGGGGGTTTTCAGATGTGTGAAGGTAGCAGAAAGCTGTTTGAAACTAAATGGTTGTTTACATTGTGTGTGGGGGGGGGTTCAGATGGCCGAAGGCAGTAGAAAGCTGTTTGAAACTAAATGGTTGTTTACATTGTGTGGGGGGGGTTTCAGATGGGTGAATGGTTAGTAGAAAGTTGTTGAAACTAAATGTGTGTGTGTACATGTGTGTGTGGGGGGGGGGGGGGGGGGAGTTCAGATGGCCGAAGGCAGTTTAGAAAGCTGGTTGAAACTAAAATGAGTGTTCATTGTGTGGGGGGGGTTTCAGATGGGTGAAGGTAGTAGAAAGTTGTTTGAAACTAAATGGGGGTTTACATTGTGTGTTGGGGGGGGTTCAGATGGCCGAAGGCAGTAGAAAGCCGTTTGAAACTAAATGGTTGTTTACATTGTGTGTTGGGGGGGGTTCAGATGGCCGAAAGCTGTAGAAAGCTGTTGAAAACTAAATGGTTGTTTACAACATTGTGTGGGCGGGGTGGGTTTCAGATGGGTGAAGGTAGTAGAAAGTTGTTTGAAACTAAATGGTTGTTTACATGTGTGTGGGTGGGGGGGGGGGGTGGTTTCAGATGGGTGAAGGTAGCAGAAAGCTGTTTGAAACTAGACACATTTTTGTCCTTTGCTCCAGTTTACACTGGGCGAAAGAGTCTACTTTGTCACGTTTTTGTTGTTGTGTTATCAGATGGGTGAAAGCAGCAGAAAGCTGTTTGAATCTAAACTTCTTTTTTTTCAGATGGTGAAAGCAGCAAAGTCTTTCAGTATTACATTTGTTCAGATGGGTGAGGGGGGTAGCCTGTCCACATCAATTGATTTCCATCTGGCAATGGTCCATAAGCAGCAGGAGAAGGCCTTTCAATATCACTGGTATTTTTTGGCTCACTCGTGTCAACAAAGTGAGTCTATGTTCTCCTGTTGTTGTTCAGATGGGTGAGGGGGGCAGCCTGTCGACGTCCATCGAGAACCATCTGGCATAAGAAGGCCTTTCAATGCAACTCACTTCTTTTTTTTCAGATGGTGTGAGGGATGCAGAAATCCTTCCAACATTAATTTAGGGCTTGTTTTTCCAAATACATGAAAACAGAAGAAGGCCTTTCAATTATAATCTTTTTCTGTGTGTGCCTGAAGCCTACATTCAGGCAGTTTGATGCAGTTTCAAGCATCTGATTGCCTGAAGAAAAGGCTCTTCAATATCATGTTGTTGTTGACGTACCCTGGCTTAAAGACTCCAGGGATCATTCCCAACATCTGAAGCACTTGAACACTATGGTACAAATGCATCAGCTAGGGATGAGACACATTACGTGCGTGACTGTTTTTTGATTACCCCACCACATGGGCAGCCACACTGTGTCTTCGGGTGATTTTGGAGACTGATGAAGTTATGCTAGGAGCTTGTTTTGGCTAAAGACAATCCCCTCAAAGCATAACAACATTTTCTTCTTCTTTTTCTTCTTCCTTCAACCATCCACCTTCGTCGTGTCGAAAATTCTGATGGTACTAAGGATGTAGCCTTGGTGTTCTAGCCTATGTCAATTGGTCTGGCATAGCCTTAAGCCAAGACAGCTTCGATATTGTGAAACCATGCTGTTGTGCATTGGATTTCGTCAAAAGAGTTCAGAAAGTTTGGATCCCTGCATGCACCAGTGCTCATGTGTGTTCAGATGGGTGAGGGTGGTAGACTGTCGACGTCCACCGACGACCATCTGGTGACGGTGCAGCAGCAGCAGGAGAAGGCCTTTCAATATCACTGGTATTTTTTGGCTCACTCGTGTCAACAAAGTCAGTCTATGTTCTCCTGTTGTTGTTCAGATGGGTGAGGGTAGCAGCCTGTAGACGTTGATCGAGAACCATCTGGCATAAGAAGGCCTTTCAATGCAACTCACTTCTTTTTTTTCAGATGGTGTGAGGGATGCAGAAATCCTTCCAACATTAATTTAGGGCTTGTTTTTCAAATAGATGAAAACAGAAAAACAGAAGAAGGCTTTTCAATGGTACTCTTCTTTTTTTTTGTGCCTGAAGCCTACATTCAGGCAGTTTGATGCAGTTTCAGGCAGTTGATTGTCTGAAAAAAAAGGCTCTTCGATATTGTGAAACCATGCTCTTGTACATTGGGTTTCGTCAAAAAAGTTCAGAAAGTTTGGATCCCTGCATGCACCAGTGCTCATGTGTGTTCAGATGGGTGAGGGTGGTAGACTGTCGACGACCATCGACGACCATCTGGTGACGGTGCATCAGCAGCAGGAGAAGGCCTTTCAATATCACTGGTATTTTTGGCTCACTCGTGTCAGCAAAGTGAGTCTATGTTCTCCTGTTGTTGTTCAGATGGGTGAGGGTGGCAGCCTGTCGACATCCATCGACGACCATCTGGCGGCGGTGCACCAGCAGCAGGAGAAGGCCTTTCAGTATCACTGGTATTTTTGGCTCACTCGTGTCAGCAAAGTGAGTCTATGTTCTCCTGTTGTTGTTCAGATGGGTGAGGGTGGCAGCCTGTCGACATCCATCGACGACCATCTGGCGGCGGTGCACCAGCAGCAGGAGAAGGCCTTTCAGTATCACTGGTATTTTTGGCTCACTCGTGTCAGCAAAGTGAGTCTATGTTCTCCTGTTGTTGTTCAGATGGGTGAGGGTGGCAGCCTGTCGACATCCATCGACGACCAGCTGGCGGCGGTGCACCAGCAGCAGGAGAAGGCCTTTCAGTATCACTAGTATTTTGGCTCACTCGTGTCAGCAAAGTGAGTCTATGTTCTCCTGTTGTTGTTCAGATGGGTGAGGGTGGCAGCCTGTCGACATCCATCGACGACCAGCTGGCGGCGGTGCACCAGCAGCAGGAGAAGGAGGGCCTCCAGGCGGAGATCAGGGACCTCAAGGAGAAGCTGGAGACCCTGATGATGCGCCGCGCCGACGACAAGGCCAAGCTGAAGGAGCTGGAGAAGGTCAAGATCCAGCTGCAGCAGGTCAGTACGCCTACTTAACCCCGGGTATATAAATAGTTCCCCCACCTTCTGGAAGTTCTGTGCTTGGGAACTTCTTTTCTTCGATCGCTCAGACAGTTTCTTGTCAATTATGAGCGCAGATGCGTCATGCTGTCGTTATGCGCCTAAGGCAAGAAATAATTAGGCCCAGCAAGTCCGACTTCGGCTGAAGGAAATTTTTTTGAAAGTGCTTCTTAAAAAAAAAAGGCAGGAGAATGGACCGGTAAGGCAGAAAGATAGTAGATGACAGTAAGCAAAGGGAAACGGCAGAGTCAAAGAGAATGACAGATTAGAGGAAGTTACAAGCACAGAACTTCCAGAAGGTGGGGGAACTATTTGTACAAAAGACCCCCCGGTATCCCCATTCTTTGTAAGAATTTATAGAAAAAAGACAGGAGAATGGACCAGTAAGATAGATAGATAGTAGATGACAGTAAGCAAAGGGAAGAGGCAGAGTCAAAGAGAGTGATGGATTAGAGGAAGTTACAAGCACAGAACTTCCAGAAGGTGGGGGAACTATTTGTACAAAAGACCCCCCGGTATCCCCATTCTTTGTAAGAATTTATAGAGAAAAAAGACAGGAGAATGGGACCAGTAAGATAGAAAGATGACAGTAAGCAAAGGGAAGAGGCAGAGTCAAAGAGAGTGACAGATTAGAGGAAGCTTACAAGCACAGAACTTCCAGAAGGTGGGGGAACTATTTGTACAAAAGACCCCCCGGTATCCCCATTCTTTGTAAGAATTTATAGAAAAAAGACAGGAGAATGGACCAGTAAGATAGATAGCATAGATGACAGTAAGCAAAGGGAAAAGGCAGAGTCAAAGAGAGTGACAGGATTAGAGGAAGTTACAAGCACAGAACTTCCAGAAGGTGGGGGAACTATTTGTACAAAAGACCCCCCGGTATCCCCATTCTTTGTAAGAATTTATAGAAAAAAGACAGGAGAATGGACCAGTAAGATAGAAGATGACAGTAAGCAAAGGGAAAAGGCAGAGTCAAAGAGAGTGATGGATTAGAGGAAGCTACAAGCACAGAACTTCCAGAAGGTGGGGGAACTATTTGTACAAAAGACCCCCCCCGGTATCCCCATTCTTTGGAAGAATTTATAGAAAAATGGGTTTGAGAATGGACCAAGCTGAGATAGCTGAAGATGTCAGACTCGAACAGCTGAAGGAAATCAGTTCAGAGTCAAAGAGAGTGATGGATTAGAGGAAGCTACATGCACAGAACTTCCAGAAGGTGGGGGCCAAATTATTTGAACTCAAAAGAAGATCCGGTCTCCCAATCTTTGTAAATGAAGCACTTATAGAAGCAAGTACAGGAGAATGGACCAGTAAGAGCGAAAGATCCCACATTTTACTCAAAGGGAAGATTTTGTTAAAGTAGAGTCTTGCTATAGAGGAAGTTACAAGCGCAGGGGTCCAGAATGGGGGGGAACTATTTTATACGAAAAACCCCCCCGGTATCCCCACGTGGGGTAAAAGGTTTGTAATGGGTTTGTTTCTTTTAGCCAAGCTTTTATGTCTCTCAGCTTCAAGAGTACAAGACTCGAATGCAGGAGACACACGCTGACCTACAAGAGGGTCAGAGAGAGCTGGTCAGGCCTCAAATGAAGAGTATGTAAAGATGGGTTGCTTTTTCCAGCCATCTTAAAGGAACTACAAAAGAAGATCAAGCTCTCTCATTCTGTTTTAAATGGAAGCACTTAACCAGCATCGTACCATATTTTTCGGTCTATAAAGCGCACCCTCCCACATTTTACATGAAAATTAAGATTTTGTTATTGTATTTTCTTGCTATATTAATTCATTATCAAAAGGCGCAGGGGAATCAAATTAGGGAAAAAAGTATCGCTTTACTCAGTATCACTGTAAAAAATATCTATATAAGCAGGGAGCATGTTTTCTATTCACCAGGGACAAAAAGTTGATAAACACATAATGTGTGGTTGGGTTTTCTTTTTAATTTATTTTATTTTTTTATGTCTCTCAGCTTCAAGAGTACAAGACTCGAATGCAGGAGACACACGCTGACCTACAGAGAGAGCTTCAGGCCTCAAAGAAAGTAAGATAATTTTGTGTATTTTTTCCCGTTCCATCTTTGCATTTGGCTGTACAGTTCTAGGCCCCATGCTCCTCATTCCAAGTCTGAACTCACTCTCGCTGCACAACCTTCGCAATACAACTTTCGGGAAAAAGATGAACAATATAATCAAACATGAATATCAAGGTCATAAAAAATTATTGTCTAAGCATTTGGTAATTCAGTGTAAAAACTGAAAAAAAGGGAATAAAATTAGTTAAGTTAAGTGGGGCAACTCAGGATATCACTGTAACAAAGTATCTATTTAAGCAGGAGCATGTTTGATATCACCAGGGACAAAAAGAAGGACAAACACATGGCAGGGCACTTGGCAGTGACTGTCTTTGCATTTGGTGGGAGTGTAGAGTGATGTCCTGGGGCTAACAATAGACAAACACATGGCAGGGTACTTGGCAGTGAATGTCTTTGCATCTGGTAGGAGTGTAGAGTGGTATCCTGGGGCTAAGAATAGACAAACACATGGCAGGGTACTTGGCAGTGACTGTCTTTGCATTTGGTGGGAGTGTAGAGTGATGTCCTGGGGCTAAAAATAGACAAACACATGGCAGGGCACTTGGCAGTGACTGTCTTTGCGTTTGGTGGGAGTGTAGAGTGATGTCCTGGGGCTACAAATAGACAAACACATGGCAGGGCACTTGGCAGTGACTGTCTTTGCGTTTGGTGGGAGTGTAGAGTGATGTCCTGGGGCTAAGAATAGACAAACACATGGCAGGGTACTTGGCAGTGACTGTCTTTGCATTTGGTGGGAGTGTAGAGTGATGTCTTGGGCTAAAAATAGACAAACACATGGCAGGGTACTTGGCAGTGACTGTCTTTGCATTTGGTGGGAGTGTAGAGTGATGTCCTGGGGCTAAAAATAGACAAACACATGGCAGGGCACTTGGCATTGACTGTCTTTGCGTTTGGTGGGAGTGTAGAGTGATGTCCTGGGGCTACAAATAGACAAACACATGGCAGGGCACTTGGCATTGACTGTCTTTGCGTTTGGTGGGAGTGTAGAGTGGTGTCCTGGGGCTAAGAATAGACAAACACATGGCAGGGCACTTGGCAGTGACTGTCTTTGCGTTTGGTGGGAGTGTAGAGTGGTGTCCTGGGGCTAAAGAATAGACAAACACATGGCAGGGCACTTGGCAGTGACTGTCTTTGCGTTTGGTGGGAGTGTAGAGTGGTGTCCTGGGGCTAAGAATAGACAAACACATGGCAGGGCACTTGGCAGTGTGTCTTTGCGTTTGGTGGGAGTGTAGAGTGGTGTCCTGGGGCTAAGAATAGACAAACACATGGCAGGGCGCTTGGCAGTGAATGTCTTTGCACTTGGTGGGAGTGTAGAGTGATGTCCTGGGGCTAAGAATAGGCAAACACATGGCAGGGTGCTTGGCAGTGACTGTCTTTGCACTTGCTGGGAGTGTAGAGGTGTCCCGGGGCGAATGTATTCACCCACGGTGCCAGCAGAATTAAGCTGTTAAAAAAGATCATTTATTGTAAAAATGTACCAGTGAATTTCCACTGCACAGCCCTCTCTGTACCATTGGCCCCAATTTCCACTGCACAGCCCTCTCTGTACCATTGGCCCCAATTTCAGGCTAATGCCAGTGATAAAAGCCACTGACTTCGCCTTGGCATGAGGCTGTGTCAGACCAATTGACATAAGCTAGAACACCAAGGCTACGTCAAAATTTTGTTATGTTCTGCATATTTATGCGGGGATTGTCTTTAGCCATGTAAAGCTCCTAGCGTAACATCATCGTGTCCAAAATCCTCCGAAGTCGGAGTGTGGCTGCCCACGTGGCGGGGTAATAAAAAAAAGAGTCACGCACGTAATGTTCTCATCCGTAGTTTGTGCAATTGTAACATAGTGTTCATTTGCTTCGGCTGTTGGGATGATCCCTGGAATCTTTAAGCCAGGGAACGATAACAACAAGAACAACAAAGCCAGTGAGTAAAGCTGAAGGATCTACACTACCACCGTTCAAAATAGATAGCCCGTACTACGTTCAGCGTGTATGTATTGTAGCCATGGAGGGCAAAAGAAATGGTTCAAGGACACCCTCAAAGTGTCCCTGAAGGACTTTGACATCAACATTTTCTCCTGGGAAACTTTGGCTCAAAACCAATCAGCATGGCGTGGAGCTGCCAAGTTCGAGGATCACCGAATCGAGACAGCTCAGGCACGTCGAGAAGCGCGAAAAAATCGCACAAGCAGCAGCAATTCTCCAACTCCAACAGATCCCCTCAACTCTCTTTCCTGTCCCCACTGTCACAAAACCTTCAAGGCCCTGCATTGGACTCATCAGTCATCTTCGTACCCAGCCCACATCCTGAACCCTTTGACATTGGAACTGTTGACGGATGGGGTTACAACGAATCCAAAACAGCGCAGCTCGGCTCACACTCCGAAAGCGAAGGTGTGACCATGTCACACCACTCCTCAGGGAGCTGCACTGGCTGCCAGTGCAGTTTTGTTTAGAGTACAAACTGGCAGTCCTTGCTTTCCACCACTTTGAACAAACCCTACCAGCCTACCTCTCAAGTGCTCTCCAAACTTACACTCTTTCTCGCTCTCTCCAATCTTCCCATGCCAAACTGTTGAACATTCCTAAAGTGAATTTAAAGTCTTTAGGACAACGCAGTTTTCGTTTTTGCGCCCCCACTGTCTGGAACTCCTTGCCTGTTCACCTCCGTCACAGTTCAGCACTTCCCGCTTTCAAAACCCAAATTAAAACTCACTTGTTTCAAAGAGCTTTCTCTCTGTAGCTTTTCACATTAATTAGGTGATGATCGAATGCATGTGTATGTTAGCCCAATTTGCGTGTGAATCAGTGAATGTGAGCCCCTTGAGTTTAATTCTAAAGAAAGGCTATGTATTATTTTTATTATTATGGTCTTCATCCCTCGGGACGGACGAGCATCATGTATGTATGTGTGTTGTGCAGAGGGAGGATGACGTGCGTCAGGACTTTGACCAGTACAAGGATGAAATGGCCGACGTATCCGAGTCCATGGAGATGGCCGCGCTGGACAAGGAAATGGCCGAGGAAAAGGTCAGTCCAGTTGAGAGGGGAGGAGAGTGAAAGAGAGAGAGAGAAGGGAAGAAAAATGAAGGTTGAGAGGGAGAGGAAAAGGTCAGTCCAGTTGAGAGGGTAGGAGAGTGAAAGAGAGAGAGAGAAGGGAAGAAAAATGAAGGTTGAGAGGAGAGGAAATGAATGAGGAAAAGAGAGGGGGGGGGGGGGAGAGAGTGAAAGAGAGAGAGAGAAGGGAAGAAAAATAAGAGGTTGAGAGGGAGAGGAAAAGGTCAGTCCAGTTGAGAGAGAGAGAGGGGGGGGGGGGGGCATGAGTGAGAGAGAGAGAGGGGGAAGGAAAATAAAGGTTGAGAGGGAAAGGAAATGGGTCGAGGAAGAAAAGGTCCAGTCCGGTCAGGAAAATAAAGTTGAGAGAGAGAGAGAGAGGGGGGGGAGTGAGTGAGAGAGAGAGGGAAGGAAAATAAAGGTTGAGAGAGTGAGGAGATGAACGAGGAAAAGGTCAGTCCAGTTGAGAGATAGAGGGGGAGGGGGGAGAGAGAGAGAGAGAGAGAAAGGGAAGGAAAATAAAGGTTGAGAGAGTGCGGAAATGAACGAGGAAAAGGTCAGTCCAGTTGAGAGAGAGAGGGGAGGGGGGGTTGAGAGAGAGAGGAGAGGGGGGGGAGAGAGAGAGAGAGAGAGAGAGGAGAACAAAAAAGTTGCGTAAGGTGAGAGAGAGAGGAAAAGGTCAGTCCAGTTGAGAGAGAGAGAGAGGGGGGGGAGAGTGAGAGAGAGAGAGAGAAGGGAAGAAAAGTAAAGGTTGAGAGGGAGAGTAAATGAACGGGGAAAAGGTCAGTCCAGTTCACACACAGAGAGAGGGGGGGAGAGTGAGAGATAGAGAGAGAGAGAAGGGAAGAAAAATAAAGGTTGAGAGGGAGAGGAAATGAACGGGGAAAAGGTCAGTCCAGTTCACACAGAGAGGGGGTGGAGGAGAAGAAAAATAAAGGTTGAAAGGGAGAGGAAATGAACGAGGAAAAGGTAAGTCAAGTTCAGAGAGAGGGGGGGTGGAAGAAAAGTAAAGGTTGAGAGGGAGAGGAAATGGCCGAGGAAAAGGTCAATCCAGTTGAGAGAGACAGAGAGTTGTGTGGGGAGGGGGGAAGAGAAAAATAAAGTTTTGTTTACTTTGCATTCCTAGGTTCTGTCACAGTGAGTTGTTCATTGTCATTCTTCCAAAATGTATTATTGGCTTAATAAAAGTTAATACTAAACTTTAAAATTTGCCCCCATGTTTTGTCATTGGGTTTTTTGGGGGGTTGCAGCTTTGTGTGTGTAAAAAAAATGTTAGCCAAACAAAATTTCTACTACTTTTATAGAGTTTTAATAATAAAAAAAATTTGATTTCATATAGCACTAAAATCAATACAGTAGTATGCTCGATGCGCTAATCACCTTTTTAACCCTTTCATCGCCACTGTCGTCTCTTGGCACCCCAATGATTGACCACCCATGTAACTAAAAGGCATCAAATGAGGGTCTGTTATCTAATGACCTTATTTTATGGATGTCACAAAGGAATCCCAAATATTGCAGATGAAATCTTTTCTCTACCCAGGTAAGTTTAACCCTTTCGCCGCCAGCTATTTTTTTTAGCAAAAAGATACTCTTACCTGGATAGAGACAAAATAATATCTACAATACCGGGAATTCCTCTGTGACATGTATATCATTAGGCCTATCCTTGCCTCCCAAAATTACGAAAATAGTGTCTTCAGATAACAGGCCCTGATTTGCATGCCTTTTAGTGACATGGGTGTTAAGCCATTGTGGTGCAAAAATGCGACATTGGCGGCGAAAGGGTTAATGAAAAGTTTTGGCTGAAAAATGGCTGACGTTGAAAGGGTTAACTGCTTTGCGTTAAGTTAGTTTATGCCAGAAACACCACTAAGTGCAGCGTTTCCTGCGGTGTGTTGCCCACAGGCGGAGAGTTTGCAGCAGGAGCTGGAGTCCAGCAAGGAGAAGCTGGAAGAAATGTCCCTGGAACTGGAGCTGCTGCGAGGAGAAATCAGCGAGAAAGGTATTGTATTGTATTGTATGTCACTCTCTTTGACTCTGCCTTTCCCCTTTGCTTGCTGTCATCTACTATCTTTCTGCCTTATCGGTCCATTCTCCTGCCTTTTTTTTCAAGAAAATGAATACTTATAAGTGAACACTATGGTACAAGTGCATCAGCTACGGATGAGAACATTACGTGTGTGACCGTTTTTGATTACAACATTAAATATAACTAACATTTATGAGCTACAAAACAGCTATCATATATACAACTCAGTGTCGTAACAAGTATTGGAACATGACCAACTATTCATTTTGTTGTTCAAACTACCGTATTACTTCGTGATTACCCCGCCACGTGTGCAGCCGCACTCCGTCTTGGGGGGATTCTATAATGATGGCGAAGGTTAAAAACTCAGTCCATTTTGCAGTTTTGTTTGTTTGTACAGGGTCAGACGGGGTGGCGGCTACGTTTGAGATGAAACAGCTGGAGCAGCAGAATGAGAGGATGAAGGAAGGGCTTGTCAAGTAAGATCTGTGTGTGTTTGAGTGTGTGTGTGTGTTTGAGTGTGTGAGTGAGTGAGCGCTCACACAGCAGAATGAGAGGATGAAGGAGGGGCTTGTCAAGTAAGTCTGTGTGTGTTTGAGTGTGTGTGTGTGTTTGAGTGTGTGAGTGAGTGAGCGCTCACACAGCAGAATGAGAGGATGAAGGAGGGGCTTGTCAAGTAAGATCTGTGTGTGTTTGTGTGTGTGTGTGTTTGTGAGCGTGAGTGAGTGAGCGCTCACACAGCAGAATGAGAGGATGAAGGAAGGGCTTGTCAAGTAAGTCTGTGTGCTTTCTACGTCACAACAACATTAAATATAACTGTAATATTTATGAGCTACAAAGCAGCTATCATATACAATTCAGTTTTGTAACATGTATAGGAACATGACCAACTACTCATTTTGTTGTTCAAACTACTCATACCAAGTGTAGGAGGTAAGCAGGACTGATGTCTCTGTGTCTGTATGTGTGTCCGGTTTGTTTGTTTTTTACCTGTTTGGCCCCATCATATCTCTCTGATCTTCTATCGATTTATACTCCCACTAGACTGCTTCGCTCCTCCTCTGACTCGTTTCCGTGCCAGAACTCTTGGCGAACGTTCTTTTTCTTTCCAAGCTCCCTCCTCCTGGAACGGCCTTCCTTCTGCACTCCGAACCTCAAACAGCCTCTCTTCTTTCAAGTCCTCCCTCAAAACAACTCTCTTCAAAACATAATCTTTCTCCTCCTCCTCCTGCAAAGGTTATCCATTGAGTCATGTGTGTGTGTGTGCGCGCGCGTGTACGTGTGTGTGTTTGTTGGTGTGTGTGTGTGTTGGTGTGTGTGTGTGTGTGTTTGACCTCAAGTTCGTGCGAGTGTTTTGTGTGTTGTCTAGCTTTTCATTTTGTTAGTATTGTTTTTATCATGATTGTAAGCGCTTAGGGCTTTTGTTAAGATTAAGCGCCCTAAATATTCATTATTATTATTATTATTATTACACTTCCCAACAACAACAAAATAGGAATTGTTCGGAAATAATTAAGGGGAGTAATGTTATGGTGTGTGGGAGTGATCTTGCCTAATTCAGTCGGTCAAACAGGGTAAGCTACTCTACCATTAGGTTAATCCCCAGCTCTCGCCTCGTGTGTTTGAGTAGACACACAGCATGTAGAGCGCAGTGCGTCATTCTAAAAATTGATGTCATTTATATTTTGACGTCACATTTTGCAAGTTCTATCGGTTTGCGGATACTGTGTGCCTGTCTCAGGATGCGTGACCTGCTGACGACGGAGAAGCAGGACCGGCAGCAGCTGGAGAAGCGCTGCGACAAGCAGCAGTCGGAGATCAGCGGCCTGCAGCGGGACAAGGAGCGCTTCTCCACGCAGGTCTCCGAGCTCCAGAACCAGGTCATCGAACTCAAGGAGCAGGTCAGCAATGTTCTGGGTTTTTTTTGGTATATGTGTGTGTGTGTGCTGATGATGACGATGATGATGAGGATGATAGGTGGATGCCGCCCTAGGGGCAGAGGAGATGGTGGAGAAGCTGACAGATGATGGTGATGACGACGATGATGACAATGATGATGACAATAATGATGGTGTGTCCCTGCAGGTGGACGCTGCCCTAGGGGCTGAGGAGATGGTGGAGAAACTGGCAGATGGTGATGATGACGATGATGATGGTGATGATAATAATGGTGATGATGATGACAATAATGATGGTGGTAATGATTATGATGATGGTGATGACGATGATGATGATGATGATGATGGTGTGTCCCTGCAGGTGGACGCTGCCCTGGGGGCGGAGGAGATGGTGGAGAAGCTGACAGAGCGATCCCTGAAGCTGGAGGAGAAGGTGGAGGCCCTGGAAGAGGAAAAGAACGACCTGGTAACACACAGATCTTACCTTTAACCCTTTCCCTACCACACACGCTTCCTTCAAGCGTAAATATGCGTAACAATTTGAAAAGCTTTCAGATTCAAATTTATGATGTTACAGGGTTCCCACTGTCCTTACAGGTGCTTATAGGTTTTTATATTTGTGGATGGGCCTCATAAGGCCTTATAGGTGCTTATTTTTACTCCTTGTTCCTATGTCTGCTTCCAGACTCCAGTTTTCAGTCTTTTTTGTCTTCTCTAATTCCCATGCCTGATAGATTTTGACCGCATTTGCGTCCAATCACGTTCAGAATGAAGTGGAAGTGGAGCAGACGACATAACAAGGGAGGTAAATCACCGAACTCGCTCAATGAGCCTGACCAGAAGTAACCGGTCGACAACGTTGCCGCGTTCTCATGAAGAAAGCAAGATGCCAGGAAAATGCTCTTTCCAAGATCGCTGGTTAAAAGACGGTGATTATAAGTACTGGATTAGGACAGACAAAGATCCCAGGAAGGCGCAATGTTTTGTGTGCGTCAATGGGCACAGATTTTTAGAGAATTTTCTTTAGGTTCCAGACGGTTTACGTCCTTATGAGAAGTGAAATGGTGCTAATAAGGTCCTTATATTGTAAAGGGTGGGAACCCTGTGTTATCAGAATATCGTCTGTGAAATTCAAAAACCTAGTATCTTGATTTTGGTAGTTTTTGAGAAAAATGATAAAAACTGTTTTTAAAATTTACCGCATTGACCTCAATTGGTTAACTGCGATGAATATGTTGTTCAAGACATTGCGAGTTTACTCCTGCAATTTCGTTAATTATTATATTTTGAAAAAAAAAAATTAGACTTGGAAAAAGGAACGACGTTACGAGGTTTTTTGTCCTTAACTAGATCTGAATTTGTGACTTACGAGTTTTTGTTATATTTTCACAACCTCATTTACCCTAGATAGAAAGTTGTTAGAGATACGAGTTTTTGGTGGAAGATGGCTGGGAAAATTAGAGAGCTATGTATCTAACTAAAACAAAATCGAGATGCGAGGTTTTTGAATTTCACGACGATATTTAAAGGACGCACACCAATAGCCTATGCATACATATTTAATCTTCCCCCAGAGAACATTGATATTCATGATTCTCTAGCATGAGCATCTCATCACACACACACACAGACATCATACACACACACCACACACCACACACACCCACACACACACTCACTTCCTTCCTCATCAGTCACAAAAAATGCATGCAAAAAATTAAAATGGGTGGCACGCATCTGGCTGCCGACGCGCTAATCCAGGTCCGGGAGAACCCGAATTTCACTGAGACGCCCCTCAGTGACTATAAAAGGACTTTTTATTCAATTACCTAATAGACTAATGTCAAGTAAGGTCACAGGATCCCTGAAAGCAAAGTACGTACGTAGAGATGTAATCTTGTTGCTACACTTAACCCTGGCTAAAGAGACTCCATGGGATCATGCTCCAACAGCTGAAGCACTTGAAAACCTATTTGGACACTAAGGGCATCAGCTAGGGATGAGAAACATTACGTGTGTGAGTCGAAGTCAGTTGCTGTTGCCTATTATAGGACGCTGAATTATTTATTTTCTTATGAAGCTCTAAATGCTTTATCGAACTGAGTCCCAGGATTGCACTGCAATCGTTGTTGTTTTTTCGAAAACTGCCCTGAAGCTGAAGGAGATGTGCTTGTTTGTGAAGTGGCAACGCCGCTTTCCAGCTGCTCCGTATGTGAGCACAGTACTCAGGGGGGCTCACATATGTGTCAGTGTTTGGCATTCTTCTTCATCCATCGATCGCTCAGTTTCCGTCAATTATGAGCACAGATGCATCATGCTGCACAATTATGTGGCCTAACCTAAGAAGGCAGCATAGTCCGACTTCGGCGGCAGGAAATCTTTTTGAAGGATAGTGTTGTGAACAAAAGGCAGGAGAATGTGACGGGTAAGGCGAGAAGTACAGAGACAGATGGTACGATGGGCAGTAAGCAAGAGCAAAAGGCCAGAGTCAAAGAGAGTGCCAAGATTAGAAGTAAGTTACAAGCACAAGAAACTTCCAGAAGGTGAGGGAATATTTATGCAAAAGCCCCCCGTATGCCCCACGGGGTATTGTGTGGCCATTTTAACTCATGGACATCGCACAATGATTTCATTCGTTTCAAAAACCCTCACACAAATTACTCAGCCCATAACACAATCCCCCCCCCAAAACAGACATAAACAAAAGGCAGAACTGAAAGAGATATACAGCGTTTTTTCTTCTAGGGAAGCGATAGATCAGACTTTTTAACATTAGACTTTAATAGGAAAGACTCTACTCTACAGGAATTGGTTCTCCTCACTACAAACGACTACCAAAAGTACACGAGAGGCCCAAAATAAAGGGGGTCTAAGAAGCGAAGCGAGTTTAGAAAGTGACCAAGCATGGTGTGCACACGGATGACTTCCCTTAAGCAAAGAATTCTCAAAATGACAGCTTGCATTTCTTCCAACACATACGTGGGTAACACGATGCCACTGACGCTAATGGGTTGATTCATTGTTGTTTTCTAATTTAAAGTTCTTGTGTCATCATACAAAGGGTCTGGCATTTCAGTTTTAAGCACTCAATGAGCAGCTTAGGATATATCACTCTCTCTCCTTTCCCTCTACCACAACTAAGAACCTATCACACGCTAAGACCTACTGAGTTTGACTTGCCCACCCTGGCAGGGTGCACATGGGCATTCCTTAAGTTGAACATTAAGAATCAGGTGATACTTAAAGACCAGACAAGGCTGGAACTGCATTACAGGAAGCTTTGGAATTAAAATGAATGAGGAGTTGTGCAGTACACACACGGTAGGCCCGCATCTTACCTCCCGGAAGATAAGGAGATCGGTCCACCGGTGTTCCAAAAAGTATGATTTCCATTGCAATGACCAGTACATCTAAATTGCCAAGAGTTTCTCTTTTCCCTCGAAAACTTGAAACGGCGCGGACTGCAAACCAGTCAAGCTTTGAGTGGTGATGTCACTCCATGTCTTTTATCTGCATGTCAAAGATGGCATCAAAAAGAAAATTTGGATGGATATTGCAAAAAAACTAATTATGCCCAAAAGAAAAGATATAGCAACTGTCAATAAAATAGCAAACATGACCAAAAGGATAGTTCATCCGTACTAATGGACGAAAACAAATGACTCCGACTTGTATTTTATAAATTTGAGAACATTAGCTCTGTGAATCAGCATTGAAAGGATGCACCAACATCGCGCCGGATCCAGTAACCAGTCAAACCTTACATCTTTCTGCCAAGTGTTCCGGAAACAATTATGTATTATGGGCATAGTAAGGGCGATTAGCAAATCGCAAGGCGACAAACAATTCCAGATTTTTAACCCCTTGACTGCCAGAGAAATGAAAGAAAAAATCATGGACAATCTATGCCATATGAAAAAGACAACAGAAGAGCCAATCTGCCAAAAAGGTCTTGGTGGATAAACTCTCTTGACTGTCGTTAGCGAAAGCCAGCATATCACGGAGGTTATCATCTCAGTGTATGATTGTCATCAGGTGATATCCTCCATCAGTACGTGATAACGTTATCACGGCAGTCAAAAGGGGTTAGGTTTTTGTTCCTGCAAATGAGAAAATTCGCCTTAGGCATCTGCGATGCGAACTGTGTTGCAGGAAGCCGTTGACACGAAATGATACGGAGGAGCTGCCAGGAGAAACGACAGAGAAACAGAGCTGGAGCTGACGGGAGGAGAGAGAAAAACGCCCTGGTTCGCCCTCAGTGAGGTGGGGTGCCTGGCCGACTGTCACTTCGATCTGTCTGTGCTGTCTGTCATGATCTGTATGCCTGATCTGTCCTTGTCTGTAGGTCTGTCTGTATGTCTGTCTGTATGAATATCAGGTAAATGTGTTGTCAGTGTGTGTTTCGGATGTGCCATGCGTGAGTGTAGTGCTGTGTTTAAACAAAGTCTTTATACATTGACTTGAATGTGCTCAAGAAGATGAAAAAATGACGGTACCTTTTGGAGCAACGGTAAGAAATGGTGTGTAGAAAAAACAAGGTACCTGTGAAAGAAGAAACATCAACGTTTGTTGACCCGTTGCTTATACCCGTCTCACGGCTGCATACCGCAATCCCATCGACCAATTTCTTTACCATGGCCCAATAGCCCCGATTGCGACCGTCCTGAACGCCCGTCGTCTAGTAGGTTTCCACTTTCACTTGCTGCCCACTACCCAACAATGCATAACAAGTTAGTTTTCCTGTTCTGAACTAGCCTGGTCCATTTTGTCTACTGTACAGCAAGGGAAAGCACCATAGTCTTTTTGAACGGATATTTTCGAGTGACCACTAAATTATTTTTTCTTTCCACGTCACGAGCTCAGGATTGACTCGGCGCGAATCGCTCGGAGGCGCCATGTACGGCATTGTTTAAGTCCAATTCAGGGTTGTTCGTGTGACAGTGTGTTAGCTCGGAATGAAACATCATCATCATTGCTATTCAATATGCATCTGTCAGAAGGGAAAATGTTGAGTTAGACTTTAGTCTGGGTGATTTTTTAAATAAAGCTATTGGGTGTGACGTTCGGAGTTACTTCCATCACTTCGGTATTCAATATAGATATCGGTTCGAATTGCCAGAGTGAGAGGGTTACAGTTGAAGTTTCTCCTTTTCACACGGTACCATGGTTTTTTCTACCCACAATTAGTACGTGATCTGTGCCTTCAGATTGTGGACGTAAAGCTACATAACAGCTAAAAAGTATACTCACATCATGTTGTATCAATGTATTTAGTATGATTGGTGTTTTATTGGCAACGCTCCCTGTGAGGGAAACACACGTGGCAGGAAGAGACAAAGATACTGGGAAGTTTTGTGATAAATCAGTTCCCCAACCTTCTGGAAGATTCTGTTGCTTTGTAACTTCTCTAATCTAGTAACTCTAGTGACTCTTGCCTTCTTCCTTTGTTACTGTCGTCTACTATCTTTGAGTGACTTAACTTGGTCCATTCTCCTCCTGCATTTTTTTTCCCAAAAAATTCTACCAAAGATTTTCTCTGCCGACAATGGTCTTCTATAAACGGATAAGGTACATATGGGTCCGGTCTTTTAGTTTTAATGAGTTTCCCCGTGCGGCGTTACAGCCTGAACGTTCTTTGTATTTCGAAGGAGAGCTCAAAGCGACAGAGAAAAATTATTTCATTTTTCTTTGTTTAAAGGCAGGAGAATGGACCAAGTCAAGAAAGATAGTAGAGTTAGAAAGCACAAAGGAAAAAAGGCCATCGAAGAGGCAATAGAGATTAGGCAGATAGAGGAAGTTAACAAGCACAGAACTTCACAGGTCCGAAAACTATTTTGACGAATAGAACCAGGTACATCCCCACCGGGCGGAAATGAATACACTACACACTGGGATACGCAGAAGAAAAGAAGAAGCAATACATACACTGCATGCAGTGGTTCATCTTTTCCCTAAAGACCCGAGTGAAGGTTGACGCCATGCAGGAGGACGGTGGCTGACTACGAGACCACGTGACAAGTCAGAGGACTCGGGGCCCCAACTACAGGTAAGGCACATCATGGGTGATACTCTAGAGGACCAGGGACTTCAATCTGTATAGAAACAGGTGTCAGAATTGTCAGAGGATCAGCGATTTAGTAGAGGATTAAGAATTTCTGACAGAGGATTGGCCACTTCTGTCAGAGGTTTTGACTTTTATGCGTGTTATCTTTTCTATCGTTTATAATAGCATTATATTCTATATCACACAACATTAAGCCTTTTGTGAGGTTGGGATTGATTTCAGTGTTGATGGCCCTAAGACAAAGCTTTCAAAGGAGTACGTGACTTCAGACATATCTCTGAGCCTGATAGAAGTGGGGTGGGAAGGGGGAGGGGGGATGTCCAGGGAAGCACCCCCACTGTCAGTGTCAAAGTGACGGTGCTGACTCGAGTCCACTGAACAACCACAAAATCTGGCGCGCACGGGATAGCCAAATTACAGGTAGCAATCATTCCTGTAGAGTGCGCACAGTGGTAGCGCGTTCACCCTTCTGGTGTCAAGTAAATACCCGCAGGTTCGACACCTGGGTTACAGGGGATTTTTCCTCTCACTTTGCACTAGGCCTTACGGTGCGCTCATGAACATGGAGTCTGTCGGATGAGACGATAAAACGCCGTCCCGTGAGGCCATGTATTAGCACAATTCATACCCAGTGGCCAACGAAAATGTGTGTCGTTTGGTCAAAAATGTACACCACACACCCACCCGTCCACTTCCTTCCTCATTCAGTCACACAAAAATAACCCACGAATGCAAAAATAAATGGGGTGGTGCGCCTCTGGCGCGACAGGCTCTACAGGTGGGAGCAAACCCGAATTGCACAAACACCTCTGCGGACTAAAACTATGCCTCACCTACCTACAGGCACTCATGGCTTCGCTTTGATTACTCTCAGAAGGAAGGGAGGCAACTACATTCGAGAAGAGTAGCAGCTGGAAATTTTTGCTTTTTTTGTAGTTGGGGGGGGGGGGGACAGTTGATCAACTCTGCTAGATCAGTAATAAATTATCAATGATGTGATCAAAACGTTTCATGTGTCTCAACTTTGAAATATTCAAGCTAGAATAAGACGCTTGGTTATTCTTGATGACACAAAACCGTTATGCATACTCTTTCACGGGTTTTGAATCCCCTTGACTGCCAGAGAAAATTAAAGAACAAAACATTGGCAAATCATGCCATAAAAAAGATCAATGAAAGAGACAATCTGGCAACATGGTATCGGGGGATATAACTCTAGTCGACTCTTGTTTTAGAGCCGAAAACCCAGCCCATAACAGGGGTTATTTCATCTTCATCTGATAACCATCACAGTGATTTCATCAGGGTCAGTACATAATACGTGGTGGTCAGTTAATGTGTTTTCCCTGATTTTAGTCAGGGATGGAGCCAAATTGCCAAAAAATATATGGAAAGTGAAAATCACTGTGCTCTCTGCAGGGTCTGTAAATGTATTATACCTGGCATTTAGTGCGTGCATGAAAAGAGATGAAAAGCAGTTTTGCTCTCTTTCAGCCAGTCAGGGTCTTGTTAAAAATTAATGCGTCTTTTTCCTTGGAGTATGTGGTGGCCGACGCAAAAAGTTTAAGGTAGTAGAGTGGCACAGAGTGGAACGCATTCGCATTTGTGTCAAGTGGTCAAAACCCGAGTTCAAACCTGGGCTACAGCGGGATTATTTCACTCTCAACTTGCACTAGGCCTTACGGTCTCAATGTGGAGTTCTTTCGGATGAGACGCATAAACCGAGTCCCAGTGTAATTCTTTGTAGCCCATGCACTATGCACTGTTTAAACCCAGTCGGCAACCCAAATAAAAAGTTGTCATTTTGGTCCTCCAATTTATCACCACCCCTTTCCGTTCTCATCAGTCCACACAAAAAATTGCATGGCACCAAAAATTTAAAAAATTGGGTGGCCGCGCTCTGCTGCGACGTCGCTCCTCCACCCCAAGGACCCTAGGGAAGACAACCCAAATTTTCCACGGAGATGCCTCTGTGACTATAAGTACCTAATACCGCACCCTAATACCTAATGAAATCAATTTGCTCTCTGCGGCCTGTTGGAGGTTCTTGAAATGGTATCTTTCCCCCTTGGTTGAAGTTCGCAGGAAGATAACAAAGAGCTGCGCGCATGCAAACAGCTGGAGGGATGAGACAAAGGCCAGAGACAGCCCTTAGCGAGCGAGCTACTTCGACTTCAAGGCCAAGTCTGCAAGAGACCAAAGCTTTTGCCAGGTGGGCACCAAGAATCTATTTGCCTTGTACTTCACCGAATCTGTCTGGCTTGCTGTCTTTATGCTCTCTCTTCTCTTCCTCCTCTACTCATCTCTCCTCACTCTTTTGTAGTTTTTTTTTTTTGATCTTATCTCACTAGTGTTCTCTCTCTCTATCTATCTCTCTCTCTCTCTCTCATCTCTCTCTATCTCTCTCTCTCACTCTTCTACTCACTCTCTCTGTCTTCTCTCTCTTCATGGCCACCATGCCAGGTTGTGTTCGACTGCGCTACTTGATTGTTCAATTCGTTGTATAACGCTTGGGCCGTCAACATTTCAACATGCATGGTGTTTCTCGCTGGAACTGTATGCCATTAAATTCAGGCGTTTTAAGGCTGGGTTTTTTTGTGTTGTTTTTTTTTTTTATGTAAACGACTGCTGCACATCAGGTTTTTTTTAATTAGCTGCGGTGAGGAACTGCCTTGTCTCACCTCACAAAATTTAGTCCATAGCACCACCTCGTCCACTTGCCCCTTGTCATCCTTAGCCTTTGTGCCTTTTGCTTCAAGGAGAGCCGTCAAAATCCCTGTGAAACAGCAGTTTTCCTTTACAGATTCGCCACACAGTCTTTGACAGGTCTTTGAAAATTGCTTCGTTGTGAAAATCGTGAACATGGTTGTGGGAAAAAGTCCAGGGTTCTGCCTAAAAAAAGTCTGACACAGTAATCATGTTCTTGTTTGCTCCAGAATTGATACAAGTAGGAATTTAATCTGGCTTATTTTCCTATATCCGTTGTTGAGGACTCGTACATAATAGCTGTCTTCGATTTTGTCAAAGTTACTTCCTGTCACTATATCTGGGTCTTTTGGTTCTACACAGGTGCAACTTCGAGTGAATGTGATCGAAATAGACATTCATCAAATAGAAAGAATTGTTGTTGATTGTCAGTTTTATTAACTTATTATGTCGTAAGAGGTCGTTTGAAAATAGGATTAATGGAGTATTTAAAAGGTCTTGAAAGTTTGTGAATTTGGTATGAAAAATGTGTATGAACCTCGCTTTAGGGCGGCACCTGTACCCTTCGTTTTGAGGTTTCCAGGAGTATTGGAGAAGCGACCTACGGAACATGCTATGGCCCGTTAGATGTGTGATTTTTGCTCAAGTGTGTTGCGATCGTTTCCCTACTGCAGACCATGACCCTGGAGCTTCCGTAAGCTGGAGGTGCCTCCAGGCAAAGTCCCACCGTAGAAGGATGCTGCTGTCCTTCATGCCTCGACTATCATTTTCATGGGCAGGGGAGAGTAAGATAGCCAGGCGGGCAAAGTGGGTATGCACAGGGGTAACAGGTGCGACTGATGCCTAATCATGTTGTGGTGCGCTTTGATTATTGATTTATGAGCAAAGACTCAGAGCAGTTAGTAAATACTGTATTTTGTTGTTGTGATGCATGAAATGCCTGTGAAGGAACGTTATATGTCAGCAGCTAGATAAAGGGTTCGAGGCAGTGGACACCTACGTAGCACAAGAAAAATCCCTCTACAACACGCACCACCTCCTCATTGCTCAAGGAATTACGCCTTTCGAAACCGATCATTGCGGGTCAGTGTTAGAAATACAAAATCAGCTACAGTTTGATGCAGGTTCAGGCAGGTGGTCTCCTCTTACTTTAAAAAAAAAAAAAAGAGCAAATGTTAAGAATAGCCCCCTCCCTTGCCCCTTACATTCATTTCTGTACGGTTCAGGTTAGGAAGGCTTATAGGGTCCAGATGAATCATCAACTTGTATTTGTTTGTGTATTCTGACACTAATCTGGACCCAGACCTAGCCACTACACACACTATCCCTCAACCCTATCCCAAAACCCCAGGGTGGGGGGTGGGTTATGTGGACTGTGCTTATTCTGCTTTTTTTTTGAGTTCTTGTTTTGTAATGTTGTACTAATGACCTGTAGTGTATTTAATATCGAAAATGTGTCCGGTCTATTAAAATTGAATTCAGTAAAACCGCATACATCTTTTTCTCGTTTCTCTGGTTAGCCAGCTGTATAAGGCTCTTGTTCTGTGTGAAACTTAGTGATGAATGAATTGGCGTTTAGCAGGGAGACCATGATGCTGGTCCTGTTCTGATGATGGTGCTCGAATCAGAACAAACGCAGGAACTCTTGGCCTCTAAAGTCAAAGAGAAGGATGGGTGGGCACAGGAAGATGGTTTGAGCTGTAAAAACAATTTTTGGAGGTTATAACTGAAAATCTTTATATAACTCTACTTTACGTCTTCTCAGTCATTGATCTTTAATAAATTTTCTTGGTCTGTTGTCTTTCGTTAACGACTATTCACCATCTTGATATCAAGAAGAGAAAAAGGGTAGGGATGAGTGTGGCGTGGTGTGTGCACGTGTTTGTATGATGCTTGTATGTGGTCGAATGTTCACTTGCCTGTCTATGACTACGTTTTGTTGAGAGTGATAGAAGTTAGTAGGAAAGACTGGGTGCTGAAAAAGACCAGGACTCAAAACATGCCGTATTTGACCAACCGTATTATTTTCTTTCAGTTGTGGTGTGGAGTGTATGCTCAAACGTATACTTGGTCTTTTTATACGCATTTGCACATAAGTTGTATAAAAGGAGATGTTGAAGAGGTAAGACCAGTACAATTTGACCAAACCACTATTAGTATCCATTCATTTCTGTATGTCGTGTGTGTGACTGAGTTGCTTTGTTTTACGTTCTTATCTACAATACACGTGATATTATCACAGACGTGTGACCGGGAGTTAGTGTTGTGGTGTAGCATGCAACAGACCACATATGTGACCCAGCAACACGAAAGAGACATTAAGCGCTGGGCCAGTTCTCACAACAGGCTTGGATTCCAAAAGTCAAAAATCTTTTTATTTTTTACACATTAATTTTGAGTTATGGGTATTTTCGTGTTCTCGTTATCTCTAACATATTATAAAGGACAATCTTAATATGTCTCTAAATGGTCTTTAAGTGCTTTAAAAAAAAGAATAGGTCAATGCACTTTCTCAGCTAGGCAGGACTTTTAGAATGTGTTTTACTGAAAATGGCCGAAGATCACTTACTAACTTTAAATGCTCATAACTGGAACGAAAAAGATACAAGAATGGATTACTCTGTGTCATTTAGAAAGGAAGAGTTGTCGAAGTTTTCAAATGTATAATTTTCTCGAGTAGGGGTAGTTTGACACTTAAGGTCCCTGTCTATATGTCATGCATTGTACTGTCAGTTTGAAGGGGGTGGAAAAGCTGACAGAAGAAGACATGCAGAAGAGGTGTAGGCTGCGAGCAGCTTTGCAGTTTTGCCAATCCTCAGTGTTATGTTTCTACTTTGTGTGCGTTGGTTACTCTGTGTAGGGGTGTGTGTATGTGAGTATAGCTCGCTCATGTATGCACGTTTTGATGAATTGGCACTTTTGTTGCTGGCAGTTTGAGGTGGTTCTGGTCGAGAAGCTGGGCGCTGGAGAAAGAATATGTATTGAAAGGGTCCACAGCAGTGCCAGGTTTTGTCGACGTGTTTTCAGTGTGTGTGTCCTGTTGTGTGTGTGAGAGAGAGAAAGAGAAATTATGCTCGCTAATGCATGCATCTATGGATGTGGTTGACCATGTCACAGTTGAGTGGTGGTGGACAGCTTGAAAAGAAAAACATGTGCAGAACCAGGGGGCCGAATGGAGCGGCACGCGAGTTTTGCCAACCTGTGCTTATGGGTTTAATTGTGTGTACTTCGTGCGACCCATCGTGAGCGTGTGTGTGTCATGACCTTGTGCACATGCTTATGGTGGGGTATAGAGTGGCACAGTGGTAGCGTGTTCGGTAATGTAATTAAACCGAGTGAGAACTGGGTACAGGGGATTTTCCTCTCACTTGTGCACTAGGCCTTATGTCTTTTCGGATGAAGACGATAACGACGGTAGCATACGTTAAACCCAAGTGGCAACAAAAAGTTGTCATTTGGTCCAAATTTGCACCCCACCCCCCCACACACATCAGTCACCAAAAATCGAGGCAAAAAAAAATAAAATATGTGGCTCGCCTCTGGCTCATGTGACGCGATCTCCAGTGGTGAGCAACCTGAATTCCACAGAGCAGCCTCTGTGTGGACTATGAAGTACTTAATACATAATTGCCTAAATATATGATGTGTGTGTGTGCCCGTGTCGGTTTGAGGTGGTGATGAAGCAGAAGCTGGATAAGGAGCACGGTGCTGAATGGAGGTCGCCGGTGCGGAAGAGTGCAGCTTTGCCAACCGGCCTGGTGCCTGCATCTAGGCCTCCCCTGCAGGCCCTCCATGCACCAGTACGAGAGGTGATGGACCAATCACTGCTATTCTTGGTGGTGAGGAAGGCCTCCATGCACAGTATGAGATGGTGAGACTCTCTCTGTTGGTAAGCAGGACCTACATTTCACCAGTAACGAGAGGTAGAGACCACTCACTGCTCTCCTACGTTGTAAAGAGCAGGCCTCCAGTGCACCAGTACGAGAGGTCGAGCACCCACTCGGTTGACTCTCATCGTTGGGTAAGGCAGGTTCCTCCACTGCCCACCCGTACGAGAGGTGAGACCCATCAATTGCTCTACCTGTCGTTAAGGCAGCCTCCATGCACAGTAGGAGAGTGATGACCCCTCATGCTCTCCTGTATGGTAAGGGCAAGGCCTCCATGCACCAGTGGCCTCAGTGTAAACATTACAACAATATTCAGATTTTGTTATATATTTCTCACTATATTAAGTATTGTATAAGAACGTCACACTTGTTAGGTGCAGGGGTCTCACTCTACGGGGAAAAAAAACGCTATGCATTATCGTCAGACAAAAGATGGTACATATCGTAGGTGCAGGCGCCGAACAACTGTGGCTGGATCTCTTCCTGAAAGTGGGCACGCTGCTACCGGAGATGTCGGCACATGAGAAGACCCTGGACCAGCTACATCGACATGCTCCGCAAGACCACGGTAAGGATAGAGAAGACAACTAATACCATGGACATGCTACACAAGGACCCCATGTAAGGATAGAGAAACCTGGACATGGACAGCTACCAAAGGACCTAGGTAAGGATGGAGAAAGGGACCCCCTGGACATCGGACATGCTCCACAAGGACCAGGTAAGGACAGAAAGACTGGACAGGACATGCTCCACAAGGACCAGGAAGGATGGAGAAGACCATGACACTACATCGACCATGCTCTACAAGGACCAGGTAAGGATGGAGGAAGACCCTGCGACAGGACATGAATCTCACAAGGACCTAGGTAAGACAGAGAAGACATGAATGGACATGCTCCCACAAGGACCGGGTAAGGACAGAGAAGGACACGGCGACATACATCGACATGCTCCACAAGGACCAGAAGGACGGAGAAGACCTGGAACTGGAACCATGCTCCCAAGGACCAGGTGAAGGACAGAAGAGGACCCGGACCACTGCATCGGTACAGATCACAAGGGCCCAGGTAAGGACAGAGAAGAC
>CM065704.1:23660845-23689855 GCA_017654935.2 Phymorhynchus buccinoides
CCCGTCTTCACCTATATATATTTCCTAATGATGCTGAAACGGAAAAAAAGACTATTGAGGTGATGTGTTTGTATGGTTTTGTTTTTTTTTCTTTTGTAGTAAACTGAAAAGAAATTTTGGTTTGATCACTCAAATTATTTGCCTTGGATCACATTTGATTTGGTTTCTGTTTATATATTTTTCCACGATTATTAACTTGTTTTTTCCATATGCGACCTATTCACTGCTATTTGTTTCCGGTTTCTGTTTCCAACGATTGATTTCAAAGTTTGTTTTCTAAGATAAAAGCGCTGTCCATAATGAAGTGTAGAAGTTTTCTATGTTGTTGGGTTTTTTTTTTTTTTCCGACTTTGGTTTTTCCTGGACTTATCGTTTTTTCAGCTTTCCCCAATCGCCCCCACACCCACCCCTCAGTGTATTCTTGTTTCTGCTTATCATAGCACGATGTTCACCAATACGAAAATATAAAAGCGAGAGAGGGAGTGGTAGGTGGAAGTGCACGTTGGTTTTTTCTCATTCCCCCGTGGTGACCCAGTGTGTATTCTGACCTGGGGGCTTGAGTTGCTGTGTGGTGGGGGGGAGGGTAGGGGGGAGAAGACGATAGAGAGTGTGTGTGTGTGTGTGTGTCGTGCTTCACGAGTTATGGACCGGCCGGTAAATCTTTCGAATTTCTCTATCCTTTCCTTTCATTTGAAGATACACGTACGGACGATTGTTTTTTATGTGCCTATCTCTCCGCAAACCAGGCTGGCATGCTTTTTGTACTAACTAGCTTCACATGCCTGCTTTTTGGGACACGACCTCCCCCTCACCCCCCCCACTTACTTTCCTTTTATTCGCCCCGTCTTCCTTTCCCTACTCTGTTGGCCTATTTGATATTTTTTCACTCCCTATTCTTCCGGACAAAGTTTGCTCTCGATTTTATGTGTGCACATTTTGGACTGTTGGTTGAAATGCGTGACATTTTCTTTTCCCTTTTTTTCTTCACGTTTTGTTTATCCCCTGAGGCTTTTGTGAGCCAAACAGTGATTTAGTTTTCTCTTTTGCTCACGATTTGTGAGATTGGGTTTGTTTTCCTGTGCTCTCGATTGTGTTGTTAGTCATGAAATGTTTGTTTTACATGTATTTGTTTTGTTTGTTTGTTTGTTATTTGTTTGCCTTTATATGTTCGTATTGCTACATGAGTTTTTGAAGTCTGTTGGTGGGTTGGATGCTTGCAGTTATCTGTGCATATATACAATAATGGATAGTACATTTCGATTCTTTCTGTAAACTGTCAAGGGCCTCAACATGTCAACGAAAAGACGATGTTTTTCATTTTTTTAGAACTAAAAACATTCTGTGTATTTTTTTTTACAGGATACTCACTTTGAGGAAAGTATGGAAAAGTATGTGTTAGCGAATGGGGTTACCCGAGGGTATTTTTCCTAGTTTTCAGTCGAAACGCAGGGGTAGCCATTTTATTTAATAATAACTTCGAGTTTTCAAGGTAAAAGGGTAATAAAGATAATACTGTGAACTATATTATGGTGTAGTTGAGACCAGAAAAAGCACTTTCTTTTTGTTAAATGTATGATGACTAATAAAGACATCCAAGAATTTTATAATAGTATAACTCAAAAATAAATGAGTTAAATGTAGATTATATTGTAGTTGCGGGGATTCAATTTAGTACTTGACCCCTGCAGAGATTACTGATAATTACAAACACGTGAACAACCCCAAGCTAAAGAAGCGGTTGAAAATATTATAGAAAATTTTAGAGTTAAAGATATTTGGCGTGATTTGAATGCGGACTGTCAGAGTTTCACTTGGAGAAGACCAATTACCTTTCCCAGCAGGCAGACTTTGATATTTTTAATCTCAGAACTCTGTAGTTTCATTGGGGGGGGGGAATGATTGTAGACTATCTGGCTATAGAACAGACCCATTCCTGCTATAGTATTAACTTTTTAAAATTTAATGAAAATACATAAACATAAAACATTTTTGGAATTTATCTTCAATCCATCTTAGAGATAAGGCATTTGTGGATGAAATTAATTGCTGAAATATTAAATGTTAAACAGGAATATACAACGAAATGCAAATAGTAAGTTTCCGATGAACAATTAACAGTTTTCCTGTCTCTGACTTATTTTCTTGATTTTCTTTTGATGAGATTCGTTCACAGACCATATTTTATGCTACTATGAAAAAGAAAACTGCAGAGAGGAAAGGTATTATTAGAAGAGATTATAGGCTAGAATCGGTTCACAAAAACTGAACACACAACTTTGACTTTAACGTGAAAAAAAGATCATTAAAATGATAAGAGAAAAACAGAATGGAGGAGAGTATTATTAAGATCAAAGCTAGGTGGATAGCTAAGGCGAGAAAGTCAGTAATTATTCTGCAATTTGGAAAACGCCACTATGTTAGGAAAATATGGCTATACTAGTAATGACCAAGGTCATGTTTTAACAGATCAAAAGACATACTATCAAAAGTTCAACCAATTTTATAAATCACTATATCGGAAGTTGAAGTTGAGAAAGCGGAACTAAAAGACTTATAAACATATGCCCGTTAGATGAGTAGAAGCAAGGAATTGGAAGGTGTTATTACTTTATAGAAGCTACATCTGTCTGAAAAGACTGAAAAACAACCAAAGCCCTGGATCTGATGGCCTTACTGCTGAATTTGTTTTAAGTGTTCTGGAAACAGTTGGAATACTTGTAGTTAGAGCACTTAATTCAAGTTTTAGAAAGGGGGAATTATCAAATATACAAAAGAAGGGATTATACAGTTTCCTAAGCTGACTAAATCCAGAAGAACAATTATAACTGGAGGCCATATTTCCCTTTAAACGTTGTAACAATTGGTTCTTCTTGTATCGCAAATAGATAAAGAATATTGCCTAAGATAATTAGTGAAGACAAACAGGATTTACTCGAAACAGATTTTATAGCGTATAATATTAGATTAATTTATGATACAATATCCTTACTTAGAAAGCATATTTACCTGACTATTGTTTAACATTGACTTCGAAAAAGCGTTGATTCGGTAAATTGGGATTTTATGTTAAGTTCTAAAAGAGTTTGGTTTAAAAAATGACATTTGTTAATGGTAAGTACTTGTTATAATCATATTAAATCTTGCATTATTGTGACCGGTCAAGTTTCAGAATGGTTTGAAATTAAAAGAGGTTGTCGACAGGGAGACCCTGTGTCCCCTATCTTCTTGGTATTATGTGCATAAATACTGGCCATTATGATAAGGAAAAATCCAAGCATACAGGGAATTAAGATAAGTAATCAGAATTTAAGTTGTCTCATATGCCGTGAAACTGACTTTCTGCTTTCATGGGATCAAAGGTCTTTTGAAACTTGTAATCAATGTGATATTTAATTTGGTCGATGTTTCAGTCTTCTATGAACTATATAAACCAGTGTAATATGGCTAGAGTAAAAAAAAAAAAAATCACAATTCGCTATATGCAGGCATTTAGGAATGGATTGGAATCCACCAAAATTTAACAGTATTGGGTATTTTGGTTACCAATGATTGAAAGAGTGTTTTGCTATGAATTATGCAGACAAACTAGCAATTGTTAGCGTTGTTTAGGGTATGGGTAAAAGACAACTGCTCCTCTGGGCAGAATAGCTATCTAAAAAATCTGTTATCTTCCAAATTAATCCATTTTATGGCTGCTTTTACAAACCAAACCCACCTGACATATTTTTTGAAACTTATCAAAGGTTTGTTTATAACTTGTGTGGATAAAAGTCGTACAATTAATCGTAAACCGCGCATAAAAAAAACAATAAAAATGGTGGTATTGGCTTGCCAGATTTTTAAACGGTTTGTTTTAATCATTAAAAGTATCATGGATGCGTAGGAGTTTAAAAAATCCACACACAAATGAGACACATATTTTTGCTAAAAGCTTTCCAAAATGGTCACATCAAAAATTATGGCCCTGAGTATATTTCAAATTTTTACCAAAGATAACAGTTTTGGACGATGTTTTAGAGGCTTACAAAACATTTTTTCTATATGTAAACCAAAAGATTCTGCTGAATTTCTTTCTGAGCCACTTTTTTTTTTAAAAAAAATAACAGAATCCAAATGGAAGAAATTCATTCACACATCCAAAGTACTGATCAAAACAATATAATTTACTTGCGGTTTTCTATTACTGAAGTATTGTCTCAGTTACACAAGTTTTAAGGAAACTTTAATGTAAATATGACTTTATTACTTTCACAGGGATCAAACATGCAACAATGACTATGTTAAGATCCAGTATTACTATACAAATAATAAATATTTGATTCCGACCTCTGTGTTTTTAAGATTTTGTTTTTCTGTTCACAAAGGTTCTCCAAACCTTATTATGATATACTACTGAAAATATAAAAAATCTAATGTTGTAATACTTATGATTTTAAATTTCAGTTAATCAGACTGGATCATGCTCTTTTTTACACACAATAAGATTTTAAGCTAAATGGTTTCAGCTTAAATTTTTGCACAGATGCCTGGGTTACTAATGTATACTGAAGAAAATGGAAGTGTTCAGAATGAACATTGTAGTTTTTGTGGCCAAACAAGGACAGTATTGATCATATGTTTTGGAATGTTCACACCTTAAGACTTTTGGGACACATTCTTGAATATAGTAAAAGACAAATGCTTCAATGCAGAAATCTAAAATTAACAAGAACACTTATATTACTACTGGGTTTTGACATAAATATTAAACTTGATTCAGTTTTTTTATTTCATTGTATTGTTTGCAAAATATTACATATACACATGCAAAATACAAGATGCCTTCCGCGAGTGACAGTATTTTTTGGAAAAAAAAGAATATTCGTTTACAGAATCGAAAAAACACTTGCCGTATCTGAACTGAGAATCAATGGACCTTTTCTACCAGTGTTTGCGTATATTCCATTGTTTTTGGACAATTGATCATATGTTATTTATTTCCACGCCTTTTGCTGTCTTATAATCCCAAACCTGTGCAACTAACTAACTAGCTCAGTATTTTATATTTGTTATGTGTCCTATTTTTGGATAAGCCTATTACTATCGCCTAATGTCTGGTATTTTGAAAACAACCACCAAGCCATTGTGTGTGACATTGAGGTATTTATGAAGCTTGTCTTTTTGCAATTTTTCTTTAAAATAACATATATAAAACAAAGAATGATACCTGTCATAGAATTAGTGACTAACATTGCAACGTCCAGCTCGTGTTTGAAAGTTGATTATTGAATGTACCTACTTATTTATTTAAGCTAAAATGTAGATATGTGTGTATATGTGTCTGTGTGTGCCGTGTGCCATGTGCGCGTGTGCGAGTTTCACATGTGGTGTAGTATGTGTGTGAATATGTGCAGGTGTATGTGTTTGTATATTGTGGTATTTTTGTCATATGGTTTGTATTAATTTTGCCTAGCTATGTTTAGGTTCTGTATTGAAATGTAAAAAAAGGTTCAATAAAAAAAAAAATGGTGTATTAGAGAGACCACCGACACTGAAAAAAAAAGAAAAGAAAGATATTTTAACGAATAAACTTTTTTTTTGCCACTTTTAAAAATGTACATAACCTCGAGATAATAGTTGTAGCAGGGCCTTTTAAATAGAACATTGTGAACTTTGCTTCCTCTCCCCCCCCCCCCCCCCCCCGTACACAGTTCTCCTTTGGCATAAACCTTTTTTGCTGCCCGTAAGTCGGCCTAAATATTGGGTTTTTTTTTGCAGTGCCTTTTAGAGTCGAGGTTGTGTTTTGTCTGTTTGTTTGTAAAATCTTTCACTCATTTTAAGGACCCTAGCTTCTACTCGAATTATTTCATTTAAAAACGCTTTCCCTAAGAAAAGTATACAACCCAAAGTTCTTTTCTTCGTACAAAACATTAAAACGGTTTTTTCCGCAGTATTGGAAATCTTTTAAAGGAGAGCATTTTTTTACGAATAAAAAGAAAAAACATGTAAATATTTTTCCTTGTCTCTTTAGACTTAATTTTGATTTTAAACCCTATTAAACTTGCTTTAAAAGTGGTACACCTGAAAGTTTAATTACTTTGCTGCTTGCGCAGGAGAGTACAGCTAAGATTTTAGCCAACATTTGTTTTGTAAACCAAATTTAAAAAATTATAGCCCAGAATAGTCCCTCGTGCGAGCCAATGGCACACATCATACTTGACCTCTATTCAAGTTAATATTTATTGAACATAATTTAAAGAAAACATCTGTATTTTATACAAGAAAATCGTTTTTTTTACGTCTCCTCCCACCTTCCTCCCAAAAATCTACAACTAAAAGAATGTCCATATGCTTCGGCCGGGAGACGTAAAGGGCATAATTAGTAGTGTTGTAAAGCCTGCTTAATTTTTTGAATTCATTTTCTCGTTCTTTTTAGTACTGTTTAATCTTTTATAAGCCACAAACATTTTCGATGAGAGGTTTAATCTAGTAGCAACTGAACTACAGAAAACTTGTTTGGGAAATATGCGTTTTATAGATTTTCTGGGGGTTTGGGAACATCCTGTTCAGGATTCACTTCCGCCTGCGATGTTCTTCCCAAGGCTAGTACAGAGTACAGTGACCTGCTGGCAGACAGTGTGTCATTAACATCCACAATCAAACGGTGGATGCTGAGCTTCTCCACATGAACTATTCTCTCTGAAGCTACAAGAACGTTTGCTGGCTGCACGTGAAGTCAATGAGCAGATCAAGAACTCTGGATTCGGTGTGGTATACGTTTGCCATGCCTGCCCCAGAAGTTTTGCTGGCTTGCAGGAGCTGATCGTGACCAGGAGCGTGCTTCCACCCTCTGGTCCAGTTTCTCACAAGTTACTGTGAAGGATTCCGGATCTGTACAGCTTCCTCAAGGTCTGAGCATATTTTCCCTCTTTGCAAAATCCATAGCAACTTTTCTTCTTCTTCTCTCAGCATTCGCCCGTCATCATTTTGACGATTTGTGATGCTAATGTAATTTTGATGTTAGTTTTTTCTTTCCACAGAGAAACAGACGACATACAGCAGACTACAGACAACACGCAGAACTAAGACAAAACGAAAATGTTTGTGTGTGGGTTCATAACAGAATAAAACCGTCCCAAATTTTCACAGATCGGGTTTCCCTATTTAAATTTTTTTGTAAATTTTAACTCTGTCGTGGATTATTTCAAGGTTGATTTTTGTATGCCACAGATCAGGTCCCTGTAAATAATCATGTAGATTGCTCTTTTTTTGTGAGCGGTGGTGGTGCACGCGCGTGAATGCGTGCATGCATGCTGCGTGCATGTGTATATGTGTGTTATCGTGTGAACCACCCAGCCATCGTCCATCCCCACAAGCTGTCCTCACCAGTGGAACTGCTCCAGCACAGCTGTGGAACCTGGAGCCTCACCTGTCCTGCAACCTGGTGGTGGCAGTGTGACCTGGCCCCGGATGAAAGCCGCTGCACCACGACTTGTGTGAAGGGGAAGGAAGGACAGGGTTCCGTGTGAGGGCCCAGGGGCTGTTACTGGCTGGGTCAGCCCTCACGGCAGTGGACCTACCCACCAGGTCAGGGTACAGGTGTTCACGTCACGGTGTCACCATGGCATCTTCAACGACCAGGACAGGAGATGGAGGCTGGTGATGGGGGTAAGTGTGGTGGGGAGGGCACATCGTGACGTGTTTGTAGAATTGACAACTGTCACCAAATACTAACCCTGCCATGTCATGTTTTGATGTTGGGCTGTTGTACAACAAATACAAAACAGCCGTGGTTGTTGGACTGGCTGGTAGGCACTTTTGTCATCTGCATGTGATGTTGACATAGTGTCTTTCATATCTTTGCTAATAGAATTATCTGTATCTGTATAATGGTCTGAGTACACAGTGTAGAGGTGGCAACAGTAGTGCGTTCAGCTTCGTGTCAAGTAAAACCGAGTTTCGAACCTGGGTACAGGATTTTTGCTCTCCACTTTTGCACAGCATTGCAGTCTGAACATGGGGTCTTTCGGATGAGACGATAACCGAGGTCCCGTGTGCCCATGCACTTAGCACACTTTAAACCCAATGCACGACAAAGTTGTTATTTGGTCAAAATTTACCCCCCCCCCCCCCCTGTTACTTACACATCATCAGTCCACACAAAAATCGCATGCAAAAAAATAAAAATTGGTGTCGCGCTCTGGCTGCGACGCCGCTCTCCCGGTGAAGCAAACCCGAAATTTCATAGAGACGCCTCTGTGACAATAATTGTCCTTAACCTACATAACCTACCAGACATCTGTATCTGTAGTAAAAGTTAATACTTTTCTATAATAAAACTTTTTTGGGCCAGATGTGTTTTAGATTGCTAACTTTAGAAACACACCCAGAAAAATTAACTTTGTTACTTTGATCAATGTCTAAAACAGAATACAAACCTAAAAGTGTAGTTTAGTTTTTCCTCATTTTTTAGGGGAGCATTTGCAAGAACTTGGCCCATGGACAGCTGTTCGATCCTTAGGGGTCTCTCAGCCTAGGCATGGATGGGTTCTTCGCCTGCCAAAGCGGGCTCTACACCTCAACAAGAAGACAGTTTCCCAAAGGGAAGGTTTCCCCGTGTATGTTGGTTAAGGCCCCAACCCCCAAACCACTGAAATAAATGATAAAATCTGAAGTACAAAAGATGAACATAACATGTTCCAAATTTAAAAGAATAAAAAGCTAAAAGACACGATCAGAGAGGGCCCAGCAACGGAGATGAACCCAAAGGATAAAATAGAACTGAAACGCATCAAGCGCCGATTCCACGGGTCTATAGGACCTTAAAACTTGTGGCATTTGAAATGCAAAATGTGAAGTGAATACAAACGGTTTTTTTGTCCACATGTATGTCGAACGCGAATATTAGCAATCTAAAACGAGTTTAAAGAGTTGAGGTGAAAATCGCCCACTTTTCGGTAGGTCAGAATCCATCCAGTGCCTAGCTGATGAGACCCCTAAAGTGTCGAAACAGCTGTCTTGGGCTGGTTTCCTGCCAATGCCTCCCTAAAAAGGAGTACACTAAACAGCACTCCTTACGTTTTCGTTCTCTTTTCAACTAAAATACTTAATACTTAAAATACTGATCTTAAATAATAGAAAATCCCAAGTGAATTTTGATTGGGAAGAAACGAAGATGACTGCTGGGTTCAATAAAATTCACGAACAATTAAACAAAAGTCGAAATTAAAAACCCAGATTGATTGTTTGTGTTGATTCTAAAGTTTTCGCGTCTAAAGACTTTGATAAACCTTTATTTATTTATTAACGGTTGTACTGTTTTTTGTTTGCATATCAAATGCCCCAACTTTGGGGCAGCCCGCTGTGGTAGGGTGTGTGTTTGTTTTGCTTTGTTTTTTCTTTTCCAGTCATCTTTACCTTTTTAAACCTCTTTTGTTGGATCGAAATCCATTTTTTTATGTAAGATATTATTTTCATTTTATCCCATCTCTTTTTACGTGATGCGTTACGTTATAATGGCCTATATATGGATGTACAGGTGCAGTATTATAGTAAATGGTCTTATTTTCTTTTTGCATGTTACTTAAAATTCTAATGACGTCTTAGTTTATGTAATGGTGTTTTTAAATGTATATGTTTTTTTTTTGCCGTGCCACAACATCATTTCTGTTTATGAGATAATAAAGTATTCTGAGTCTGAGTCCTGTAGACCCCGGAAGAACGCTACCAGCATACATTGAGCTTTTTTTCTCATAATTATCTGTATCTGTATACTGGTCCCCAGATAAGCAGCACGTGGTATGGACCTTAAACACCTGCCCATCCAATATCGGCATCTCTATACTGGACCTAAACCACCTGCACATCCAATAATCTGCATCTCTATACTGGTCCCCATACACGCAGCGCGTGGCGTAGGTACCTAAAGCCACCTGCACCATCCAATATCGCATCTCTATACTGGTTCCCCAGAATAGCGCAGCAGGTGATAGGGACCTAAAACCACCTGCACCATACAATATCTGCATCTCTATACTGGTCCCCAGACACGCAGCGCGTGGTATGTACCAAAGCCACTGCACCATCCATATCTACATATGTAGAACTGTGGTCCCAGATACTCAGTCGGTGGTAGGGACCTAAAGCCACATGCACCATCCACTATCTGTATCTGTATACTGGTCCCCAGATAGCATGCACGTGGTAGGGACCTAAAGCACTGCACCGATCCAATATCTGCTCTGTATACTGGACCAAAGCCACCTCACCATCCAATATCTGTAATCTGTATACTTTGTGTATATCTCTAGTGGGGGGTTGGGTCCCCAGATTAGCAGCCAGGTGGTAGGGACCTGAACCACCTCACCTCCATATCTGTCTCTGTATACTGGTCCCATATCGCAGCCGGTTGGTAGGCTAAAGCCACCTGCACATCCATATCTGTATCTGTATAACTGGTCCAGATACGCAGCAGGTGGTAGGGACCTGAAGCACCTGCACCATCATATATCTGTATCTGTATATACTGTTCCCCCCCTCCAAGTGGGGGAGGGGGGGGGAGGGGTGGAGGGTGGGGGAGGGGGGGGGGAGGGGGGGGGCAGGGGGGGGGGGAGGGGGGGGGGTCCCCCCTTACCATACTCAGCATGCATGCTGCAAGCACACACAGACAGAGACAGAGAGTATTGGGATACCGCTCATGTCTTTGGTTATACTTTTCAGATACGGGTATGTTTTCAATGGGCAAGACCAGACAATTATGTCACCACCCAAGAGTGACGTTTTCAGCATCGTGAATTTATCGATCGTAGTAATTTAACTGGAATTAGCACAACAAAATGGGCTGCTATACTGGATTCCTCTTACTTGAAATGTTTCTCTCATTTTGATGTTCTTAGTTTCATGTTTCCACTTTGTGTTATATACTCATAGTAGAGCTTATGGGAAAATAAAAACATAAACATTTCACTCACAAAAATGAAAGAAAAGGAAAATACATAAGGCAAAACCACAACAACAGACTAAACAGCAAAAACAACAACCGAAAAAGCATGTACAACTGTCATGGTTGCTTGTGTTATATCTTATCACATTACGGAATGTGTGTCATTTAAACAATATGGGAGATTCATACATTTCATGAAGTACACAATTGCAAGTTTTTTTAAAAGGCGTGAATGTATAAAGCCATCAAACAGTCAACCATTCATCCTGCTTAGGAGTCTATGTTATGACTTTGAATGATGACCACAACATTATTGTGCTGTTGCACATCCATTGAAAGGTTATCACCCCCCCCCCCATGCACCTCTCTCTCTCTCTCCTCTCTCTCTCTGCTTGCTTGCTTGGCTTGGACTGGTGTCCTCTTATAGACGTAGAGAGATGAAAAAAGAGCATCATCTCCTCCCCCCTTACTGCGGGGCCATTGACCCACAAAGACAGACGCAGTGTGCACGTGCCAGATGACTCATGCAGCCCAGCTGTTCTTTATCTGTGGCGAGATATCCCCCCCTCAGCCTCTGGCCATGCCAGCACAGAGAAAGGGCACACGTCCCGCAGGAACCAGGACCGACCGAATCACCCAATGGTCAAAGCACAGCACTCATCAGCAGAGACCAAAGGACCAGAGCCTAATCACCCAATGGGCAAAGCGCAGCACCGCGGGCCACAACACCTGAAAGGATCAGAGCCAATCCCCCCAACTCGCAAGCACCGGCACCGTCATCAACAACTGAAAGACCGGCGTGCCATCACCCAATGGTCAAAGCACTACACCGTCCAGCACAACTGAAAGGACTGGACCAATCACCTGGCTGACATTTCTGCCCAACCTACCTACCCTGATCACTTCATCCGTTGCCCTGGTCAACCATGGGTGCCAGAGTTTCTGGCTTGTGACACACGCGAGTGAATGCTGGGGTAAAATGCGACGTCAGTTTTACCTCATCGGTGACGCAATGATCGTCTCTGACGTTCTCGTGGTGCTCGGCCCACAACACGTCGTCACACTCTCTGTAACTTTCTGTGCTCACGGAAAGAGAGCCCTGCCCTCACTCTTGTGTGATTACCCACGCGGATTGTTTTGACGAGTGTGAGGACTTTGTGTTTCATCGCCGTGCGGTGGGGAGAAAGGGTGATGGCTTTTGGCAAAAAGTGGCAGGTAAGCAGAGACATGATAAAAAATAATTAAGTATTGTATTTGTTTCCTTTAAATTATTATTTTAGTTAATCAAAATTGTTTTCTGAATTCTTGAAAAGTTGGAATAACATATTATTTTTGGTTATAATGCGGATTCCAAAGATTGCAGCAAAAGCTCAAGCCGTTTACGTTTTTTCCACAAGTGCTTATGACAAAATCCGGTTTAAGAACGCCCCCCCCAAACCCCCAAAAAAAACAAAACCCCCCCCCCACAACCCAAAAACCATTTAAAAAAACCCCCCAAACAAACCCCCACACCCCCCAAAACAAAACCCCACCACCAAACAAAACCCCCCCCCCCCCACCCCATAAAACCAAAAACCCCCAAACAAAGTAAAAAGAAAAAAAAGAAAAAAAAAACAACAAAAAAAACAAAAAAAAAAACAAAAAAAAAAAAAAAAAAAAAAAAAAACAAAAAAAAAAAAAAATAAAAAAAAAAAAAAAAAAAAAAAAAAAAATAGTTATGCTTTTTTATTTTTGTTTCATTTTGGGAAGTAAGTGGTGAGCGGGGGCAAGCTTTTTGCTCTCTCTCTTCAATCAAACAACTGTCACCCCTCTCTCAGTTCTCTCTCTCTCGTCCCCATTCCTCTCCACTCTCAAACCTCTCACCTTTCATTATTACTCTAACCTCTAAAAACTAATTTGAATATTTGAGAGGACGGTGTTGTTGCGGGGTCGGAGATGTTTTTCTCCTTGTCCTTGTTGTTTCCTTTTTTTCTTTCACAATTACTAAACTATTCATTACTCATTGTACAGTGCTAGGAGAGAGCATAGTTTCTCTTTTCTTCTTTTCTTCTCTTTTTCCTTTTCTTTGTGTTTTTCCTCTTTTCCTCTCCCTCCGTGGTGTACGGCTGGTTTTTTTTTCTTTATGCAAGCCATTTATACATCATATTTTGTAGGATGGGTCCCACCTCGCAGGCTGCAACAGAACAGCGAAACGAAGAAACTAACACCGCCGACTACGAACAGACGAGCACTCGTCTGCCCCCACCACGTCTCGTCAGGCGCGAGCGACCCCAGCTCTGCAGAGAACGATCGTTAGTAGAGGCAGATGGCCGAGCAACAGAAATCACTAACTTCACGAAGAGGACAATGTGAGAAAAATATTGAACATAGCCGGCCGATTAGAATTAGAATTAGAGTAATGCACATTAAGCCGATGATCCTGTATGGTCGCATTTGGATAGAAAGTGTAGACGAGGAAAGAACAAATGAAAAGTTCCTGAACACTGAAAGGTCATGTCGGAAATTTTTGAATAAGAAAGTTCATTGCTTATGTTCAATCAATACATGTACCATAATTTGCTTAAAGAAAGTTGAAGTTTGAAGAAAAGTTTAATGGTGTTCGAGCAGCAGTCTCATAGTTTTTGTATGAAAAATATAGTTTCTCTGAAGGCACTTTAATATACCTTCAGCTCGGGCACTGTTACCCATTTGTATTTGTGTATGCGGTTCATGCTGCTTTGACAACTTATTTCTGTGTTCGATGTTGCAGATTCAATGACATCCTATGAACGATTTTGGGGTATGTTAAAACAAGATTAGGTTGAAGAATACATTGGCTGGTGCGGCCTAATTTGGTACGCTATGTGTGTTTAAAAAAGTATTAATTATGAAAAACAAGACAAAAGTGTTAGTGCGTTATTTCTCACTTAAGCTGAAGATGAAAGCCATGTATACTCAGACGGGAAGACTAATAATGGGCCTGCTGTGTGGGCCTGAATATTATTTTCGATTTCATGATAAATTTAACTGATTGTTTTGAGAAATCGCAGGCGAGCTCAACTGCTAGCACATTTACATTTTTAGCAGATGCTATCATTCTGAGTGTAATTTGTAGGTCTCTGTTCGCCTACTTGAAACAATGCCATCATGTGTTAAAGAATTTACTGGTTTTCTCATTTCCTTCTGCTGTATCTACGTGCTTCACGACCTCAACGGGTGCAGTTTCGTCCACGCCTATTGCAAGAACTCTGTGGAACACACGAATGTGTGAACCGCAGGCTTGTCGAACCAGACCAAACTGCCAGGCATTGGGAAAGGTCTTACTTGTTTCCTCTGTAGTTAACTTTAACAGCGATGACGACCCGTCGGATATCCCTACTTGCCTTTATTCGTTTGCCAATTATCCTCTGACACATTTTTCAATGTCCTTCTGTACCTTTCTATTTCCCATTGTTTGTGCGTGTAACGGTGTCTTTGACTGTCGCGCCAGAAGATGAGGCGGACTGTGATACTACTCCTGTCCAGGGTACTTTCGCTGTCGTCAGTCTCGGGTGTGTCCTTCACCCATCATGTGTGTGACGGTTTGAACCGTGTCCCCAGCAGACGATGAATGGTACCTCTCCCGTTCCTCTCTCTCTCATCTCATTCTCTCTCCTTCTCCTCTCCTCTCTCCCTCCTCCTCACCTATCTCCTCCTCCTCATCAATCCTCTCCTCTCTCTCTCTCGTCTCTCCTCCTTCTCTCTCTCCTCTCTCTTCGCTCTCTCTCTCTCCTCTCTCTCCTCTCTCTCCCCTCTCTCCCCCCTCTCTCTCCCCTTCCCTCTCTCCTCTCTCTCTCTCTCTCTCTCCCCACATCTCTCTCTCTCTCTCTCGTCTCCTCGCGTTCCTCTCTTCTTCTCTCCTGCTCTTCCTCTCTCTCCACGTCTCTCTCCTCTCTCTCCTCCCCTCGTCCTCATCTCTCTCCCCTCAATCTCATCGCTCTCCTCTCTCTCTCCGCCTCTCTTTCTCTTTCTCTCCCTCTCCTCTCTCTCTCTCTCCTCTCCTCCTCCCCTCCTCCTCCTCTCTCTCTCTCTCCTCTCCTCCTCTCTCTCTCCTCTCTCTCTCCTCCTCTCTCTCTCAATCAGTCTCTCTCTCTCCCTGTCTCTCACACCCTCTCTCACTCTCACTCTCTCTCCCTCTCCTCTCCCCACTCTCTCCCCTCTCGCTCTCCCTCTCTCTCTCTCCTCTCTCGTCTCCTGAAAGCCCTCTCTCCTCTTCTCTAACCCTTCCTCTCTCTCCCGACTTCAGTCTCTTCTCTGAAGATTCTGCTACTCTCTCTTCTTCTCCTCACTCTCCCTCTGTCCTCCTCCTCCTCCTCTATTTTCTTCCTTTTCTCCTCCTCCTGGGAACTCTTATCTCTCTCTCTCTCTAATCTCCTCTCTCATCACCTCTCGCTCTGTCAGGTAATTCTATTCATTCTCTCTCTCTCTCTCTCGAGAAAGCCTTCTCTCTCTCACCTATCCTCTATCCTCTCTCTAACACGTCATGCTCTCACTCTCTAATGGGAATCTACCTCTCAGTTCTTCCTCTTCTCTCTCTCTCTTCTCATCCATCTCTCTCTCTCTGGTATGACAGGGTCTGGACCCTCTCTCTTCCTCTCTCAGGTCTCTGTCAGCTCTCTTCCCTGCTCTCTCTGTGAGCTGGCTGTACCTCTCTCTCCCTCTTCATCTCTCCTCTCTCTCTCTCTCCCTCTCTCCTCTGGCTCTCTCCACTCTCTAAAAAAGAAAAAAAGAAATCCATCTTCCCTATCTCTCTCTCTCTCCTCATTTCTCTCAGGTCTCTCTCTCTCCTCTGGTGCCCTCTCTCTCTCCTCTCTCTCCATCTCAGTCACTCTCTCTCCCTCTCACTCCTCTGCCTCTCTCTCCTCCTGCAGTAGGGGAGACCGTGCTCTACGCCTCCATCTCATCTCCTCGTCCTGAACGTCTCCTTCGATCGTGATGACTGTGGCAGGTACAGCACCTACATCTACATCCTGATCCACAGCAACACTGTGGCTGTTCTGCTCCACGAGGACAAGGCTCGCCACTTCAACGCAGCACGTCGCGTCATCAGCGTCGTCGTCATGGACGCCTGCTGTTGGGGGCTCGTGACGTCATGGGCTGTGCTGACGTCACGGGAAGCGTGGGTGCCTGGCGACGTTCTCTACTCTCTGTCACTTTTCTTTGTGTTCTTCAGTGCAGCTGTGACACCCTACCTTTATTTGTTCAGCGGAGTGTTAGAACGACGAAGGCAGGTGCAGAAACGGAGAGTCTTGAAACGCCTAAGATTTCACCTGAAGGGGAACGCGCACCGACAGTGATATACTGTTTAGACTGCTTTGTCTGTTATTGTATTTTATATGTTTCAAAAAAATCATCTCTTCTCCTGTGTGCATGTATGCTAAAACTAAAGGTATTCTTTATAATCAAACCATTGTCACCCGTACAACACACATTCACACAAACACGCGGAAGCTCAAAGACAGAGTGCACTTGGTCTCTGTGTTGTTGGATCTTAATCACACAGCCAATTGCTAGCGCGCGCACGTCACACACACAAACAAACACCACACCCACACACAACACACACAACACGCACGCACGCACGCACGTCACGCACGCGCCCACACACACGTACAGACGCACTCCTCACACCACCCTACAAACAGACACGCTCACGGCACCGCACTCTCTTGCACGATACGCGACGCGACGAACAGCTCAAGCAGGCACGCACACTCTCACGCACACAAACCACACACACACACACACACACCACACACCTCTCTACTCGTGTCCAAGTCAGTGTTGGTAATTTTATGTTTAAGAAGTATTATGGTCTAGAGAATCGCCTCTGTTATTCAGGGACTCCTATTCACGTTGAGATAGTCTGAGACTTATCATCATGATGTCTTAGAAGTCCTTCTAAAGTCGTATTGATTTCATAGGACTTTAAGAAGTAATTCTAAGATACATGATGAATAGTCGCATATTATCTCACAATGTTAATCCAGGCCCTGATCTAATAATGAATAGTACAACTGTTTGGAGATATAATACCCGGTCGTATAGAATATTTTATAGCGAGAGTAGTTTAATCTGCCTACATAATTATACATTATTTGTCTCTCACACAACAAAATCGTCCACACTCCTTACTATCAAATACCATGCGGAAGCGATATGTTCAATTAACATTCCATGTTCACAGTTTCTCTTATATTTCGCTTTAGGATCGTCTCTCTCTCTCTCTCTTCTCCTCTCCTTCCCCCTCTCTCTCCCCCTCTCTCTCAGCTCGTTCTCTCGTCTCCTCTCTCCCTCCTCTTTCCTCGTTCGCTCTGTCTCTCTCTCCTCACTCTCTCTCTCTCTCCTCTCTATCTCTCTCTGTCACTCTCTGGTCTCTCTCTCTCTCTCTCTGCTTAACTACTTGTTTATTGTCTGAATATTCAATTCTCCATTGTTCTGTACTCTGATGCCTTGCTTCATCATGCATGCTTATATATTATGTTTGCCTAATTGTTTTGTATTAGTCTAGATTTCGTTCCAAGGACTTATTGGAAGAATGGGCTCGGCCCAAAATCATAATCCTTATCTAATAATAAGTTTTTCCCACGTCCTATCAGATCCTCTTCTCTCTCTCTCTTCGTCTCGTCTCTCGTCTGCGTCTCTCTCTCTCTCTCTCGCGCTCCTCCGTACTCTCTCGTCACTCCTTAACCCGTCTCCCTTGTCTATCTCAGGCTTGTCCCCCTCTGTCTACTCGTCCTCTACTCCCCGTACACACTATACCAGTCCATCTACCAAGTCACCGCGATTTACTGCTCGCGGGAATGTCTTCTTCGCCATAAATCTCACACTCTAGGCTTTCTCTCGTCCCCTCTCCAAGTTACTTGTCCTCCACTCTCAGTCCCCATCCTACCTGTTGTCGATCTCTAGTCTACGCCTTAACTCTCTTCCTCTATCTCTAAAAGCGTACTGCCCCCCATCCCACGCTATGGGACTCTCCATCGTCCCCTCTATCACAGCCCACCGTCTATGCTCACCACGATACTCCTGGCTTTATCAGGGTCCGCACTCCCATCCCAACATTTCCATTCAGGTTCCTTGGAACGTCTCCTCCAGTTATGAATCTCTCAGCGTCTCTCGGCTATTCGGCCCTGAAAATCACTCCTCTCTCTCATCCTCCATCACAATCTCTCACTCTCTCCTCTTTCCTCTCTCTCTCTCTCTCTCCTCTCTCGTCTCTCTCTCTCGTCTCTCTCTCGTCTCTCTCTCTCCCTCTCTCTTCACTCTCTCTCTCTCTCCTCTCGTCTCTCTCTCAAAAACTTCTCTCCTCTCCTCTCTCTCTCTCTCTCGCTCTCCCCATTTTCGTTTTCCCCCCCTCTTTCATTTTATGTTTTCCTTCAACTTTTCTCCTACTCCTCCGAACTAAGATTTGTGGGCAGCACAGGGGACTATGGTTGCCAGGTAGCAGAGGGGGGAGTGAGGGGGGGGGGGGGGGGGGGGCGGGGTAGCTGCTATTCTCGTTGGTTGGGCTACCATGTGTTAATAGTGGGGTAGATCGATGCATTGCCTAGGCTACGTCACCACTCTCTCTCGGCCGAAAGGAATTTGAGGAGAACAGCCCTGGCGTTTGGGAAAAGTTCCCCAAAGGCCAGACCAAGCCATTTGGCTGCAGCACTAGAGTCGGTGCAAATGCCCCGCTAGTTTGAGAGTCATAGTCGTCCACGAAAGACTAAGAGCTGCACCGTGATATTCCTTTTTATGTAGAAAATCGTTACTTGTTCGGCTTTCACTTTACTCCTGGCTCCTTACAGGCGAATGTCAACCAATCAAACAACAAAAGGACATTGAATGAAAGGATAAGGTCAAAGCGAGCAAGGGAAAATACTGTTGGAGAGAGAGACAATATGGGGATTTTACCAGTATGGTCCCTTGTATGCCGTTTGTATTTTTGCATTGTTAAACAAAATAAGAGGGAATGTTAATGTTAGAGATTGTGTATGTATGTATGTATGTATTTATGTATGTATTTGTGTTTGTATTGTGTGTGTGTGTATGTATGTATGTATGTATGTATGTATGTGAGTGGAGAGAGATAGAGAGAAAGATATAGAGAGAGAGAGAAGTGGAGAGGAGAGGAGATAGAGAGAGAGAGGATGGAACTTTCATAACATCACAAGTAGAACCGCATAAATGAATTATCATTATCTCTCTCTATGTGTCTGTCTGTCCCCTTTCTGTTCTATCTGTGTCTCTCTCTGTGCCTCTCTCTCTCTCTCTCTCTCTCTCTCTCTCTCTCTCTCTCTCTCTCGTCGGTCTCTCAACCTCTCTCTCGTCGATTTCTCTCTCTCTACTCTTTTCGTCTCTATCTGTCTGTCATGTTCTCCCGTTCAACTGGATATCTGATTTGAGTAAATCAACACTTTCCGACTCTGGTATGTTCATGCTAAGCGTAGTTGGGTTCTCAGAGTCAATCAAAACTAAAAGGAAAAGAAAAAGGAAAGGACAGAAAACAGTCTGGGGGCTGTTGGTGTCACCCCTTGAGTTGTGTTCACAGCTGGTCTGGTTCAGCACACTGTTGTATAGGATGGGTAGATCATAACCTGAGTCCCTGTTTAGGCTTGGTCTTCTCTCTCTAATTTCTATTGCCTCTTTGATTTTCCTTTTTGTGAATTGTGGTTCAGTAGACACAACTCAAGGGCTGACACCAACAGCCCCCCAACAGCCCCCAGGACTTCTGACTCAGTGTGGGTTGACGAAGGCCAGCAGTAAGCTGGCCGAACATTTCCAAGTATGTTTTCTTTCTTTTCCTTTTTCTTTTCCTTTTAGTTTTGATTGACTCTGAGAAGGAACTACGCTTAACATGAACATCTGATCTCTTTTACATTGACTTCCCAACCTCTTACATTTAAAATCAATGACCTCTGACATCACACACACACCACGCACGCACGCACCGCACGCACGCACGCACACACACACAACACGCACGCACACGCACGCACACGCACACGCACACGCACACACACACACACACACACACACACACACACACAGAGTGACACTTTTCAGTTCTCCCGTTTCCATACATTATTTATATAAAGGTGTCGCCGTGTCTAGTGACGTCATTTGTCATTATCCTGCGCGATCTTTGATCACCGAAGTATCACCCGCTTATTATAATAATAGACCTACTAGGTAACCTTTCTTGTCTGATTGGGACTGGGGCTTTAGATTTTCCGGATTTGTCAGCTGGGTGCCGTTGCAGTGTGGATTGCAATTATTAGGGGGAAAGGGGATATTAGCAATACAGTGTTTCCTTGCTATATTTAGGGCATAATCGGGGTAAAGAAGAGGTCATGGCGAGCTATTTTTGTCAGCGTTTGTGACCAGGTCGGTTTGGTGTTGCTAATGAGGTCGGTTTGATATTATGCTAATGAGCTTAGTTTGGTATGCTAAATATAGTAATGACCTCGGTTTGGTATGCTAATAATGAGTGCGAGCAGCTTCACTCAAACAGCTATTCCTGGTTTGGTGAGCTAATAAGCTTGGTGTGATTATGCTTCACAACCAAAACTTCACTAACTATAACTGATGAGGAAAGAACACGAGGGCATAGTTTCAAACCAACTAAAACAAAAACTAATTAACAGTCGTTCAGCTAAAAACATTTTTACTAACAGTAATAACTGCATGGAACAATTTATCTAATGAAACTGTAAATGCCTAATCACTAAATAATATGTTCAAAAATCTTATTGACAAAAAACATTAATACTAGTATGACTATACTCCATACATTTGGAGAAAATAAATTAAAAAATCAATGCACAAAAGCCAAAGTAATTCACAGGCCAAAACAAAATATCAATTTATACTACACGTGAAAAAGATCTAGAGGGCAAAAGGCTTCAATAAGCATACAGAGCGTAAACTGATATGATATGATATGAGTGAGCTCGGTTTGGCATGCTAATGATTGCGAGCAGCTTCACCCAAACAGCTATAAGACCCATATTGGTCTTGTTGTTTTCTGTTTCTTCTGTCTTCGTTGTTTTTGATCCCCCCCCCCCCCCCCCCCCCCTTCTTCTTCTTCTGTCAATTATCCCATTTAATTTCTCTTTAGGCCTGGTCACGTGAGCAGTGACACATTTTGTCCCCAAAACACTAATTGATCTTTTCAAATGATTTCCAATCATGGGAAAAGTGCAATGAGTATTTTTTGGGACAAAATATGTCACTGGTCACGTGACCAGGTCCAATGTCAAGGTCAATGGGGTAGTTTTGCAAAAACAAATATGGAGGATATACATTGTATATTTTTTCTTGAATGCGTCGTCGGCAGAAATTGTGCAAGCATGTTGAGGGTCTTCAGACAGACGGTGATGACCCGTAGCTTCATCGAAGTCTCTCAGAAATCACGTGACTGTCCAATATGGCGGCTTAGCCCCACTTTAGTGACGCAAGACGTAACTGCTTCTACCTAAGGAACTGCCCCATTAATTAACCTGAAAGTTTATTAGCGATGTGTATGTATTCACATATAATGGGTATCTTTAAGCGTGTATTATGTGTAACTGTTGCTCCTATTCATGCATACTGAATGTGGATGTCTTTGTTATTCTGGCACCTGAAAACATTTTCTCCTTGGGAGATAATGAAGTGAATTTGATTTGATTTGATTTGATTTGATTGATCGTGTGTAATGATAGTAATACTGTCTTTCATTACAGTTCTAACTTTTATGTAGTCATTGGCTAATCTTTGGATTTCTTTTATGCGCAAAGACAAGGGTGAGAAGAACATTTAGAGTGTGGTTTCATTCGTTAGCCATGTCTGAACACTACTCTCCTTCAAATTATATCGGCACGGTATAGGACAAATGCATCACATTTCAGCATTGAGGGTACCGTCTTAAATAGGTTCCCATCGGCACATTTCTAATGCTGTGCATGATATTTTTTACATTGCATAAGATTTCGGACCTTGGGCTATGAAATTACTTCATCGCAAAGTATATGAATGGCAGTTAAAGCACTGAAAACGCGGTCTGAAATGTTCTCATTTCATTCGCGTTTCTTTTTTGAAAGTCAGTATACTCATACGTTCTTGAAAAACACTCTGTCCTTTCCTATTTTACCCTTTGCCTAACGCAGCAAAAGTGGAAGGGCCGTTTTGCCCTTAAACTTCTTTCTCTCTGTCTCAGTCTCTGTCTCTCTCTCTGTCTCTGTCTCTCTCTCTCTCTCTCTCTCTCTCTCTCTCTGTCTCTCATCTCCTCTCTCTCTCTCTCTCTCTCTCTCTCCTCTCTCTCTCTCTCTCTCTCTCTCTCTCTCTCTGTGATTCCTTTGATCTGTACGTGTATCTGATTTGCATGTAAACTACAGAAACATTTGTACAAAACAGAAAGCAAAGCAAACAAACAAACTGTAGAAGAAGTGCGTGTGTGTGTGTGTTTGTGAATAGTGTTCTCACTCTAAGTGGTTTAATCTCGTAACGTGATCGTTTCCTATTGTCTGAATGTGTAATTATGTGAGTTGTGTTTGTGACTAAAGATTCATGGTTTTCGTGTACCTGGCTGAAGTATGTTCACCCAAGTTTGGGAGACGTTTTGTATGCAAAATGTGAAGTGAATAAAATCAGAGTTTGACTGGACACCAAAGCATTCGCGTCGTCATTTGAATGGCTCTATTCTTAATAGCTTAGACTTCTACATGGTGTCAGAGACATGGATCAATTACACCCACCGCAGCAACTCTCACTGACTGGCAATTTGGCTGAAACTTTCAGGCGCTTCAAACAATCATTTGAAATTTATTCAACAGCAAGTGGACTTGACAGCAAATCGAAGAAAGTTCAAAGCAACACACTGCTGCATATCATAGGACCTGAGGCGATTGATATCTTCAACACCTTTCAATGGGAACCCGAAGACTGCACCACAGACTGCAATGCTGATTCGTCCTTCCATGCTGTTAAATGCATCCTGAGTAAATTTGAGAAATACTGCATCCCCAGAAAGAACGTCACAATTGAACGGCACATATTCTTCACTCGAGACCAGCAAGCAGGGGAAAATGTTGACACATTCGTCACAGATTTAAAATTGAAATCAAAATCTTGTGAATTTGGAACTCTGAGAGAATCTCTCATCAAAGACAGAATAGTTGGCGGGATCAGAAGCGATCAAGTGAGAGCCAGACTTCTCAGAGAACCAGATCTCACACTGAAGAAGGCAGAGGATACTTGTAGAGCTGCAGAAGCAACGGAAGCGCAACTCAAGTTGATGTCAGAAGAAGTAAGCAATCTCAACGCCATAGCCCAGCAAAGACAGAAGCAAGAGAGACAACAGTCAAATTTAGGCAACTGTCACTATTGTGGAAAACAGCATCAACCTAGACGGTGTCCAGCTTATGGAAAAACGTGTCGTAACTGCTCTAAAAAGAATCATTTTGAGTCAGTCTGCAAATCGAATCCAGTCGGTAGCATCCAAGACACGGACCAGCACTTTTCTCACAATAATGACGTCTTCCTAGGAAAGGTCAACAGCAGAGCAAACAGTCATCGCAAAGAGTGGACATCCGTCCTTGAAGTTGAAGGCCATCAAATAACCTTCACTCTAGACACCGGAGCCCAAGTCAACATTCTGCCATGTGATCTTTTTTACAAGTTAAAGACAGGCCCTCTTCAAAAGTCAAACGCCCGCCTCACTACCTACACTGGAGAGCAACTACCTGTCATTGGGAAAGTACTTCTATCATGCATCGTTAAAGGACAGAAGAGTACAATTGAGTTCCAAATTGTTGACACAAAGTCGAAACCAATCCTAGGCCTTGGCAGCTGTGAAGCTCTGGGCCTCATTCAACTTGTTGACATCATCGGAGACGAAACTCTCGCGTCCTATGCAGACGTGTTCGAGGGCCTTGGCTCCATGGAAGAAGAATACACGATCAGAGTTGACCAGTCGGTTCGCCCTGTTGTACATGCTTCCAGAAAAGTACCAGCAGCGTTACGAGAACAACTTCACAAGGAACTGCAGCGGATGCAAGATCAAAGTGTGATCGAAAAAGTAGACCACCCAACAGCTTGGGTCAACTCTTTAGTGATCGTGGAAAAGAAAGGAGGAGGACTTCGCCTGTGTCTTGACCCAAGAGATTTGAACAAAGCTATCCAGAGGGAACATTACCAGCTGCCAACAATCGAAGAGATAGCAAGTAGGCAAAGTGGAAATCAAGTTTTCAGTGTGTTAGACGCGAACTCAGCATTCTGGCAAATTCATCTTACCAAGGACTGTGCTGACTTGACCACTTTCAACACTCCATTCGGAAGATTCAGATTCCTCAGGCTCCCATTTGGTCTCAACTCATCAGCAGAGGTGTTTGCGAAGCGTTTTCATCAAACTTTCGAGCAGATCCCAGGCGTTGAGACCTATATGGATGAAATGCTTATCGCTGGAAAAACCACAGAGGAACATGACACAAGGCTCAAGCAAGTTCTGGACACGGCAAGAAGGAAAGGGATCAAACTGAAGCCTACAAAATGTAATCTTCGTGTCAAAGAAGTGAAGTTTGTAGGCCATATCATCACTGAAAATGGCATCAAACCAGACAACTCGAAGATCGAGGCCATTCAAGCAATGCCAAGTCCCTCTAATCGCAAGGAGCTAGAACGTTTTCTTGGAATGGTCAATTACCTGGGCAAATTCTTGCCCAACCTCTCTGACGTCACCACGCCTCTTCGCAATCTACTGAAGCAAGACATGGAATGGCAATGGATTGATCAGCATGAACAAGCAGTGAAGGATCTTAAGCGAATGGTCACTGAGGCCCCTGTGCTGGCGTTCTTCGACCCCAAGAAACCAATAAAGCTGTCAGTTGATGCTTCTCCGGATGGACTTGGTGCGGTGCTGACTCAAGAAAACAAACCAGTCACCTTTGCCTCACGCTCTCTCACAGACTGTGAACGAAGATACGCCCAGATAGAAAAAGAAATGTTAGCCGTCGTATTTGGCATGGAGCACTTTCACTATTACGTCTATGGACAGTCTGTAATAGTGGAGACAGACCACAAACCTTTGGTGTCCATCATCAAAAAACCACTGTCGTCAGCACCGCCCCGACTACAGAGGATGCTCTTACGATTGATGAGGTATGACGTGTCGCTTGTCTATAAGGCAGGCAAAGAGATGTTTGTCCCAGACACTCTTTCCAGAGCAGCTCTCCCAAAGCAATCGCCTTCCAGTGATGACTGGGAGACACAAGTTCACATGATGATCAACAGTCTGCCTATGTCAGACCAGAAGCTACAGATGTTTCAAAAGGCCACAGCAGAAGACGAGGCACTTCAGGAACTACAAAAACAAATTCGAGCAGGCTGGCCCGAAAAGAAAAAAGATGTCCCATCATGCATCAGGGCACACTCCGGATTCCATGAGGAACTCAGTGAAGCCCATGAACTGCTTTTTAAAGGCGAACAGCTCATTGTTCCAGCATCCCTACAAAAGGAGATGCTACACACACTGCATAAGGGCCACCTCGGAAGAAACAAATGTTTGGCGACGGCCCGAGAAATACTCTTCTGGCCAAGAATATCCTCCCAAATCGTCGACATGGTGGCAACTTGCGGAGTATGTAACCAATTCCGGCACTCGCAACAGAAGGAGCCCATGATTCCTCATGACATGCCAACACTGCCTTGGGAGAAACTGGGAGTGGATATTTTTCATTACAATGGCAAGAATGTTCTCCTCTTGGTTGACTATTACAGCAAGTTTATTGAAGTCAGCCTCCTGCCATCTCTGAGAGCCACAGATGTCATTGTGCAGATGAAGTCGCAATTCGCTTGCCACGGTATTCCTCGAAAGATAATAAGTGACAACGGCCCCCAATTCAGCTGTGCAGAGTTTGCCTCCTTTGCCAAATACTGGGGTTTCAAACACCTGGCATCAAGCCCTTACCATGCTCAGTCCAACGGCATGGCTGAGAGAGCGGTGCAGACGATCAGGACTCTCCTAAAGAAGGCAGCAGCCGAGCGCCAGGACCCCTACATTGCCCTGATGCAGTACAGAAATGCACCATTTCCAGATAGTCCATCCCCGGCACAGCTCTTGATGAACAGGCGCCTCCGGACAACGCTGCCAGCCACAGATGCCTACTTGAGACCAAGTCTTCCAGATCCAGAAGTAATGCGAGCCGTGAGCACCAACCGCAAACTCAGCCAAAAGAAGAACTACGACAGAACGGCGCTGTCGTCATCCCGTCAACCACTTCAGCCCGGGGCATCCGTCCGAATGCAGATGACACGTGATAGGACCTGGAAGCCTGCCACTATCGTTGCTGCAGCCCAAGCTCCCAGGTCTTACATTGTGAAGACCGCTGATGGCCTCACCTACCGCAGAAACCGCAACATGCTGAGGGAGACAAAAGAGGCTTTTATGATGCCAGACCCACAGGAGATGGAAGACCACAGTGCATGTACGGAGCAACGTGAGAGTCAGGAACTTGATGAGGCTGCAGACGAACACCCAGCCGTTCCCAGGCATGCCCTGCATCCTCACACCACTCGATGCGGCCGTCAGGTTCGCATTCCTGCACGCTATCCTGATGTTGAACGGAGATAAACATTAACAGACGATATTTAATGACATTTTTGTTTTTGTTCAGATTTTCTTTTTCATTATTATTATATGGGGATATCTTAGGAACACTGATTCATTGGTTCAATGGACATGACGAGATTGTGGACTCTTGTTGTTATATAATGCTTTAACGTTATTTCATGGTATAATATTAATTGGATATAGTATCGTATAACATGCATGCAGTTGATTTGAACTGTGTCATAATTATTGCACTTATCTTTATTATTTATTACTTACTTTGTTCAGTTCACAAGTTTTCCTTTTTCATTTTTACGGGGGAGATGTAGAAGAAGTGCGTGTGTGTGTGTGTTTGTGAATAGTGTTCTCACTCTAAGTGGTTTAATCTCGTAACGTGATCGTTTCCTATTGTCTGAATGTGTAATTATGTGAGTTGTGTTTGTGACTAAAGATTCATGGTTTTCGTGTACCTGGCTGAAGTATGTTCACCCAAGTTTGGGAGAACGTTTTGTATGCAAAATGTGAAGTGAATAAAATCAGAGTTTGACTGGACACCAAAGCATACGCGTCGTTATTTGAATGGCTCTATTCCTAATAGCTTAGACTTCTACACAAACAACGAAACACAATTTGAGTGGAAACAAAGGCGAAAGGGGACTGACAGACACACCGACAGACAGACAAAAACACGCACACAGACTGACTGATATGAAACGTGACAAAACATTGAAGAAAACACGACTACATCAGAGGTCCGATTCTGACGTGCCTGAAGTCCTTTTAAAGACCCCCCACGTCACGTGTCACATTCCCTCTTATGCTAGGAAGATTTCTTAAAGACCCACCAGGTCACGTGTCAAAATCACGGGTTTCACGTGTTTTCCCTCTGATAGCTGGTAAGAAATCTTATTTTGACCAGGTTTGACTCCCATACAAATGCCCCCAAATTGAAAACGAAACATAATTTTAAAGAACAGCCTCAATTTGAACGTAAGTTGGGGACATTTGTATGTGGGTCACAGCTGCCCAGAAAAAACAAGGGACACTTAATCGTGGGTGCGTCAGTGTGTCTTTAAGATTTCTTGCCAGCTATAAGAGGGATTTCACGATCATCCATCGCCTGGGCACCCAACACAGGAACGTGGACGCACTCTCTCGCTTGCCCTGTAAAGTTTGCACTAGAACTCGGAGAAGTGAGGAAGAATGGGAAAAAGAAAATGTGGAAGAAACCATCAGCAGTGGCTGTGTGAGCAAAGAACAATTGTCCAACCAAGATTCAACGATTGGAAACTTGATGTGCACAGTAAGCACACGATCAGGCTCTAAACAGCCGTCAAAGCCTCAACCGGGTCCGCAGGATCCCCAACCGGGTCCGAGCCATGTGCCCCATCCACCGGATCCCCAGCCAGGCCTGAACAAGGCTCCGTGTCCACCAGATCCCCAACCAGGTTCAAGCCATGCACCGCATCCGCCAGAACCTCAACCGGGTCCAAGCCACACACCTGACTCACCAGTGAACACAACCACAAACCCTCTTGGCGAAAAGTTCACTACAACTTCAGCTCCTCTAATACTGGAAGGATTTGACCATGATTCTTTGAGGCAAGCTCAACTGGAGGATGAAAATATAGGACCGATTTTTCGAGCCCTTGAACGTACTCATACCCGACCTGCATGGAAGGAGGTATCCAGCCTTAAACAAGAGTTGAAAACCTTGTGGTCAAGCTGGGACAGACTGGTTATCATAGAAGGAGTACTTTATCGGAAACGTGCCGAAGTTGGTGGACATCCTCAACTGCAAATTGTCATGCCAGAGCCCATGCATGCCCAAGTGTTAAAACACTACCATGATGTACCCACAGCCACCCATCTTTGCACCGAGAAATGTCTGGAGAAAATGAAAAAACAATTTTATTGACCTCACATGAAAGCTAGTATAACTAGTTACATACAGAAATGTGATGACTGTGCACTTCGGAAGATGACAAGGACAAAGTATCATGCTGCATTGGGACAATACAGTGTTGGAGAACCCATGGAACGTATTGCTCTCGATATCTTGGGCCCCCTTCCTTTGTCTCAAAAGGGCAACAGATACATATTAGTCATCACAGATTTGTTCACCAAATGGACAGAGGCTTTTCCGATACCAAATCAGGAAGCAAAAACTGTTGCAGATGTGTTGGTAAATGAATTTGTGTGTCGTTTCGGCACACCTCTTCAAATATTAACCGATCAAGGACGAAATTTTGAGAGCCATTTGTTCAAAACATTGTGCGAGCTGCTACATATTGACAAAACAAGGACATCCAGTTATCACCCACAGTCAAATGGCAGTGTAGAAAGGTTTAACAGGACATTAACCACTATGCTGGCCATGTACTGTAAACAAAACCAGCGCCTGTGGGACACATGCTTGCCACAAGTCATGATGGCCTATAGATTATCTCAGAACAGCTCTACTGGTCAAAGTCTAACAACCAATGGTCCTTTGAAGGGA
>CM065704.1:23690355-23717855 GCA_017654935.2 Phymorhynchus buccinoides
GCTATACCGTAATAGCTTTCAGTCTGTCCAGCAGTTGGACAAATCCTGCCACCATTTTCGAAGGTATCCCTTTCCTAACTTTCACCCCTGTTTCCAGGACTTGTTAAACGAATTATAAGACGGACCACGCCCAAACCTGTGACTTAGACCTATGCCCACCAAGTTTTGTTCAACACATCGATTCTTGTTCTGTCAACTAAACCAATATAATGAACGAGTCACCTCTTCTGGTATCTTTCCCTCGGAATTCAAGGACTGCTATCGTAAAAACTCTGCTCAAAAAAACAAAACCTTGACCCAACGACTAAAAACTATCGACCCATCTCAAATCTCTCTTATCTTTCTAAACTTCTTGAAAGGCTTGTGCTTCATCAACTTTTCTCCCATCTGACCACACACAATCTTCTCAGTCCCCATCAGTCAGCCTATAGGCCAGGGCGCAGCACAGAGACAGTCCTGTTGCGAATTCTGAACGATTTACTTCTTTCTCTAGACGAAGATAAAGTTTTGGTTCTCCTACTCCTGGATCTTTCGGCTGCCTTCGATACAATAGATCATGAAATGCTTATTTCTCGTCTCAAACAAAAATTTTTGGAATAACTGGTAATGTCCTCAAATGGTTGCGTTCATATCTTCATGAAAGAAAACAAATAGTTTTAGTAAATGAAAACAAATATTCTGAGTCAGTTCTTGATTTTGGCGTCCAACAAGGCTCTATGTTAGGACCAAATTTGTTCTTTCTTTATACCACCCCATTGACCCCCCTCATAGCAAAACACTCTGTCCGTCATGAAATGTACGCCGATGATACTCAACTCAATCATCGTGCTTCGTCGCTAGCTCACGACCAGCTTATTCACACTCTTCAAGACAGTGTCACTGAAGTGGAAACATGGATGAAAAACAATAAGCTTTAGCTAAACGATGACAAGACTGAAGCACTTAGAGTGCTTCCCCCATCTGTTGACTCTAGCTCTCTGCCCTCCACCATTGCACTTGGAGATTCCAACATCAAATTTTCTGAACATGTTTGCAACATTGGCGCTTTCTTGGATGAAGACCTTTCCATGCAAAATATATCATATCACTAAGATCTGCCAGGCTGCCTACATCGAACTCAGGCGAACTCAGGCGAATCAGCTCTATACACCCCTTTCTCACGACCGAGGCAACCAAAAACGCAAGTCAGTTAATAGATTTTGTCTAGATTAAATTACTGCAACTCCCTTCTACTTGGTTGTCCACCGGCGCTTCTCAAACACCTACAGCAACTTCAAAACTCTGCTGCTAGAATAGTCTACAAAGCCAAGCGTCTTCAACACACATCAACTCTACTTAAAGAGTTACATTGGATACCCGTTCAACAAAGAATAAAACTACAAAGCTGCCTGTCTCTGCTACCAGATCATATCAGGAACAGCACCGCAATAACTCTCTGAGCTTCTTGAAATTTACGTACCATCTCCCCCCCCCCCCCCCCGATCTCTCCGCTCAGAAAATAACAATAGGATCTTTCGAATACAAAAATTTAATCGTGATAGGCACGGTGGTAGAGCTTTTACACATCATCAGCAGTCAAACTCTGGAATCCACTGCCTTCTGCTGTCAGGCATAGTCAATCTTTAGCATAGTTCAAAATAAACCTGAAAACCCATCTGTTCCGGCCGTCTTTCCAATAACACCCCCATCTCCATGGGCGCGTGTGCCGGTCTATCGTGTGTGTGTGTGTGTGTGTGATGTTGTGTCGTGTAGGGTGGTTGGTGTGTGTGTGTGTGCTGTGTGCGTGCGTGGTGCGTGTGGCGTGCGTGCGTGCGCAATCTTGTTGTTTGTGGCTTGTGCGCGCGTGTGTGCGGAGTGCGTGATGTCATGTCCGTATGTATGTATGTAATGTTAATGTGCGTGTATGTGTGTATGTGTATGTATGTAACTTGTGAGCGTGTGCGCGAATGTGAGTGAGCGTGCGCCCACGGCCGCACTTCCAAGCAGGTGTGTGTGTGTGTGTGAGTGTGTTGTGTGTGTGTTCTGTGTGGGTATATCTGATTGCATGTGTATGAGTGTATGCGTGCGCTGGAGAGATTGTGTTCACTAGGGGGGGGGGGGGGCGGGGGGGGGGGGGTTGGGGGGGGGGCGGGGGGGGAAGGGGGGGGGGGGGGGGGGGGGAGAGGAAGTGTGTGTGAGTATGTGTCTGTGAGTGTGAGTACACGTGAGTGCTTTGTGTATGTGAGTGCGCGCGTGTGTATGTGTGTGTGCGTGCGTGTGGGGGGGGGGCGTGCGCGTGTTTGTACAAGTGTATGCTTGAGTAAGTTTGTGTGCGTTTCAGTGAGAATGTGTTTTCTGTGTGTTTGATGAAATGTGTGTGGGTATGTGTGGGTATGTCTGTGTGCAAGAACGCGTTCACGCTCGTGCGTGCACGTACGTGCGTGTGCGTCTGTTTTGCGTGTGTGAGTGTTTCAATACTGATTGTAAAGCGCTTTGTGCTCGATAAAAAGCGCTATATAAATATCCGTTTATTATTATTATTATTCGTCCAGTTTGTTAACTACAATATTGCAGTGTTATTAGTTATTAGTTTATATTCTTTAATTGTTGATAAATGTGTTTATTGTTGTGGTTTTTTGTTGTTGATAAATGTGTTTATTGTTGCTGTTTTTCTTATGTGCACCTGGCTGCAATTTCTCAGTTATGAGATAATAAAGATGATTTTGATTTTGATTTGATTTGATTTGATTTGATCTTTATATCTTGAAGATAAATCAACGACTGTCAACGCGTATTTAAATCTTTTTCTTCTGATTAAATCATGAGGGAGGTATAGAAGATCCATTTGATGAGTGTCATTTGGTGTTGTGTTAACAAAGTGCGGTCTTTTAATTCGTTTAGGCGCTGGTAAATAGATTTGCCAAATAGCTTGTTTAGATAGCCATTATTTTGCTGTTTGTTCAGTGACTCCTGCAGCTTGATTTAATTTTTGAATAGCAGTTAAACCTTTCCAATAACCTTTCGGTGAATAATAAATTTTAGACATGTCATTCATTTTAATACTACACGTTTTTCGCAATGAAATAAACAGCAGTCATACCAACTACAATAAAAGCTATTTCCTGGAGTTTTTGTTTTTCGGATGGTTGGTAGAAGTCACTTAATTTCGGTGGTGGGAGCTGTTGGAGGTCTTCTCCTGTCACTAAATAATACTCTTTAATAGCGTCGTCGACATTCTTAAAAGTGTAGGCTGCATGGTTTTGTAGTTTTAATTTGTTGTTAATAAAATCTAACTGAGCGAGTCTTTGCTTTTCATAGGCGTCTTGTGCTGCTGCTAATTGCTCCATTGCTCGATTATGTCTTTTTCTTTCTTCGTTTGTTTCTAGTTTACTGAACATGTAATTACTTCCTGAAAAAGCAAGTGCGTTTACTACAGCACCGCCAATCAACACCCCGCCATCATCATTGCGAGTGAAGCCATTTTATATTTTACATATTTATATTTTCTGGAATTATTCCTTGTTTAACTAAAAAGTCTTTTGTTGCGATTGAAGCAGTAATTATAGCGATTAGTTTAGCGGAGTCCTCTAGGTCAAGTTTTCCAAGGTCAGCTGCTTTCATTTTCAATAGTTTCTTACCAACCATCGTGTATGCAACAGAAAGTCCACCAATCAGAGCAGATTGATATACAAGATTAACAACAGTTTTTTCAGCACTCATTTTTGTTTTTTTTTTTTTTTTTTTTAAAATAAAAATAATAAATCAACTAAAAATGAATTGTGACGAACTGTTGTTAAATGCGCAGGAAGCAGTAATTTCTGATGAAGTGTCAACAAGTGTTATGAATAAAAAGGAAAAGTTGTATTCTCTGGCTGCGTGCAGAAAAACGAAACAATACTTAGGAACAGAATTTAGTATAGAACAGATTCAAGTAATGTCTTCTGCTGACATTGAAAAGTACTACAACAGATATGAAGCACAATTAGGATCTAAAATGGTTAAAAGTTTAGGTCAAACAGTGTTAAGCTTGTATACAAAGTTAGTTAATCAATTTCTTCCCGTCGATTCACAACAAGATTTAATGTACGATTTAAGTCAAGATCCTGTTTTAATTAAATCGTTAGAGTCTCTTAGTTGTGATCTTTATTATAGGTTTGGTGGGCTTCTTTCACCAGTTGTCATGGGGTTAATTACTTTTAATCATATAGATTTATTGCTATTAAAAATGAACGTGACAGAGAATCAAACGAATCAGACGGAACAGCAAACAAACCCCAGTCTATCGAAGAGTCCAACAGTAACCAAGGTAACGAAGAGCCCAGGACGAGTTGAAGCAGGTAAAAGGTTATCAGAGTGGAATCGACAACAAAAAATGAATCAACAAACAAAACAAAACCTGTTGTCTCAGAATGAAGATGAATCAACCATAAGCGCAATGCCGGTTAAAAAAGAAGAAGACAAACAAAACAGTACGAATTACGATGTTGTATTGCTTACTGTTGGTGTGGTTGCCGGTGTTGGTTATTTGTCTTATAAATTATATAAAACACACATGCAACCAAAGCTAGAAAAACGAGTAGAATTAAAAACAATACAAACAGAAAAAGTAGCAGACAAACAAGAAAAACAAAAACCAAAAAGCTTAAAACCTGAGAGCGATCCATTTTTAATGCAATAAATTATTGTTTTAGAACTTAATAAAAACTTACCAATAACCTAAGTAAGTAACTCGATAAGAACTTAACAATAACTTAAGTAAGAACTTCATAAGAACTTGACAAGTTTTTGTGTTAGAACTTAATAAATACTTGATGTGACTTACCAAGAACTTATTAATAACTTGAAGTTGACTTAACAAGAACTTGTTTAATAACCTATAAAAGAACTTAAAAAGAACTTGAGTAACTTCTTACAAAAAAATAAAATAAAAAATTATGTATTTATTTATTTAAAAAGAAAAAAAAAAAGAAAAAAAAAAGTAAAGAATTTTTTAGGAATGTAAAGAATTCTGTGCATTTTCTTCAAATCCCAAGAATTCTATGCATTTTTTTCAAATCCTAAGAATTCTATCAATTCCTCTCTTCACTATGCTTGACGTTATCGGAATTCCCCTGTAGCTTAAATACAAGTTGGCAGTACTCCAGTATAGTCAGAGGCGACGACGGTTAACTGATCTCTTTAATTACGGTGGAAAGCCTAGACCGGTTCATAGTAGTAGAATAGATCCCCTTTGAGAATAAGGCTACAGACAAAATAAATGTTTGTGAAGAAAGAATAAAATCATCTCAATATTTAACAAAGAGTTTCCTTTTTTTTTTTCATTAAAAAACAATTAAATCACGCTATTTTCGAGATTAAACGATTGAATCGCACTGTTTTCGAGAATAAAAAAAACGAGAAAACGATTAAATCACGCCTTTTTGGGGGGTTAAAAAACATAAGAAAAAAGGCGTGATTTTAGCCGGGTTTTTTAATAAATAGAGGAGTGAAACCAAAACCGAAACCGAAACTGAGCCAGAATTGGTACTTACCTGTTCTCTCCTTTTTTAAACCGCGGCATGTATATTGTATGGCACATCGCCGGTAAAACTCTTTTGAGTTTGTGCACTTTTTACTCCCCCCCCCCCTGTAGATGGGGGGTGCCTTCGTAGTCGTGAACGAGCATTAACGTTCAGGGTAAGCCCAATGGGTCCCCCCGCACTTTGTGTTGGACCCATATAGCGACGCCCTACCACTGCTTGGGCCGGGGAGGAGGGGTCCCTCTACCTCCTTCCCTCTGGCCTAAACAAATAGGATCGTTAACTAAACCCCATCGTTAGTCACCAGCTCTTAAAATGTATAAATTATAAAGATATTTTAACGGGAATTTGGGCTGTGATTTTAATGTTGTGCATTTGGAAAGAAAAGCACAAACAATTCTGTAGAGCTAGCTAGCGAGTTAAACGACTATTAAGAAAAGACTGAAAGAAAAGAGAATCTCGAGACAAACGCTGTGCTTGGCCGATCATTCGAGAACATGAAATAATTCCCGTGCTGTCACTTGCCGTCAGCGAGCAGAGAGAAGAATGTGGTTTCTTAGGAGTTGATTTTGAACAGAAAAACACTGTGGCTCTGAAAAAAATGTGACTCTGGAAAAAAGAGGTATGGGAAACAAATTGTTGAAGTGACAGTTTGTGAAGACTAGCTGAGCTAGACTAAAGTGACAGTGACTGTTTCTGCTAATTATTGTTGTAGTGGCCAATATATGCGGGGCCTTATTTCTGCACTTTGTGCTATGTGTCTCTGTGTCCCGTCGGAACAAAATACGATTGAAACATGACTGAATGAAAAGATTTTGAAAAGGTGAGCATGAGTACTAGCATCTCGAAATATTTCACTTTCAGTAGAACGCCCGGTAAACGAAAACCGTCTGCATCATCCTCTAGCCCGACTAGCCCAGAAGTAAAACAACTCACCAACAGCAAAAAACAAAAGCAAGGAAGTGACGAATCATTCGACGAAGAAATGGAGTTTCAAGAAATCCTCAAAGACATTCAAGAAAAACTGTCTGTTTTGGCGACCAAAGAAGATATGGACAAAGTTGCGTCAAAATTAGAAGGAAGAATCGAACGCATTGAAGGTGACGTGTTTTGTCTGCAAACTGAAAACGACAAGCTGAAGCAGAAAGTGAGCGATCTGAAGAGTACCAACGACAGTCTTCATGAAGAAAAGGCTCAAAATCAAAAGGAGCATGTCAACATGCAGCGCGCGATGAACGATCATGAGCAACATGGCAGGTCGTGGAACATTAGAGTGTATGGGGTGAAGGAGGCAGAACGGGGTAAAGAATCTGTTGAAGACTGTGTGAAGAAATGTATGAGCATCATCAAGGAAAAGGTGGGGGTGGCGCTGGGGCCGGGGGACATGGAGATAGCCCATCGTTCAGGGAAACAGGGAGGCACTAGGCCTCGACCCATTATAGCGCGTTTCTTCAGCCGACAAAAGCGAAGCCAGGTGCTTCAGAACAGGCGCAAACTGAAACAGACTGGCGTTTTCATTTCGGAAGAACTTACGCTACCGAATTACAAACTGTTGACGCGGGCAAACACTCACTCGGACACATCAGCAGTCTGGTCTTCCAACGGGAAGATATTAGCTAAACTGAAAAATGACAAAATAGTGAGGCTCGATATCCTGACGGACCTGAATGATGTTTTCCGAAATGAAATGCCCAAATAAAAAGGAACATTAAATTCAATTGAAGTGTGAAAAGGGAAGGAACATAGTATCATTTGGAAGGTAGGCTGATATGTCAAAAAGTATTGTTGTGGTTGTGCCTGCCTTTCTTTTCCTCAATGTAGTAATATTGGATTTTAAATTAATTGTTTTTCCTTAGTCCAACTCGGATTTTGATGTATGTGCCGCAAGGTGTGTGGCGCGTGCATTGATGAGCGTGGTTGTGCATTGGGGACTAGTGTGTACATCGGTGGGTACCATGGAGAATCCCCGTAGGCCTACGACCATCCGTTTGTTCTGCAGCATTCCAACACCCTAGGAAGATTTCCTTTAGACCCTTTTCTTTCTCATGGTCGATTGGAACTGGGCTCTCTCTCTCCTCTCCCTCCACTCCTCCTTCTCTCTCTCTCTCTCTCTCTCTCTCTCTCTCTCTCTCCCCCCCCCTCTCTCTCTCTCTCTCTCTCTCTCTCTTTCCCCCCTCCCCCCCTCTCTCTCTCTCTCTCTCTCTCTCTTCTCTCCCCTCCCCCCCTCTCTCTCTCACTCTATATCACTCTCCTCTCTTTCTCTCTGTCTGACTCATGTTCTCTGTCTCTCTCTCTTTCTCTCTGTCGCGGTATCTCTCTCCTTCTATCACTCACTCTCTCTGTTTCCCTTCCTCATACTCTTACACATCTTTTTTCCTTTTGTTTATATTTGTTTGTTTTTTCACCCCCCCCCCCCCCCCCCCTCTGTTCATCCAGGACAAACGGAGGCGTGCGTGTGTGTAGGAATGTTCGAAAGTACATTGATTTGCTGATCAAATGTAAGTTTGTCATGCCAAATGTCATGCATTACATCAATACATTCGTTATATGCATAGCTGTGTTTGCACATAGGGATAATGACTAATATACATACATGTGTTAAAGTTAAATTCGAATGTTCTGTTATGAAGAAGCCGTGGACAATATCTGGAATACGGAATATGAACTTTACTTTGGAGACACGTATTGTAGATTTGTTTTAATTGATTTTTGTTTTGTTTTTGAAAGATAAACTTGGCTAGGCACTAAAACATTTATAGAGAGAGCTTGTCGTGAGTATCGGCCGCCTGTTGTAGTTGATGCTTTTTGATTGGCACGTCAGTGTCTAGGTAACAACAATGATCTGTCTGTAAAGACAGCTTGTTTCAGTGGCTCTGTGTATTATGCACCTGTGAATATCACTTCAACACCCCCCCCCCCCCCCCCCCCCCTTCCGTCCGTATCTCTGTCATTCTGATTCTGACTCAGTCTGTTTCTCTGACTGTCTGTCTGTCTACCTGTTTGTCTGTGTGCCTGTCTATCTGTCTCTCCCTCTCTGTCTCTCTCTCTCTCTCTCTCTCTCTCTCTCTCTCTCTCTCTCTCTCTCTCTCTCTCTCTCTCTCTCTCTCTCTCTCTCTATCTCTCTATCTCTCTCTCCATATTTGGGCGAGTTATGTCAGTATTTTACCCTAAAATAGAACACAATAATTGATACATAAAAACATACATGCGTGTGTGCGAGCAACCATTTTATTCAGAATCATATATGCGTTTGCATAGAAGTATGTATGCATGAAGAGCATAGATGCATATTAATGTGGTTGTGAATTTCTATGTTTGAGCGCACTAGCTGAATTGCATGGACATAGTGAAGGGAAAGAGTTACTCTACACTTTTTGATCTCTACAGTATGGATGGTTGCGTAATATCGAGGGTTTTCTGTAATGAAACTATGGATTGTGATTTCTTTGATTTAATAGTCTAACCTTTTGGAGGATTGAAGATTATACAAACATTAAAACTGATAACAAATGTATTTTTTGAATGGATCATGCTTTTGGTATGGGTATGTGTACATATTGAGCTGCAGATTACATACTTATTTCATTTATGTCTTTGATTATAAATTTTTTTAGAGATTGTCGTGTGTAACAAGCTAGCTACGCAGGGATAGGCTTAATCTATTTATTTTTGCCTTTCTCCTTTTATAAGGGAATATTGTGTTATACTGAAATGGGGGTCCTTGAGACGGTTGCATCAATTGACTGTTTGTTTCAGTATTGTTGTCAGAAAACACTATAACTGTACTTTGGCTGGTGTTTATTTCGGTTCTTATTTTAAAAAAATGGGAAGTAAGATTATTACTTTTGTGATGCTGTGTGCCACGTGAGAAAAAGTTGCTACTTTTGTGATGTCATAATATGTGTGTGGATTGTTTAGCAGTCAGAAGATTTCCTCAGTTATGACTATTCCAATCAAGGGTTCTTCTTCATTTGCTGGTGACTAACACCTACAAAACCTTAATGTCAATTGTAGTAAAGTTACATGAGATTATCAAAGACATGCCACCTACTTAACTATGATTTGATTTGTGTCTGTGTCTGTGCGCGCGCGCGCGTGTGTGCGTGTAGAGAGAGAGTGTGTGTGTATATGTATGTGTGGTGTGTGTGTGTGTGGTGTTGTGTGAGAGAGAGAGAGAGAGAGAGAGAGACGAGAGAGAGAGAGAGAGAGAGAGACAGTGTGTGTGTGTGTGTGTGCTGTGTGTGTGTGTGTGTGTGTGTGTGTGTGTGTGTGTGTGTGTGTGTGTGTGTATGTGTGCTGTGAGTGAGTGTGTATGAAAGGTCTGTAAACGTTCTTACGATAGTGTGCGTTCAAAATGTATAACATCATTAAAGTAGGTTATTATTCGCCTCTATTTCAGTCTTTGTTGTAACGCATCGCCAGTGGAGAGATGTTGGTCACTTCGTAGGGTAGGACGGGATGGGGGGCCCATGGGCGGGTGGGGGGCCCGTGCCGGTTGTCTCATGGGGTGGGGCGGATTTCGGTCACCTTTTGGGGCAAGTGGCATTCGTCTCATGGGCAGATTTGGCTGGGGTTTGCTTGGTTTCGTGGGATGGTTGGCGTGGGATTCTTGCCCGCCCATGGCTTTTTACCCCCGTCTTCACCTATATATATTTCCTAATGATGCTGAAACGGAAAAAAAGACTATTGATGGTGATGTGTTTGTATGGTTTTGTTTTTTCTTTTGTAGTAAAACTGAAAAGAAAATATTGGTGTGATCACTCAAATTATGTGCCATTGGATAACATTTGATTTGTTCTGTTTATATATTTTTCCACGATTATTAACTTGTTTTTCATATTGCGACCTATTAACTGATATTTGTTTCCTGGTTTCTGTTTCCACGATTGATTCTCAAAGTTTGTTTTCTAAGATAAAAAGCGCTGTACATAATGACAGGTGTAGAAGTTTTCTATGTTGTTGGGTTTTTTTTTTTTCCGACTTTGGTTTCCTGGACTTATCGTTTTTTAGGTTTCCCAATCGCCCCCACCCCACCCCTCAGTGTATTCATTGTTTCTGCTTAGCATAGCACCATGTTCACCAATACAGAAAATATAAAAGAGAGAGAGGGAGGGGTAGGTGGAAGTGCACGTTGTTTTTTCTCGTTCCCCGTGGTGACCCAGTGGTGATATTCTGACCTGGGGCTGAGTTGCTGTGGGGTGGGGGGAGGGAGGGGGGAGAGAGAGATAGAGAGTGTGTGTGTGTGTGTGTGTCGTGCTTCACGGAGTTATGGACCGGCCGGTAAATCTTCGAAGTTCTCTTATCCTTTCCTTTCAATTTAAGATACACGTACGGACGATTGTTTTTTTATGTAGGCCTACTCTCGCAAACCAGCTGCATGCTTTTGTACTACTAGCTCACATGCTGCTTTTTTGGGACACCTCCCCCCCCCCCCCACTTCCTTCCCTTTCATTCGCCCCGTCTTCCTTTCCCACTCTGTTGGCCTATTTGAGATGTTTCACCCCTATTCTTCCGGACAAAGTTGCTCGTCGATTTTAATGTGTGCACATTTTGGACTGTTGGTTTGAAATGCGTGACATTTTCTATTTCCATTTTTTCTTCACGTTTTGTTATCCCTGAGGCTTTTGTGAGCCAAACAGTGATTTAGTTTTCTCTTTTGCTCACGATTTGTGAGATTGGGTTTTTTCCTGTGCTCTCGATTGTGGTTGTTAGTCATGAAAGGTTTGTTTACATGTATTGTTTTGTTTGTTTGTTTGTTAGTTGTTTGCCTTTATATGTTCGTATTGCTACATGAGGTTTTTGAAGTCTGTTGGTGGGTTGGATGCTTGCATTTATCTATGCATATATACAATAATGGATAGTAACATTTCGATTCTTTCTGTAAACTGTCAAGGCCTCAACATGTCACAGAAAAGACGATGTTTTTCATTTTTTGAGAACTAAGAAACATTCGGTGTATTTTTTTTACAGGATACTCACTTTGAGGAAAGTATGGAAAAGTATGTGTTAGCGGAATGGGGTTACCAGGGGTATTTTTCTAGTTTTCAGTCTAACGCAAGGGGGGTAGCCATTTTATTTAATAATAACTTCGAGTTCAAGGTAAAAAGGGTAATAAAAGATAATACTGTGAACTATATTATGGTGATAGTTGAGACACAGAATAAGCACTTTCTTTTTGTTAATGTATATGGACCTAATAAAGACAATCCAGAATTTTATAATAGTATAAATCAAAAAATAAATGAGTTAAATGTAGATTATATTGTAGTTGCAGGTGATTTCAATTTAGTACTTGACCCTGCCAGAGATTACTATAATTACAAACACGTTAACAACCCCAAGGCTAAAGAAGCGGTTGAAAATATTATAGAAAGTTTAGATTTAAATGATATTTGGCGTGATTTGAATTCGGACTGTCAGCGTTTCACTTGGAGAAGAACCAATCCTTTCCAGCAGGCAAGACTTGATTTATTTTTAATCTCAGACTCTGTAGTTTCATTTGTGAATGATGTAGACATTATCTGTGGCTATAGAACAGACCATTCTGCTATAGTATTAACTTTAAAATTTAATGAAAATATAAAACATAAAACATTTTGGAAATTTAATTCATCCCTCTTAAGAGATAAGGCATTTGTGGATGAAATTAATTCTGAAATATTAAATGTTAAACAGGAATATACAACGAATGCAAATAGTGAAGTTTCCGATGAACAATTACAGTTTTCTGTCTCTGACTTATTTTCTTGATTTTCTTTTGATGAAGATTCGTTCAAAGACCATATCTTATGCTACTATGAAAAAGAAAAAAACTGCAGAAGAGGAAAAGGTATTAGTAGAAGAGATTAATAGGCTAGAATCGGTTCAACATAAAACTGAACACACAACTTTGACTTTAAGCGTGAAAAAAGATCAATTAAAAATGATAAGAGAAAAAAGAATGGAGGGAGTATTATTAAGATCAAGAGCAAGGTGGATAGCTGAAGGCGAGAAAGTCAGTAATTATTTCTGCAATTTGGAAAAACGCCACTATGTTAGCAAAAATATGGCTAGATTAGTAAATGACCAAGGTAATGTTTTAACAGATCAAAAGGATATACTTCAAGAAGTTCAACAATTTTATAAATCACTATATCGGAAAGTTGAAGTTGAGAAAGGCGAACTAAAAGACTTAATAAACAATATGCCACGTTTAGATGAAGTAGAAGCAAAGGAATTGGAAGGTGACATTACTTTAGAGGAAGCTACATCTGTCTTAAAAGACATGAAAAACAACAAAAGCCCTGGATCTGATGGCTTTACTGCTGAATTTTTTAAAGTGTTCTGGAAACAGTTGGGGATACTTGTAGTTAGAGCACTTAATTCAAGTTTTAGAAAGGGGGAATTATCAAATATACAAAAAGAAGGGATTATAACATGTATTCCTAAAGCTGACAAATCAAGAGAACATATTAATAACTGGAGGCCTATTTCGCTTTTAAACGTTGTATACAAAATTGGTTCTTCTTGTATCGCAAATAGATTAAAGACAGTATTGCCTAAGATAATTAGTGAAGACCAAACAGGATTTATTCGAAACAGATTTATAGGCGATAATATTAGATTAATTTATGATACAATATCTTACTTAGAAAAGCATAATTTACCTGGACTATTGTTAAACATTGACTTCGAAAAAGCGTTTGATTCGGTAAATTGGGATTTTATGTTTAGAGTGCTAAAAGAGTTTGGTTTAAAAAATGACATTTGTCAATGGATAAGTACTTGTTATAATCATATTAAATCTTGCATTATTGTGAACGGTCAAGTTTCAGAATGGTTTGAAATTAAAAGAGGATGTCGACAGGGAGACCCTGTGTCACCCTATCTCTTGGTATTATGTGCAGAAATACTGGCCATTATGATAAGGAAAAATCCAAGCATACAGGGAATTAAGATAAGTAATCAAGAATTTAAGTTGTCTCAATATGCCGATGACACTGAATTTCTGCTTTCAGGGGATCAAAGGTCTTTTGAAACTTGTATCAATGTGATATTTAGATTTGGTCGTGTTTCAGGTCTTCATATGAACTATAATAAAACCAGTGTAATATGGCTAGGAAGTAAAAAAAAATCACAAATTCGCTATATGCAGCATTTAGGAATGGATTGGAATCCACCAAAATTTAAAGTATTGGGTATTTGGTTTACCAATGATTTGAAAGAGTGTGTGGCTATGAATTATGCAGACAAACTAGCAGATGTTAAGCAGTTGTTTAGGGTATGGGTAAAAAGACAACTGACTCCTCTGGGCAGAATAGCTATACTAAAATCTGTTATTCTTTCCAAATTAATCCATTTATGGCTGCTTTTACCAAACCCACCTGACATATTTTTTGAAACTTATCAAAGGTGTTGTTATAACTTTGTGTGGAATAAAAAGCCAGACAAGATTAATCGTAAAACAGCGCATAAAAACATAAAAAATGGTGGTATTGGCTTGCCAGATTTAAAAGCGTTTGTTTTATCATTAAAAGTATCATGGATGCGTAGAGTTGAAAAATCCACACACAAATGGACACATATTTTGCTAAAAAGCTTTCCAAAATGGTCACTTATCAAAAATTATGGCCCTGAGTATATTTCAAAATTTAACAAAGATAATCAGTTTTGGACAGATGTTTTAGAGGCTTACAAAACATTTTTCTATCAATGTAAACCAAAAGATTCTGCTGAATTTCTTTCTGAGCCACTGTTTTTTAATAACAGAATCCAAATTGGAAAGAAATTCATCACATCCAAAGTACTTGATCAAAACAATATTAATTTACTTGCGTTTTTCTATGATACTGAAGGTAATTTTCTCAGTTACACAAGTTTTAAGGAAAACTTTAATGTAAATATTGACTTTATTACTTTCACAGGGATCAAACATGCAATCAATGACTATGTTAAGAAATCCAGTATTACTATAAAAAATAATAAATATATTGATTCACCTCTGTGTTTTAAGATTTTGTTTTCTGTTCACAAAGGTTCCAAACCTTATTATGATATACTAACTGAAAATAATAAAAAATCAAAATGTTGTAATACTTGGGATTTAAAATTATCAGTTAATCACGACTGGAAATCATGCTTCTTTTTTACACACAAAATAAAAGATATTAAACTAAAATGGTTTCAACTTAAAATTTTGCACAGATGCCTGGGTACTAATGTGATACTGAAAAAAATGGGAATTGTTCAGAATGAAAATTGTAGTTTTTGTGGCACAAACAAGGACAGTATTGATCATATGTTTTGGAAATGTTCACACATTAAAGACTTTTGGGACACATTCTTGAATATAGTAAAAGACAAATGCTTCAATGCAGAAAATCTAAAATTAACAGAAACACTTATATTACTGGGTTTTGACATAAATATTAAACTTGATTCAGTTTTTTATTTCATTGTATTGTTTGCAAAATATTACATATACACATGCAAAATACAAAGATGCCTTCCGCAGGTGACAGTATTTTTGGAAAAAAAAGAATTATCGTTACAGAATCGAAAAACACATTGCGTATCTGAACTTAGAATACAATGACTTTTCTACCAAGTGGTTGCCATATATTCCATTGTTTTGTGACAATTGATCATATTTATTTATTTTCCCACGCCTTTTGCTGTCTTATACCCAAACCTGTGCAACATAACTAACTAGCTCAGTATTTCTAGTATTTTTATGTGTCTATTTTTGGATAAGACTATTACTATCGCTAATGCTGTATTTGAAAAACAACCACCAGCCATTGTGTGTGACATTGAGGTATTTATTGAACCTTGTCTTTTGCAGATTTTTTCTTTAAAATAACATATATAAACAAAGAATGATAACCTGTCATAGAATTAGTGGACTAACATTTTGCAACGTCCAGCTCGTGTTGAAAGTTTGATTATTGAATGTACCTACTTATTTATTTAAGCTAAAAAATGTAGTATATGTGTGTATATGTGTCTGTGTGTGCACGTGTGCGCATGTGCGCGTGTGCGCGTTCACATGTGTGTATGTATGTGTGTGAATATGTGCAGGTGTATGTGTTTGTATTGTTGTTGTTTTTGTCATATGGTTTGTATTATTTTGCCTAGCTATGTTTATGTTCTGTATTTGAAAATGTAAAAAAAAGGTTCAATAAAAAAAAAAAAAGGTGTATTAGAGAGAACACCGAACACTGAAAAAAAAAGAAAAAAAGAAAGATATTTTAACGAAATAAACTTTTTGCCACTTATAAAAATGTACATAACCTCGAGATAATATTTGTAAGCAGGGTCCTTTTAAATAGAACATTGGAACTTTGCTTTTCTCTCTCCCCCCCCCCCCCATCCGCCCTTCCCCCACCCTCTTCATCACCTTTTTTCTTCCTCTTCGACAACAGTTCTCCTTTTGCATAAACCTTTTTTCTGCCCGGACTCGGCCTAAATATGTTTCAGTGCCTTTTAGAGTCCGAGGTTGTTTTTGTCTGTTTGTTTGTAAATCTTTCACCAATTTAAGGACCCTAGCTTCTACCGAATTATTTTCATTTTAAAAACGCATATTCCATGATATAAAACCCCAAAGTTCTTTTAATTTGTACAAATTAAAACGGTTTTCCGCAGTAAGTGGAAATCTTTTAAAGGAGACATTTTTTGACGAATAAAAAGAAAAACATGTAAATATTTTTCCTTGTCTCTTTAGACCTTATTTTGAATTTTAAACCTCTATTTAAACTTGTTTTAAAAAGTGGTCCTGAAAAGTTTAATTACTTGCTCTTGCTCAGAGAGGTACAGCTAAGAATTTTAGCCAAACATTTTAAACCAAATGCAAAAAAATTTATAACCCAGAGTAGTCTCGTGCGAGCCATGGCACCAAATCAATACTTGACCTCTATTCAAGTTAAATATTATTGAAATATAATTTAAAGAAAAACATCTGTATTTTACAAGAAAAATCGTTTTTTTACGTCTCCTCCCCCCCTCCTCCCAAAAATCTAAAACTAAAAGAAATGTCCCATATGGCTTCGGTCGGGAGGACGTAAAGCATAAATTAGTAAGTGTTGTAAAGCCTGCTTAAGTTTTGAATTCATTATTCTCGTTCTTTTTTTTAGTACCGTGTTAAATCTTTATAAGCCAACAAACATGTTCGATGAAGAGGTTTAATCGATAGCAACTGACTACAGAAAACTTGTTTGGGAAATATGCGTTTTATAGATTTTCTGTTTTGGACATCATGTTCAGGATTCTTCCAGCCTGCGATGTTCTTCCCAACGGCTAGTACAGAGTACAGTGACCTGCTGGCAGACAGTGTGTCCTTAACAATCCACAATCAAACGGTGATGCTGAGCTTCCTCCACATGAACATTCTCTGCTGGAAGCACAAGACGTTGCTGCTGCACGTGAAGTCAAATGAGCAGATCAAGGAACTCTGGAGTCGGTGTGGTACGTTGCCGCCTGCCCCAGAAGTGTTTGCTGGCTTGCAGGAGCTGATCGTGGAAACCAGGAGCGTGCATGAACCACCCTCTGGTCAGTTTCTCACAAGTACTGGTGAAGGATTCCGGATCATGTACAGCTTCCTCAAGGTCTGAGCATATTTTCCCTCTTTGCAAATCAATGGCAACTTTCTTCTTCTTTCTCTCAGCATTCGCCGTCATCATTTTGACGATTTTGATGCTATGTAATTTTGATGTTAGTTTTTTCTTTCCACAGAGAAACAGACAGACATACAGACAGACATACAGACAGACATACAGACAGACACGCAGAAACTAAGACAAAACGAAAATGTTTGTGTGTGGGTTCATAACAGAAGAAAACCGTCCAAAGTTTCACAGATCGGGTTTCCTATTTAAATTTTTTTTAAATTTTACTCTGTCGTGGATTATTTCAAGGGTTGATTTTTGTATGCCACAGATCAGGTTCCCTGAAATAAATCATGTAGATTGCTCTTTGTTTGTGAGCGTGTGTGTGTGCACGCGCGTGAATGCGTGCATGCATGCATGCGTGCATGTGTATATGTGTGTTATCTTGTACCACCCAGCCATCGTCCCTTCCCCACAAGCTGTCCTCCAACCAGTGGAACTGCTCCAGCCCAACAAGCTGGATGGACCTGGAGCCTCACCTGTCATGCAACCTGGTGGTGCAGTGTGACTGGGCCCAGGATGAAAGCCGCTGCCACCACGAGCTGTGTGAAGGGGAAGGAAGGACAGGGTTCAGTGTGAAGGGCCACAGGGGCTGTTACTGGTTGGGTCAGCCCTCAGAGGCAGTGACCTACCACCAGGTCAGGGACAGGTGTTCACGTCACGGGGGTCACCTGGCCAGCTTCAACACCAGGCAGGAGATGGAGGCGGTGATGGGGGTAGTGTGGTGGGGAGGGCACAGTCGTGACGTGTTTGTAGGATTGACACTGTCACCAAATACCTACCCTGCCATGTAAGGTTTATGTTGTGCTGTTGTACCAAAATACAAAACAGCCGTGGTTGTTGGACTGGCTGGTAGGCACTTTTGTGCATCTGCATGTGATGGTTGACATGAGTGTCATTCATATCTTTGCTAATAGGAATTATCTGTATCTGTATACTGGTCTGAGTACACAGTGTAGAGTGGCACAGTAGTGGCGTTCGCTTCGTGTCAAGTAAACCCGAATTCGAACCTGGGTACAGGGGATTTTTGCCTCTCACTTTGCACTAGGCCTTATGGTCTGAACGTGGAGTCTTTCGGATGAGACGATAAACCGAGGTCCCGTGTGCCCATGCACTTAGCACACGTTAAACCCAGTGGCAACGAAAAAAGTTGTTATTTGGTCAAAATTTACCCCCCCCCCCCCCCCCCCCCCCCCCCCCTTCCCCCTTCCTTCCTCATCAGTCACACAAAAATCGCATGCAAAAAAAATAAAAATTGGGTGTCGCGCCTCTGGCTGCGACGCGCTCTCCAGGTGGAAGCAACCCGAATTTCATAGAGACGCCTCTGTGACAATAATGTACCTAACCTAACCTAACCTACCAGACATCTGTATCTGTAGTAAAAGTTAATACTTTTCTATAAATAAACTTTTTTGGGCCCAGATGTGTTTAGATGCGAACATTAGAAACAAACCCAGAAAAATTAACTTGTTACTTTGATCAATGTTCTAAAAACAGAATAAAAACATAAAAAGTGTTAGTTTAGTTTTTCCTCATTTTTAGGGGAGGCATTGGCAGAACTTGGCCCAGGACAGCTGTTTCGATCCTTAGGGGTCTCATCAGCTAGGCACTGGATGGGTTCTTCGACCTGCCAAAGCGGGCTCTCACCTCAACAAGAAGACAGTTCCACAAAGGGAAGGTTTCCCCGTGTATGTTGGTTAAAGGCCCCCAAACCCCCAAACCAGCACTCAAATAAAATATAAATGATAAAATCTGAAGTAAAAAGATGAACATAACAATGTTCCAAAATTTAAAAAGAAATAAAAGCTAAAAAGACACGATCAGAGAGGGCCAGCAACGGAGATAGAACCCAAAAGGATAAAAATAGAAATGAAAAACTCATAGCGCCATTCCACGGGTCTATAGGACTTAAAACTTGGTGCATTTGAAATGCAAAAATAGTGAAAGTGAATACAAACGTTTTTTGTCCACATGTCTTTCGACGCGAATATTAGAATCAAAACGAGTTAAGAGTTGAGGTGAAAATCCCCACTTCGGTAGGGTCAAGAATCCATCCAGTGCCTAGCTGATGAGACCCCTAAGGGTCGAAACAGCTGTCTTGGGCTGGTTTCTGCCAATGCCTCCCCTAAAAAGGAGGAAAAACTAAACCAGCACTCCTTACGTTTTTGTTCTCTTTTCAGAACATAAAATACTTAAATACTTAAATACTGAATACTTAAATAATAAATAAAAATACCAAGTTAATTTGATTGGGAAGAAACGAAGATGACTGCTGGGTTCAATAAAATTCACAACAAAATTAAAACAAAGTCGAAATTAAAACCCAGATATGATTGGTTTTTGATTCTAAAGTTCGCGTCTAAAGACATTTGGATAAACATTATTTATTTATTACGTTTGTACTGTTTTTGCATTTCAAATGCACCAACTTTGGGCAGCCGCTGTGGTAGGGTGTGTGTTTGTTTTGCTTTGTTTTTCTTTTCCAGTCATCTTTACTTTTTAAACTCTTATTTGGTTGTATCGAAATACATTTTTTATGTAAGATATTATTTTCATTTTATCCCATCTCTTTTTACGTGATGCGTTACGTTATAATTAGGCCTATATATGAGATGTACAGGTGCAGTATTATAGTAAATGGTCGTATTTTCATTTTGCATGTTACTATAAAATTCTTCGTCTTAGTTTATGTAATGGTGTTCTTAAATGTATATGTTTTTTTGCCGTGCCACAACATCATTTCTGTTTATGAGATAATAAAGTATTCTTGAGTCTTGAGTCCTGTAGACCAGGAGAACGCTACCAGCAATACATTGAGCTTTTTTTCTCATAATTATCTGTATCTGTATACTGGTCCCCAGACACGCAGCATGTGGTAGGGACCTAAAGCCACCTGCACCATCCAATATCTGTATCTGTATACTGGTCCCCAGATACGCAGCACGTGGTAGGGACCTAAAGCCACCTGCACCATCCAATATCTGTATCTGTATACTGGTCCCCAGATACGCAGCACGTGGTAGGGACCTAAAGCCACCTGCACCATCCAATATCTGTATCTGTATACTGGTCCCCAGATACGCAGCACGTGGTAGGGACCTAAAGCCACGTGCACCATCCAATATCTGTATCTGTATACTGGTCCCCAGATAAGCAGCACGTGGTAGGGACCTAAAGCCACCTGCACCATCCAATATCTGCATCTCTATACTGGACCTAAAGCCACCTGCACCATCCAATATCTGCATCTCTATACTGGTCCCCAGACACGCAGCGCGTGGTAGGTACCTAAAGCCACCTGCACCATCCAATATCTGCATCTCTATACTGGTCCCCAGATACGCAGCAGGTGATAGGGACCTAAAACCACCTGCACCATACAATATCTGCATCTCTATACTGGTCCCCAGACACGCAGCGCGTGGTAGGTACCTAAAGCCACCTGCACCATCCAATATCTACATATGTATACTGGTCCCCAGATACGCAGCAGGTGGTAGGGACCTAAAGCCACATGCACCATCCACTATCTGTATCTGTATACTGGTCCCCAGATAAGCAGCACGTGGTAGGGACCTAAAGCCACCTGCACCATCCAATATCTGCATCTGTATACTGGACCTAAAGCCACCTGCACCATCCAATATCTGTATCTGTATACTGGTCCCCAGATACGCAGCAGGTGGTAGGGACCTGAAGCCACCTGCACCATCCAATATCTGTATCTGTATACTGGTCCCCAGATACGCAGCAGGTGGTAGGGACCTAAAGCCACCTGCACCATCCAATATCTGTATCTGTATACTGGTCCCCAGATACGCAGCAGGTGGTAGGGACCTGAAAGCCACCTGCACCATCCAATATCTGTATCTGTATATTTATGGTCCCCCCCCCAAGTGCCCCCCCCCACCACCACCCCCTGCCAAAAAAAGCTTGAAGAATACAATTTTATTTTGCTGATTTAACCACACACTTAGTGTGCCCTGGTTCTTGTAAAAAAAAATGCAATCAAGAATTTTGATGAGAGAGAGAGAGAGGGAGAGAGAGAGAGAGAGAGGGAGAGAGAGAGAGAGAGGAGATGAGAGAGAGATCCTGGAGAGAGATGGAGAGATTGAGAGAGAGAGAGAAGAGAGAGAGGGAGAGAGAGAGAAAATATGCAATCAACAATTTTGATGAGAGAGAGGGAGAGGGTGAGACAGAGAGAGAGAGAGAGAGATTGATGAGAGAGAAGAGAGAGAGAGAGAGAGAGAGAGAGGAGAGAGAGAGAGAGAGAGAGAGAGAGCCAGAGACACAGACACAGACAGAGAGACAAACACGCAATCAACAATTTTTATGAAAGAGAGAGAACACTGAACACTGGATGGCTTAATGAATAGGTCTTAGGCCCATGCCATGGTGGGCGGTTAAAGAGAGAGAGAGAGAGAGAGAAGAGAGGGAGACGAGACGAGAGGAGAGAGAGAGATTAGGAGAGAGAGAGAGAGCAGATCGAGAGAGAGAGAGAGAGAGACAGACAGACAGACAGACAGACAGATGGAGAGAGAGAGAGAGAGTACAGACAGACAGACAAAGATGAAGACATGCAAAATTAAAAATTTTGATGAGAGAAAGAGACGAAACATGCAATGACAAAAACATTTATTAGAGAAAGAGACAAAGGCAGACACACAGAGATAAATAGATAGAGACAGAGAGACACAACATGCAATGAATAATTTTGATGATGAGAGAGAGAGAGAGAGAGAGAGAGATGAGAGAGAGAGAGAGAGAGAGAAAGAAGAGACAGAGACAGAGACAGAGAAAGAGAAAAACTGTAACTGAAACTGAAAACTTTATTTTACAGGATAAAGATTTTAGGCAGAGCCTATTCTTCCAATCTGTCCTTGATACACATACACAATTGAACACAAAGGCAGCAAAGCAAGTGATAGGCTATAACGATATAAAGATAGGTTAAAAATTATGGAATTATAAAACTTATACACACATAGGCCTACATCAATATAAAAAACAACAACATTGATAAAATCGCGATATGTTTCGGTTTATTCTTAAAACTTCGACGGGCAAAGCACCAGGGCAACTCAACTCCGCACATACATTATATGGGAAGGGGGGGTAAAAAGGATAACTTTTTTCAGCATTTTTTGCCTCTTGCCTACGAGAGATTCTTTCAAAATTTAAATGGTTGAGCTATGTTGTAGAGTGCCTGGGCCTGTATCGATTACGTTGAATACAAAATGTCTGTAGGTTAAAGAGAAGAGAAATAAAATGATTTCTTGCTTAGGGGGGGGGGGGGGGGGGGGTCCCAACCTTACCATACTCGAGCATGCATGCATGCAAGCACACACAGACAGAGACAGAGAGTATTGGGATACGCTCAATGTCTTTGGTTATACTTTTCAGATACAAGGGTATGTTTCAATGGGAAGACCAGACAATATGTCACCACCCAAGAGTGACGTTTTCCAAGCATCGTGAATTTATCGATCGTAAGTAATTTAACTGGATTAGCAACGAACAAAATGGCTGCTATACTGGATTCCTCTTACTTGAATGTTCTCTCATTTTGATGGTTCTTATTTTCATGTTTCCACTTTGTTTATATACGCATAGTAAAGCTTATGGGGAAAATAAAAACATAAACATTTCACTACAAAAAAATGAAAGAAAGGAAAATACAGTAAGGCAAAACAACAACAACAGGAATAAACAGCAAAAAACAACAACCGAAAAAGCATGTACAACTGTCTATGGTTGCTTGTGTTATATACTTTATCACAATTACGGAATGTGTGTCATTAAACAATAGGGGATGATTCATACATTATCAATGAAGTACACAATTGCAAGCTTAAAGGTGCGTGAATGTAGAAAGCCATCAAACAGTCACACAGTCATACTGCTTAGGATCTATGTTATGACTTTGAATGATGGACCACAACATATATTGCTTAAGTGCACATGCACTTGGAAAGGTTATCAACCCCCCCCCCCCCCCTCTCTCTCTCTCTCTCTCTCTCTGCTTGCTTGCTTGGCTTGGACTGGTGTCTCTTATAGACGTAGAGAGATGGAAAAAGAGCATCATCATCCTCCCCCCTTATTGCGGGGCCATGACCCACAAAGACAGACGCAGTGTGCACGTGCCAGAGGACTCGTGCAGCCCCAAGCTGTTCTATTATCTGTGCGAGATGCCCTCCAGCCCTGGCCATGACCAGCCAGAGAAAGGGCAGCACCGTCCGCAGGAAGCCAAAGGACCAGGACCAATCACCCCAATGGTCAAAGCACAGCACCATCAGCAGGAGACCAAAGGACCAGAGCCAATCACCCCAATGGTCAAAGCGCAGCACCGCCAGCAACAACTGAAAGGATCAGAGCCAATCCCCCCAACGGTCAAAGCACCGCACCGTCAGCAACAACTGAAAGGACCGGAGCCAATCACCCCAATGGTCAAAGCACTACACCGTCAGCAACAACTGAAAGGACTGGAGCCAATCACCCTGGCTGACATTTCTGGCTCCAACCATACCTACCCTGATCACTTCATCCGTTGCCCTGGTAACCACTGGGTGCCAGAGTTCCTGGCTTGTGACACACGGAGTGAATGCTGGGGTAAAAGTGACGTCAGTTTTTACCTCATCGGTGACGCAATGACAGCTCTGACGTCATCGTGGTGCTCGGCCCACAACACGTCGTCACACTCTCTGTACTTTCTGTGCTCCACGGAAAGAGAGCGCCTGCCCTTCACTCTGGTGTGTGATTACCACGCGGATTGTTTTGACGGGAGTGATGAGGACTTCTGTGTTCATCCGCCGTGCGGTGGAGAAAGGGTGATGGCTTGTGGCAACAGTGGGCAGGTAAGCAGAGAATGATAAAAAATAAATTAAAGTATTGTATTTGTTCCTTTAAATTATTATTTTTAAGTTAATCAAAATTGTTTCTGAATTCTTGAAAAGTTGCATAAAATATTAGTTTGGTTATAATGCGGATTCCAAAATTGAAGCAAAAAAGCATCAAACCGTTTACGTTTTCCACAAGTGCTTATGACAAAATCCGGTTTCAGAATTCTGCTTTTTAATTTTTGTTTACCATAATTTGTGACCATGGACCGGTGTTCGCGGTGGAGTGAACACGCTTTTTTGCTCTCTCTCTTCCAAATGGGCTAAAGCAGACAGTGCCCTGGTTTCGTGTGCTATGATGAGCTTTGTGCCTAGCCTTTAGTTTTTACTTGTGTGCTTTATTTCTCTTTTCTTTTCTAGCGATATTTTCTTTTTCTTTCTCGATCATTTTCTCTGTTTCTGGAGCCAAAGTTTGTACACATTCAAAATTATACGAGTGCAGTGAACTGAAGTAGGCCTGTGTGGGCTTCGGTATGTTTCAGCAATTTTGTGAACAGAATACAGCAAGTGAAAGTCAGCCTACGTGTTCAAGTGTCAACTCTTGACTTTTTGTGTAGTTTTTTTGCGACTTTTTGTGTAGGCTGGGCAAAATGTGATATCATTCTGTGATGATGAAATGAAGTATTCTGTGTTGTGGTAGGCTGTTTTTATTTTTTTTATTCAAGGGACACAATTTATAAATTAACAATATTTTGTAGGATGGGTCCCAAACCAAGTCCGCAGTCTAGCAAAAACAAGAAAAAACAAGAAGAAAACAAGAAGAAAACTAGACAAACCGGCCAGACAGACGAACAGAACGAAAGCACATCGTCTGACACCCACCACGATCCTCGGTCAGGACGAGAGAGGAACAACACAGGGACTCCTGGCAGAGAACGATCGTTAAGTAGAAAGGGGCAGATGGCCGAGCAACAGAAGATCACTAACTTCACTAATAGAGGAAACAATGGTGAGAAAAATATTGAAAATAGCCAGGCCGAATTAGAATTAGAATTAGAAGGTAATGAACATGATAAAGCCGATGATCCTGTTATGGTCGCATTAAATAGGATAGAAAAAAGTGTAGACGAGGGAAAGAAACAAAATGAAAAAGTTCACGAACAGCTGGAAAGGATCATGTCGGAAATTTTTGAAATAAGAAAAGTTCAATTGCTTATTTTCAATCAATACATGTACCAATTAATTTTGCTTAAAGAAAGGTTGAAGTTTGAAAGGAAAATTTAAATGGTGTTCGAGCAGACAGTCTCATAGTTTTTGTATGAATAGAATATAGTTTCTCTGTAATGCACTTTAAATGATAACCTTCAGCTCTGGCACTGTTAACCATTTGTATTTGTGTATGACGGATTCAATGCTGAATTGTGACAACATTATTTCTGTGTTCGATGTTGACAGATTCAAATGACAGCCTATGAACAGATTTTGGGGTATGTAAAAACAAGAATTAGGTTGAAAGAACATACATTGTTCATGGTGCAGGCCCTAAATTTGGTACAGCTAATGTGTGTTTAAAAAAAGTATTAATTATGAAAAAGACAAAAGTGTTAGTGTTAGTTTCTCACTTAAGCTGAAGATGAAAGCCATTTACTACAAACTCAACGGGAAGCTAAAATAATGGGGCCTGCTTGTGGGCCTGAATTATTATTTTCGATTTTCATGATAAATTTAACATGATTGTTTTGCAGAAATAGCAGGCGAGCTCAACTGTTAGCACATTTACATTTTTAGCAGATCTAATCAATTCTGAAGTGTAGAATTTGTAGGTCTCTGTTCCGCCCTACTTGAAAACAAATGCAATCATGTGTTAAAGAATTATGGTTTCTCATTTCCTTCTGCTTATCTACAGTGCATTCACGACTCAAACTGGTGCAGTTCGTCCAACGCCTATTGCAAGAACTCTGTGGACACACGAATGTGTGAACACGCAGTGCTTGTCGAACCCAGAACAAACTGCCATGGCAATTGGGAAAGGTCGTACGTGTTTCCTTCTGTAGTTAACTTTAACAGCGATGACGACCAGTCGGGAGTATCCTACTTGCCATTTTATTCGTTTGCCAATTATCCTCTGACACATTTTCAATGTCCTTCTGTACCTTTCTATTTCCCAGTGTTTGTGCGGTGTAACGGTGTCTTTGACTGTCCCAACAAAGAAGATGAGGCGGACTGTGAGACCTACTCCTGTCCAGGGTACTTTCGCTGTCGTCAGTCTCGGGTGTGTCTTCACCCAGATCATGTGTGTGACGGTTTGAACCAGTGTCCCCAGCAGGACGATGAATGGTACTGCTCCCTGTCTTGTCCTCGCCACTGCTCCTGCCAGGGGCTGGCTTTCACCTGTGGTCAGGTGTTTCCTGTGGAGGAATATCCAGATATTCGTTATTTGGATGTGTCTGGGAGTGATGCGAAAGCAGAAAGCCTGTTTGGGAATAGGATGTTGATATCCCTGAACATGACTGGCTGTAATTTGACTGAATTGGTTTTACCGATGCTCCCTAACATAAGAATTCTGGATGTCAGCCAAAATCTTCTGAACTCTGTTACATTAGATACTCTTGCAAATGTCACTAACCTTAATTATTTCGTTTTAGCCAGCAATCCTCTGATTTCTCTCTTTATTAGTGTATCAGTCACTGAGTTTACATTTCCCAACCTCAGAGTCCTGGACCTGACCTCTGTGGAACTATCAGAGCTGAACCTCAGCAGACTGCAGCCTTTCCCTGGACTCGTTGTCCTCAACCTGTCTGGCAGCAGAACTCTCACTGTGTCTGGGGAACAGTTTGACCATCCTGTCCTCACCAAGCTGGATCTCCGTGGTAGTGAGATGATAGAGTTTCCTCACAGGATGTTGAAAGGGTTGACCAGGCTGGAAGAATTGCACGTGGACAACTTCAGGCTGTGTTGTGAAGATTCTGTACCAGATCACATGAACGCACGGAGCTGTCATGGTCCTCATTCTTTATTTTCCACATGTAAGCATCTTCTGGGAACTAGTATGAATCAGAATTTAATTTACACTCTAGCACCTTTGATTATGTTAGGTAATTGTATTCTTTTTGTATTGTTTATCCGAGAAAGCAACATGAAAGACACCAATGCGCTATTTATGTCTAACACGTGTTTCTCTAAATTTGTAATGGGAATATACCTCTCAGTTCTTAGTGTGATGGATCAGGTACACATTGACTCTTACCTGTGGTATGACAGGGTATGGAGAACTAGTGTCCTCTGTAAGGTGTCAGCAGCTATCTTCCTGCTTTCCTGTGAGGTGGCTGTATTTCTCAATGTCAGCATGACCCTGGAGAAGTGTTGCGTTCTCATCTGGCCAGACAGGTCACGTGAAGAGAGGAGAAGGAAGGTAGGTTCATGTGTCTGTCTCCTATCATGGCTGACAGGTGTCTGTCTCTCCCTGGTGCCCGCTGTGTCAGCAGACAGTGATTTCAGTCAGACCAGTCTCTGCGTTCCACTGC
>CM065704.1:23722855-23777855 GCA_017654935.2 Phymorhynchus buccinoides
TTTTGCTCCTATTCATGCATGCTGAATGTGGATGTCTTTGTTATTCTGGCACCTGAAAACATTTTCTCCTTGGGAGATAATGAAGTGAATTTGATTTGATTTGATTTGATTTGATTGATCGTGTGTAATGATAGTAATACTGTCTTTCATTACAGTTCTAACTTTTATGTAGTCATTGGCTAATCTTTGGATTTCTTTTATGCGCAAAGACAAGGGTGAGAAGAACATTTAGAGTGTGGTTTCATTCGTTAGCCATGTCTGAACACTACTCTCCTTCAAATTATATCGGCACGGTATAGGACAAATGCATCACATTTCAGCATTGAGGGTACCGTCTTAAATAGGTTCCCATCGGCACATTTCTAATGCTGTGCATGATATTTTTTACATTGCATAAGATTTCGGACCTTGGGCTATGAAATTACTTCATCGCAAAGTATATGAATGGCAGTTAAAGCACTGAAAACGCGGTCTGAAATGTTCTCATTTCATTCGCGTTTCTTTTTTGAAAGTCAGTATACTCATACGTTCTTGAAAAACACTCTGTCCTTTCCTATTTTACCCTTTGCCTAACGCAGCAAAAGTGGAAGGGCCGTTTTGCCCTTAAACTTCTTTCTCTCTGTCTCAGTCTCTGTCTCTCTCTGTCTCTGTCTCTCTCTCTCTCTCTCTCTCTCTCTCTCTGTCTCTCTCTCTCTCTCTCTCTCTCTCTCTCTCTCTCTCTCTCTCTCTCTCTCTCTCTCTCTCTCTCTCTCTCTCTCTCTCTCTGTGATTCCTTTGATCTGTACGTGTATCTGATTTGCATGTAAACTACAGAAACATTTGTACAAAACAGAAAGCAAAGCAAACAAACAAACTGTAGAAGAAGTGCGTGTGTGTGTGTGTTTGTGAATAGTGTTCTCACTCTAAGTGGTTTAATCTCGTAACGTGATCGTTTCCTATTGTCTGAATGTGTAATTATGTGAGTTGTGTTTGTGACTAAAGATTCATGGTTTTCGTGTACCTGGCTGAAGTATGTTCACCCAAGTTTGGGAGACGTTTTGTATGCAAAATGTGAAGTGAATAAAATCAGAGTTTGACTGGACACCAAAGCATTCGCGTCGTTATTTGAATGGCTCTATTCCTAATAGCTTAGACTTCTACATGGTGTCAGAGACATGGATCAATTACACCCACCGCAGCAACTCTCACTGACTGGCAATTTGGCTGAAACTTTCAGGCGCTTCAAACAATCATTTGAAATTTATTCAACAGCAAGTGGACTTGACAGCAAATCGAAGAAAGTTCAAAGCAACACACTGCTGCATATCATAGGACCTGAGGCGATTGATATCTTCAACACCTTTCAATGGGAACCCGAAGACTGCACCACAGACTGCAATGCTGATTCGTCCTTCCATGCTGTTAAATGCATCCTGAGTAAATTTGAGAAATACTGCATCCCCAGAAAGAACGTCACAATTGAACGGCACATATTCTTCACTCGAGACCAGCAAGCAGGGGAAAATGTTGACACATTCGTCACAGATTTAAAATTGAAATCAAAATCTTGTGAATTTGGAACTCTGAGAGAATCTCTCATCAAAGACAGAATAGTTGGCGGGATCAGAAGCGATCAAGTGAGAGCCAGACTTCTCAGAGAACCAGATCTCACACTGAAGAAGGCAGAGGATACTTGTAGAGCTGCAGAAGCAACGGAAGCGCAACTCAAGTTGATGTCAGAAGAAGTAAGCAATCTCAACGCCATAGCCCAGCAAAGACAGAAGCAAGAGAGACAACAGTCAAATTTAGGCAACTGTCACTATTGTGGAAAATAGCATCAACCTAGACGGTGTCCAGCTTATGGAAAAACGTGTCGTAACTGCTCTAAAAAGAATCATTTTGAGTCAGTCTGCAAATCGAATCCAGTCGGTAGCATCCAAGACACGGACCAGCACTTTTCTCACAATAATGACGTCTTCCTAGGAAAGGTCAACAGCAGAGCAAACAGTCATCGCAAAGAGTGGACATCCGTCCTTGAAGTTGAAGGCCATCAAATAACCTTCACTCTAGACACCGGAGCCCAAGTCAACATTCTGCCATGTGATCTTTTTTACAAGTTAAAGACAGGCCCTCTTCAAAAGTCAAACGCCCGCCTCACTACCTACACTGGAGAGCAACTACCTGTCATTGGGAAAGTACTTCTATCATGCATCGTTAAAGGACAGAAGAGTACAATTGAGTTCCAAATTGTTGACACAAAGTCGAAACCAATCCTAGGCCTTGGCAGCTGTGAAGCTCTGGGCCTCATTCAACTTGTTGACATCATCGGAGACGAAACTCTCGCGTCCTATGCAGACGTGTTCGAGGGCCTTGGCTCCATGGAAGAAGAATACACGATCAGAGTTGACCAGTCGGTTCGCCCTGTTGTACATGCTTCCAGAAAAGTACCAGCAGCGTTACGAGAACAACTTCACAAGGAACTGCAGCGGATGCAAGATCAAAGTGTGATCGAAAAAGTAGACCACCCAACAGCTTGGGTCAACTCTTTAGTGATCGTGGAAAAGAAAGGAGGAGGACTTCGCCTGTGTCTTGACCCAAGAGATTTGAACAAAGCTATCCAGAGGGAACATTACCAGCTGCCAACAATCGAAGAGATAGCAAGTAGGCAAAGTGGAAATCAAGTTTTCAGTGTGTTAGACGCGAACTCAGCATTCTGGCAAATTCATCTTACCAAGGACTGTGCTGACTTGACCACTTTCAACACTCCATTCGGAAGATTCAGATTCCTCAGGCTCCCATTTGGTCTCAACTCATCAGCAGAGGTGTTTGCGAAGCGTTTTCATCAAACTTTCGAGCAGATCCCAGGCGTTGAGACCTATATGGATGAAATGCTTATCGCTGGAAAAACCACAGAGGAACATGACACAAGGCTCAAGCAAGTTCTGGACACGGCAAGAAGGAAAGGGATCAAACTGAAGCCTACAAAATGTAATCTTCGTGTCAAAGAAGTGAAGTTTGTAGGCCATATCATCACTGAAAATGGCATCAAACCAGACAACTCGAAGATCGAGGCCATTCAAGCAATGCCAAGTCCCTCTAATCGCAAGGAGCTAGAACGTTTTCTTGGAATGGTCAATTACCTGGGCAAATTCTTGCCCAACCTCTCTGACGTCACCACGCCTCTTCGCAATCTACTGAAGCAAGACATGGAATGGCAATGGATTGATCAGCATGAACAAGCAGTGAAGGATCTTAAGCGAATGGTCACTGAGGCCCCTGTGCTGGCGTTCTTCGACCCCAAGAAACCAATAAAGCTGTCAGTTGATGCTTCTCCGGATGGACTTGGTGCGGTGCTGACTCAAGAAAACAAACCAGTCACCTTTGCCTCACGCTCTCTCACAGACTGTGAACGAAGATACGCCCAGATAGAAAAAGAAATGTTAGCCGTCGTATTTGGCATGGAGCACTTTCACTATTACGTCTATGGACAGTCTGTAATAGTGGAGACAGACCACAAACCTTTGGTGTCCATCATCAAAAAACCACTGTCGTCAGCACCGCCCCGACTACAGAGGATGCTCTTACGATTGATGAGGTATGACGTGTCGCTTGTCTACAAGGCAGGCAAGGAGATGTTTGTTCCAGACACTCTTTCCAGAGCAGCTCTCCCAAAGCAATCGCCTTCCAGTGATGACTGGGAGACACAAGTTCACATGGTGATCAACAGTCTGCCTATGTCAGATCAGAAGCTACAGATGTTTCAAAAGGCTACAGCAGAAGACGAGGCACTTCAGGAACTACAAAAACAAATTCGAGCAGGCTGGCCCGAAAAGAAAAAAGATGTCCCATCATGCATCAGGGCATACTCCGGATTCCATGAGGAACTCAGTGACGCCCATGGACTGCTTTTTAAAGGCGAACAGCTCATTGTTCCAGCATCCCTACAAAAGGAGATGCTACACACACTGCATAAGGGCCACCTCGGAAGAGACAAATGTTTGGCGACGGCCCGAGAAATACTCTTCTGGCCAGGAATGTCCTCCCAAATCATCGACATGGTGGCAACTTGCGGAGTATGTAACCAATTCCGGCACTCGCAACAGAAGGAGCCCATGATTCCTCATGACATGCCAACACTGCCTTGGGAGAAACTGGGAGTGGATATTTTTCATTACAATGGCAAGAATGTTCTCCTCTTGGTTGACTATTACAGCAAGTTTATTGAAGTCAGCCTCCTGCCATCTCTGAGAGCCACAGATGTCATTGTGCAGATGAAGTCGCAATTCGCTCGCCACGGTATTCCTCGAGAGATAATAAGTGACAACGGCCCCCAATTCAGCTGTGCAGAGTTTGCCTCATTTGCCAAATATTGGGGTTTCAAACACCTGACATCAAGCCCTTACCATGCGCAGTCCAACGGCATGGCTGAGAGAGCGGTGCAGACGATCAAGACTCTCCTAAAGAAGGCAGCAGCTGAGCGCCAGGACCCCTACATTGCCATGATGCAGTACAGAAATGCACCATTTCCAGATAGTCCATCCCCGGCACAGCTCTTGATGAACAGGCGCCTCCGGACAACGCTGCCAGCCACAGATGCCTACTTGAGACCAAGTCTTCCAGATCCAGAAGTAATGCGAGCCGTGAGCACCAACCGCAAACTCAGCCAAAAGAAGAACTACGACAGAACGGCGCTGTCGTCATGCCGTCAACCACTTCAGCCCGGGGCATCCGTCCGAATGCAGATAACACGTGATAGGACCTGGAAGCCTGCCACTATCGTTGCTGCAGCCCAAGCTCCCAGGTCTTACATTGTGAAGACCGCTGATGGCCTCACCTACCGCAGAAACCGCAACATGCTGAGAGCCACAAAAGAGGCTTTTATGACGCCAGACCCACAGGAGATGGAAGACCACAGTGCATGTACGGAGCAACGTGAGAATCACGAACTTGATGAGGCTGCAGACGAACACCCAGCCGTTCCCAGGCATGCCCTGCATCCTCACACCACTCGATGCGGCCGGCAGGTTCGCATTCCTGCACGCTATCCTGATGTTGAACGGAGATAAACATTAACAGACGATATTTAATGACATTTTTGTTTTTGTTCAGATTTTCTTTTTCATTATTATTATATGGGGATATCTTAGGAACACTGATTCATTGGTTCAATGGATATGACGAGATTGTGGACTCTTGTTGTTATATAATGCTTTAACGTTATTTCATGGTATAAAATTAATTGGATATAGTATCGTATAACATGCATGCAGTTGATTTGAACTGTGTCATAATGATTGCACTTATCTTTATTATTTATTACTTACTTTGTTCAGTTCACAAGTTTTCCTTTTTCATTTTTACGGGGGAGATGTAGAAGAAGTGCGTGTGTGTGTGTGTTTGTGAATAGTGTTCTCACTCTAAGTGGTTTAATCTCGTAACGTGATCGTTTCCTATTGTCTGAATGTGTAATTATGTGAGTTGTGTTTGTGACTAAAGATTCATGGTTTTCGTGTACCTGGCTGAAGTATGTTCACCCAAGTTTGGGAGACGTTTTGTATGCAAAATGTGAAGTGAATAAAATCAGAGTTTGACTGGACACCAAAGCATTCGCGTCGTTATTTGAATGGCTCTATTCCTAATAGCTTAGACTTCTACACAAACAACGAAATACAATTTGAGTGGAAACAAAGGCGAAAGTGGACTGACAGACACACCGACAGACAGACAAAAACACGCACACAGACTGACTGATATGAAACGTGACAAAACATTGAAGAAAACACGACTACATCAGAGGTCCGATTCTGACGTGCCTGAAGTCCTTTTAAAGACCCCCCACGTCACGTGTCACATTCCCTCTTATGCTAGGAAGATTTCTTAAAGACCCACCAGGTCACGTGTCAAAATCACGGGTTTCACGTGTTTTCCCTCTGATAGCTGGTAAGAAATCTTATTTTGACCAGGTTTGACTCCCACACAAATGTCCCCAAATTGAAAACGAAACATAATTTTAAAGAACAGCCTCAATTTGAAGTTGGGGACATTTGTATGTGGGTCACAGCTGCCCAGAAAAAAACAAGGGACTTAATCGTGGTGCGTCAGTGTGTCTTTAAGATTTCTTGCCAGCTATAAGAGGGATTTCACGATCATCCATCGCCCGGGCACCCAACACAGGAACGTGGACGCACTCTCTCGCTTGCCCTGTAAAGTTTGCACTAGAACTCAGAGAAGTGAGGAAGAATGGGAAAAAGAAAATGTGGAAGAAACCATCAGCAGTAGCTGTGTGAGCAAAGAACAATTGTCCAACCAAGATTCAACGATTGGAAACTTGATGTGCACAGTAAGCACACGATCAGGCTCTAAACAGCCGTCAAAGCCTCAACCGGGTCCGCAGGATCCCCAACCGGGTCCAAGCCATGTGCCCCATCCACCGGATCCCCAGCCAGGCCTGAACCAGGCTCCGAGTCCACCAGATCCCCAACCAGGTTCAAGCCATGCACCGCATCCGCCAGAACCTCAACCGGGTCCAAGCCACGCACCTGACTCACCAGTGAACACAACCACAAACCCTCTTGGCGAAAAGTTCACTACAACTTCAGCTCCTCTAATACTGGAAGGATTTGACCATGATTCTTTGAGGCAAGCTCAACTGGAGGATGAAAATATAGGACCGATTTTTCGAGCCCTTGAACGTACTCATACCCGACCTGCATGGAAGGAGGTATCCAGCCTTAAACAAGAGTTGAAAACCTTGTGGTCAAGCTGGGACAGACTGGTTATCATAGAAGGAGTACTTTATCGGAAACGTGCCGAAGTTGGTGGACATCCTCAACTGCAAATTGTCGTGCCAGAACCCATGCGTGCCCAAGTGTTAAAACACTACCATGATGTACCCACAGCCACCCATCTTTGCACCGAGAAATGTCTGGAGAAAATGAAAAAACAATTTTATTGGCCTCACATGAAAGATAGTATAACTAGTTACATACAGAAATGTGATGACTGTGCACCTCGGAAGATGACAAGGACAAAGTATCATGCTGCATTGGGACAATACAGTGTTGGAGAACCCATGGAACGTATTGCTCTCGATATCTTGGGCCCCCTTCCTTTGTCTCAAAAGGGCAACAGATACATATTAGTCATCACAGATTTGTTCACCAAATGGACAGAGGCTTTTCCGATACCAAATCAGGAAGCAAAAACTGTTGCAGATGTGTTGGTAAATGAATTTGTGTGTCGTTTCGGCACACCTCTTCAAATATTAACCGATCAAGGACGAAATTTTGAGAGCCATTTGTTCAAAACATTGTGCGAGCTGCTACATATTGACAAAACAAGGACATCCAGTTATCACCCACAGTCAAATGGCAGTGTAGAAAGGTTTAACAGGACATTAACCACTATGCTGGCCATGTACTGTAAACAAAACCAGCGCCTGTGGGACACATGCTTGCCACAAGTCATGATGGCCTATAGATTATCTCAGAACAGCTCTACGGGTCAAAGTCCTAACAAAATGGTCCTTGGAAGGGAGATTACTCTCCCCATGGAAGCCGTGATAGGTTCGCCAAAAGAAGAGGACTCGGGACACTTTGTTCTAGACTATGTACAGAAACTGGAAGAGGATCTCCAACGAGCCCACGACATCGCGAGGCAGCACCTGAAGAAAAATGCGGCATACCAAAAGAGACACTATGACCTTTTCGCGAGAAAACGACAGTTTACTCCTGGTCAGCTGGTGTGGTTATTTGAACCTAGAAGGAAGATCAGCATTTGTCAGAAGCTCACATGTCGGTGGAAAGGCCCTTTCTTGGTAACAAAGAGACTAGATGACCTGACGTATATGATTCAGAAGTCAGCCAAAAGTGAAGCAAAGGCACACCATGTGGACAAGTTAATGCCCTACAAGGGTGTTCAGGTTCCAGCGTGGGTGAAAAAAATCCAGTGATGAGGCAGTTCTGAAACAAACAACAACAACAAAATCTGAAAAAGGAAACCCAGGAGTTAGTGTAAACTAAATCTGAAAAATGTCTAGCAATAAGTACAAAACATACCAATATTATATTGTCATGGTGGGAAATCATGGAAGCAGAACACAGAATTAAAATGAAGTTTTAATTATTATTTTTTTATGATAATATAGTTATTCACATGTTGAAGCTTGTGGGAGCTTCAAACTTTAGCATTCTTGCTGGATATTGCATTCAACTTTATGGCGCCTATCGAGATGATGTGCAAAGTGCAGTGACAATGCTAAAGACACACCTGTTGCTAAACTGAGTGGTTGTTTAACTAGCTTTAGTTGGGGCAGGTTGTGGACTGTGGTGGCGGGCCTGTGTGTCAAGTCATCCCACCATTTGTTTAGTTTTGTTGCTAAATTCTCATTGGGATTGACTCCTAATGGGAAATAAGTGGCCGAATAGTTTCCCCTCCATGAACCTTTCGAAAAACAATGTGCAGATGAATCAGCCAGAAGAAGAAATAGAGGCCAGCTTGCCCAGAACACCTGAGAGATCCAGTCCACCCCAGACGCTGAACAACACCCAAACGCCGCTCGGAGCCGTGAGGCGACTGGACTTCACCTCATCCCAACTTTCACCCATTTCCCCTGCAAAAAAAACAAACTTTCAGGAAATAGCGCAGAAGATATTAAAAGAAGGAGGTATGCCATACATTATGGCAGGACCCCGCGCATGGTCAACGGAGGCAGAGGTGATTCTGCCGGGCCAAATCGCTTGACATGACGGCCCAGAAGAAACTGAATGAATTTCTTTTTGTGGCCATGTACATTTCCAAGCTGGAGGGCAGGCGACTCCTGGACCTGAGGGAGCTCCAGGACCATTTCGGCACCCTGCTCCTTCCTGGCACCGATTACGTGCCAATTGGCAATATGGCCCAACAAGCCAGGGACACGTTGTCGGCTGCGGTTAGGAGTGTGGCCGCGGGTGGCCCTGTGGACCCCTCGGTCCAGGGGCTGCTGTTCTCACACAGCCACCATCCACTTCCGTCATCAAACCTCACCCCCCTGCTCAAAGACATTCCTCTATCCCTCTAACTCTAATTTCCTGGGTCGTCTTGCTCTACATCATCCCCGGTCAACATATTCTACGGCTGTTTTCATGGAGTATTCTACTACTACTGTTGTGCTAAGGAGTATTCTACGTCTATCTCTCTAAGGAGTATTCTCCTACCACTGTTGTGCCAAGGAGTATTATACGACTGTTTCTCTGGAGTATTCTCCTACCACTGTTGTGCCAAGGAGTATTATACGGCTGTTTTTATGGAGTATTCTACTACTACTGTTGTGCTAAGGAGTATTCTACGTCTATCTCTCTAAGGAGTATTCTCCTACCACTGTTGTGCCAAGGAGTATTATACGGCTGTTTTTATGGAGTATTCTACTACTACTGTTGTGCTAAGGAGTATTCTGCGTCTATCTCTCTGGAGTATTCTACTATAACTGACACTGTTGTGCTAGTTATTACTAGTATTAGTCTACTGCGATTCCTATGGAGTATCATCATAATGCTATAGTTGTGTAAAGTTGTAGAAGAAAGTCTTAGGCTAGTGAATGAAAGTCATTCATTGCATTCAAAGTAGTAGTAGTAGTAATAGTAGTAGTAGATGAAGTAAATTGTGGTGGAAGTCATTTTTTTCTCTCTCTTCATTTTGTTGTTGTTTGGTCGGTTGGTTTCTGTTCTGCTTGTTCTTATTACTGATGGTGATGTTCTGCGTACCGTGTCATTGTTATATTACTGTGGCACTGTAGTAGTAGTAGTAGTAGTAGTAGTAGTAGTAGTAGTAGTAGTAGTAGTAGTAGTAGTAGTAGTAGTAGTAGTAGTAGCAGTGGTGGTAGTGGTGGTAGTAGTGATGGTGGTGGTGGTGGAGGTAGTAATAGTAGTAGTAGTAGTAGTAGTAGTAGTAGTAGTAGTAGTAGTAGTAGTAGTAGTAGTAGTGGTGGTGGCGGTGGTGGTGATGGTGGTAGTAATAGTAATAGTAGGTGAAGACGGGGTAGAGGGCGGGTGGGAGGGAGGCCCGTGCCGGTTGTCTCATGGAGTGGGGAGGGTTTCGGTTGGGTTTGTCCATGAGACGAATGCTAAACATTAACACTCGTCTCATGGGCAAAATGTGACCGAGATTTGCTTTGTTTCGTGGGATAATTGACATGGGCTTCTTACCCGCCCATGGGCTTTTTGCCCTGTCTTACACTAGTAGTAGTAATGGTAGTAGAAGAAGTAATTTGTAGTGAAAGAGGTGTTTTTTTATTTTATTTATTTGTTTATTTGGTTGGTTAGTTTTCTATTGTTTGTTTTTATTGCTGATGTTGATGCTCTGACTACCATGTCGTTGCTATATTATTACTGTTAGTTGTTGTTTTTTGTTGGAGATTTTCCTGTGTCTCAGTGTTCATTTATAGTAGTAGTTATGTATTGCATGCTTAGAACCAAGGACAGAATGGAAGACTAGGCCCAGCCTAAATTCTTTTCCTTGTAAAATAAAGTTTCTGAGTCTGAGTCTGAGTCTCTCTCTCTCTCTCTTTTATCCTACCCACCATTTGCGACGGTGCATGAAAACACCAGACATAACGGAATTTTGTGCATGAATGTACAATTTTGTTTTCACAAATCAGAGCCCAGATTCCTAAGAAATTCACAGAGAATACAAAACTTAGATATCTTTGCTAAGTTTGATTTTACAGTCATGTGGACATTGACACCAAATAATAATTATGCATGTTATCCATGAATGGTTTGCCCAGTTCGTGAAATAGCCAATTTATACAGCAAAACTCGGTTATAAGAAAATCGAAGGGAGATAATTTCTTGTTTTCTTATGTCCGAGTTTTCTTATATCCGAAACTCGGATATAAGAAAACATTTTTATTTTTTTTCTTATAACCGAGTTGAATTTCAAAAAGGGAAAAAAGAAAAGAAAAAAAGAAAAGAAAGACAAACAGAAACATAAAACGAAGAGAAAATCCTTTTACCTAATTTTGTGCATGAAAAAAAGGGAAAAAGGCAAAAGAAAGGAGGAAAAAAAGAAAGAACAGAACAGAAAATTAAAAACAAAAATGAAGGCAGAAGTGGTGGTGAGTTGCATGATGAGTGAGCAAGATAGCGGAGAGCAGATGAATGATTGGGTGTGGTGTGAGGTGTGAGAGTAACATATTTGATTAAATGTAAATTTCTGTTTCATGTTTTTAATTAATATTTTAATTTGGATGTATTTAACTTATATTAAAAGGTGGAAGACAATTTTCCATTTGCGCTTGTACAATGCCAATGCAATGAAGAAACTTGTGACTTACGACTTATGACTCATGTTTTCCATCATAAAATCAAAACACATCAAAGCTTGGTTATAAAAAAATGGAAGGGAGATGATTTTTTGCTTTTTATATCCAAAAGTCGGATATAAGAAAACATTTTGAAGTTTCTTTCCTTATAACCAAGTTGAATGCGGAAACAGGGAAAAGAGAAAAAGAAAAGAAAAAAAGAAAGACAGAAAAACAAAACGAAGAGAAAAATCTTTTTCCTAATTTGGTGCATGTTTTACATAACAAAATAAAAATAGTCTTCTAAGAAGAAGATTTAAAGGTGCATACAGTCACTCAACTAACAAGTTTAAATTTTTTTTTTTTAACTGTTATCAAATGCGTACCTCTTCACCTTTCTTGTACTGAAATATTACCATTTACTGTCCACCCATGCAGCTTTTCATCAATCGTTTGCTTTTGTTTATGTGGATTTTTGTCCACATATTCAGTTATTTGTATTTTTCTTCTAAAAGAAATGGATTGCCTTTTCCTCTCTGCCATTGCTGCTGAAAATAAAAGGATGGACAGTCTCACTACCACCAACACAAAAGTACAGGCACTCATATTTTTTCTTCTGCTCAACATTTATTCTGCACAGAATACTGAAAGAAAGTATGAAATAAAGGAACAAAAAGAACTCAATTAGTCTTGCAATCAAGTGCATGTACTGGTTAGACTGTCTGTGACGCATCTGGTCTGATGTAAACTTTCCCTTTTGGAACAACTTCAATTTTCTGAAACATCCTTTCAGTTCAGGTCCAACTCACTTTTAAGAAAATGTTGTCAATGGCAATTCACTTATAAGAAAATAGAACTCGCTTATAAGAAAATGAAATGCAAACCAACTTTCTTGTATGACATAATTTTCTTATATTCAAGTTTCAATCGCGGATGGGAGAAGGGATTTGCTTGATTATAAACGAGTTTTCTTATAAGTGAGTTTCTTATATCCGAGTTTTGATAATAGATAAGAAAGAAGGAGTTCGTTCGGCAGGCAAAACAAATAGCTTCATAATAAGCGAGTTTTCTTATAAGCGAGTTTCTTATAAGCGGATTCGGCTGTAATTGTTTTGCCCCTGATGGTCTTTTTTTATGAACTAGGGTATGAATGCAGTGCTTTAAGGGGGCAGGCATAGCAAAACCATAACATGTTTTTCTTATTCTTATATCTCATGTAATTCTTCAGTCACAGACTTCAAATTTGGCAGGAATGTGCTTAAAGGCAAACAGCATTACATAAATAATACTGATATGTATGAATGGAACTTAGTTTTGATGTAATTGTAATTTATTTCGCACTTGAACAAATATAGTCACGGAGCGCGTTTGTGCTTTGGGGTTATATATATGTAGGCCTATAAAATAGCTAAAAGTGCTTAGAGAGACTGAAAGAGACACACATAAACATGTGGCGCGTACTCATGCACACACCATGTGCACACACATAGACACGTACATTACATATAGCTCATGCAAAGGCTACTCTCTCACTCACTCTCTCATACAAACATAATCACGCGAGCACACCCGCCCGCCTGGCCGCCCGCACACACGCACGCACACACAAACAAACGCACGCACACGCACACACACACACACACATACACACACACACATACACACGCGCGCGCGCACACACATAATAAACAAATACACAATTAATATACAGAAAACAGTAGCTGTTTTGAATGAAGAGGATTTCCCATAAAATATATGTCAGCCTAGTATTCCATAAATCATCCTGAAACCACCACTCTACCAAGACCCGCATGCATCTGAAACACATATCAATTCCAGTACATTCATGTTTACTCTCTGTCTGTCATTCTCTCTATCTGCCTGCCAGCCTGCCTTTTTGGCCATTTGTCTGTCTGTCTGTCTGTCTGTCTGTCTGTCTGTCTCTGTCTGTCTGTCTGTCTGTCTCTCTCTCTCTCTCTCTCTCTCTCTCTCTCTCTCTCTCTCTCTCTCTCTCTCTCTCTCTCTCTCTCTCTCTCTCTCTCTCTCTCTCTGCACCTTAGTTCCATAATCTTTCTATCCTTCTGAATGCGCCCTACATACACGTGTTATACTCAAAGATGGCAACGGTTTTGGCACCTCTTTCAAATTCACAAGATGGCAAGTCTATAAAACACAAACAGCTTGAACCCACGACTATCGGTGACGACGAGCCTACAAAATACGTTTTAAAAATACAGATAGTACTACCGATACCACTATGCCCGGCTTTTCTTCCTCGATTCAATTAATATATTCTTATCTTTACACTGGCCACATGTTGTCTTTCGCAGTCATCTCACCGAAATCCTCGTCCCACGTTCGAACCTGTTACACTTACATCTGACAACGTTACTGAATGTCTCAAACGAAACCGAACTGTCAGATTAAAAACAGTACATTTCCAGTTGTTTTACGTCCAAGGACAGAGAGAACCAACCAACCAAACTCAGTTAAGCTTGTCGAAGAACACTGATTTCAGTTGTAAGTTCATGTTGGTATCGTTGTACCGCCGTCGGCATGTGAGTATGCAATTCGTACAGCAAACCTGCTCACGGGACAACTACATTGAAATCAAGGAAATTGCGAGAGCCAAGCAGGTGTATCGCAGAAACGGCTGCGAACATTGGCTCTCTCCTTATTTTCTTCACTACGAAGCAGCCTATTTCCACTTCAGGATCTTGATACGAAACGTCACTGAAAACTATGCTATTCAGTTGAACGTTACTTACGAACCTCCTAAAATAGCCTGGTTTAAAACGACAAAAGGGCCGTTCCAGTTTGGTAGGCATACGTGGTGTGATAGAGCTGACGTGCGGTAGTCACACATTCAATATAGTCCAAATAGTATTATCTATGATAAAAAGCACACACCATAATGTAGCAAGCACTGATAATTGATATTTTCACCAGGGAGATATTTAACTTAACTTACTACGAAAATATTAATCAACATAAGAAGTTAGTCCCCTTTAATGCTACTCTTAGATTTATAAGATAAAGAATACAACTTAAAAATAAACTGCAGCATCCAAATATTGATTCTAATTACTTCTAGAAATGTCTATAAGAAAAACCCTAATAAGAACTGATGCTCTAACTGCAATCTGTTAGAAAGGTTTAAAAAAAAAGCCAAACAAAGAAACAAAGAGCGAAAGAAACTGGGGGCAAGTTACAGCCGGGTTTGGCTGATTTGAATACACGGAGACAACTTCCGACTGGTCGGTATTGGCCAGAATAAATATAAGAGGGTTAGAATAGATGCTGAAATCAAGGATTAGTGCATGCTTCCCATCATACATGACCGACTGGCTCTTGACGAGAATCATGTTCAAACGAGACACACGTAACTATGACAGCACGGAAGCTTTACTGTGATTTCTAGAAACCCACTTTCATTCAAGACCCTTTTTGGGTATAAATATAATTTATAGCAGTTTGAAAATAGCAGGGCGTGTAATAATGAGTGCGTCTTAGACAGTGAACACGGGTATTAGTATGTAAATTAGGCCAAACAGCCAATCGTTTGGGGAGTTTTGTCTAGTAGTTTACATACTACTACCCGTGTCCACTGTCTAAGACGCACTCAGTACGCACGACCAGTACTACAGTTATAGATATCAATTTCACGTTATCGGGTCTAGGAGGAAAACGGTAACCCGAAAATAGTGATTTAGCTTCATTGGTTTCTAATAAGTATGCAATGATTCCCCTTAGTGTTTTTTTTCTCAATAGTTCAATAAATCATCATGATAATTATTATAAACATTTCAAATATCTTTCAAGTATAGATACTTAGAGCGCGCACCATTCTTTCTGTGCACGCTAGGTACTCTGGTGTACTTGACCTGGTCGTCAGAGCTGGGCTTTCGTTCACGATGGGATAATTCCCAAGTGAAGGACACCCTCACGGTTCCCCCTGCATCCTCCATGATGCTCACCTTCCTCTATTTCGTCGCCAGTGGTGCGACGTCACCAGAGACAGTAACGTTCTCCAGTCCTTATGGACAACGGGTGGTGGCTGACTCTGAATCGGGATACCTGGAGAACCGAACTCTGGTGGTCACAGAGGGAAAACTGATCATTGACTTCAAATTGAGACTTTTCAAAAGTAACACGTACGACCCTCTATTTGCCTGTCACTTGCTTTTTACCATGTTTCAGGTGACGTTGACGACATTAATATGCGGTGTTTTTTTATAGTTTTTTTTTACCTTTACGTCAGATTTTAGTCGAACGATTTTTTCACAAGTTTTAGTTGATTTAGTTGACGTTCCTTTTTAATATGCGTTCTTTTTTTTAACCATTACGTCAGATTTTAGTTGAACATTTTCTCATAAGTTTTAGTTGATTTAGTTGACGTTGTTCCTTTTTCTGTCTTTATCTTTCTGTTTGTTTGTGAAGAATTGCAACTGTGGGACCAAATGAACCAAAAAGATTGAACATGTTGCACAATTTGAGTTTGATGGTTTTTAAGCAACTGATATATTTTCTGTCAAACTCAAATAGTCCGGAAGGAAACTGTCTTTAAAATGGTCTAGAAGATTTTTCATTAAAAAAATCTGTTAGATGGCCATAAATTTCCAAGTGGCATTAGTAGTATGATGTTAAGATGTATTATGGTAAGAGATCGCCCCTGTTATCCTGATCAATATGAAGATATATCGTTTAAAGATACAACCCGATTGAAAAAGACTCAGTGACAAAAAAATAAATGTTCATCCGAGTTCAGACCTTCTGATCGCATGTAGGCTACTTACTACAAGAGTAGGAAGACTACGCTTTGTGTGTTTTCTCTTTATACAAGTTTTTTTGGGGGGTGACCATAACTCTGATCGCCTTTAGAAAATGTATTTGCCAGTGCAGTGTTTGCCATTTTATGTGTCCAACGAAGCGAAGTCTGTGTCAGCATTTGCAACGATTCTTTTTTCTTTAAAGAAGATAACGATTTAATACCAACATACCGTGGGGTATAAGATTGTTTTTATTTGTCCATTTCTTTACACATTTTTCACTCTTTTGGTCTTAAAGAGAGAAGACATAGATATGTACATAATGATTATTTGGTTTCAAGGACATTCATATTTCCGTTTTAAAATAGAAATGAAATAAATAACGAGCTACGCAAGAAGAAGACAATAGCTATGTTTTATTATACATTTTTTACTATAGAATTCCAGCACACCTGTTCAGCTTCCCAACGGGCAGTGGAACTGTTCCCTGGGCAACTGGAGAGGACTATACGGCCTGCAACCCCACATGGAGTGTAACCTGTTTGTGCAGTGTGAGGATGACAGGGATGAGGACCACTGTGGATACACCAGGTGTCACCAGGTGACATGCACTGTATTGTGTTGTATTGTATTGTATTGTGTTGTATTGTATTGTATTGTATTGTATTGTATTGTATTGTGTTGCAACCTGTTTGTGCAGTGTGATGATGACAGGGATGAGGACCACTGTGGATACACCAGGTGTCACCAGGTGACATGCACTGTGTTGTATTGTATTGTATTGTGTTGCATTGTATTGTATTGTATTGTATTGTATTGTATTGTATTGTATTGTATTGTATTGTACTGTACTGTATTGTGTTGTGTTGTACTGTATTGTAACCTGTTTGCGCAGTGTGAGGATGACAGGGATGAGGACCACTGTGGACACACCAGGTGTCACCAGGTGACATGCACTGTATTGTGTTGTGTTGCATTGTATTGTAACCTGTTTGTGCACTGTGGGGATGACAGGGATGAGAACCACTGTGGATACACCAGGTGTCACCAGGTGACATGCACTGTATTGTGTTGCATTGTATTGTATTGTATTGTACTGTATTGTATTGTGTTGTGTTGTACTGTTAAAAGTAAGCTTAAGCAGCTAGATACTAATAAGGACCAAGGTCCTGATAAAATACCAGCTAAGATATTAAAAGAACTAAGTGAGGAATTAGCATTACCATTAACTATATTGTTTAATAAAAGTTTAGAAACGGTGATCTTCCTATGGACTGGAAGAGAGCAGAAGTAATTGCAATTGATAAAAAAGGGACTAAGACAGATCCGGTAAATTACAGGCCTGTCAGCCTAACAAGCATAGTGTGTAAACTACTGGAGCAGTTTATAAGGGATACAGTGGTTAAATATATGAATGACTTTAACTTATACGCTGACTGCCAGCATGGGTTTAGATCTGGCATTTCCTGTATGTCCCAACTAGTTGATGTAATGAATGATTTTACAAAACTAATTGATGAAAAGGAAGCATTTGATGTAGTGTACCTCGATTTTAGAAAGGCTTTCGATTCAGTTCCACACGAGAGATTATTATTTAAACTTCAGGCCTATGGTATTGCTGGCAACACGTTAAGCTGGATAAGAAACTTTTTTACAGGCAGAACTCAGAGAGTACGGGTAGGTGATAAGTTATCAAACGGCATAGAAGTTTTGAGTGGCATCCCACAGGGGAGCATTCTTGGCCCGATTCTTTTTACAGTTTTTATTAACGACCTACCTGACGAAGTACAAAGTGTCTGTAAAATCTTTGCAGACGACACAAAAATATACAACTCATCTAAAAATTCTAATAAATTACAAAATGACATTAACAAACTTATTGACTGGTCTGCAAAGTGGAATCTTTACTTCAACGCAAACAAGTGTAAAGTCATGCATTTGGGCCTAAATAATTGAATACAATAAAACGAGGCTTACCTCGTAAGGTGATGTTGTTTGTAGATTCTTGCGAAGCAGTAATAACTGGAACGAGTGTACAGGAGATATTGCAGCCAGGCCAACCAGTATTGAAAGCTGCTGCGAAGGAACACTGCATCCCATAGTCCATCATGTTTGGGTTTGTCATTACCATATTCCTGGTAAGGGGCACAACAGATGTCAAGCATTTGACGACTTCCCCCGCATTGTGTAATGAAGGCCCCTGTTTTGGGGTCTACCTGATGGACTATGTCAAGTAACACACAAATAATCCACCATTATGGTTGTCCCTTCGCCTGATGTGCTTTATTTGCTGTGTTCTTTGTTTGCACGTTGTGCACTGTGTCTTGGGTGGGTGACAGTTATTGTTCTTGGCAGGTAGTGCCTTCTTTCTATTAACATTCGAAAAAGGGTTGGGCCTGTACACTCGTTCCAGTTATTACTGCTTCGCAAGAATCTACAAACAGCATCACCTTATGAGGTAAGCCTCGCTTTATTGTATTCAATTCTTGCTCTGCAGCATAACCTGGAACTAACTGTACAGGAGATTTGAGAGCCAGTGTTCTCGAAGCAGCATAAAGCTACAACGGTCATAGCATGCATAGGCGCATGTTTCTTTGTTTCCGAGAACAGAGTGTTCGGTTCAAATATTCGTGTGAAATTCGCATCTCACGTCAAGCATCAGAGCTGTGCAATGAAGCTCGGCTATTTCTAGTGTGAATTATTGTGATAGGAAACGCCCCATGCTTCACAGCATGTAACACTGTTACAGTTGCGTTATATTTGCACACAGAGAGTGTCTGGTACTGACCATTATCTGCTAGCAATCAGTTCCAATTTCATCACTTCCAAACGTCGCCCTATGGTGGGCAGTGGAACAGCTGCTACGATTTATTGTTAATTCACAACTGAATGCGCCCCACGCATTAGGGAAACGCTATTCACCATATGTGTATTGAAATTTTAGCCAAGGCCAGAGAGGTCAAGCCGGTTGGAAACCGATACCCCGCCTGTCAGACGGCAGCGTGAGAAAGAAAGGGGAGAGAGAGCATGGATGAGAGAGAGACAGAGAGAGAGAGAGAGAGAGAGAGAGAGAGAGAGAGAGAGAGGGGGGGCTATGCTTGGTGCAGCAGCTCCGTTCCTCTTCAAATTCCTCAGTTGCCATAAATATTCCTCATGCAACAGCATTCCAGAGGTTACAATAACAGAGCTTCTCTCTTCTTCACCGTTTTCCGTTAGCTTGTACATATCTAAACGAATATGTTTTCTTTTCTTGTCTCTCTCTTTTGTCTTTCATTCCCCCTTTTTTAATTTTAATTTTACAACCATACGGGTCCAGTAACTGATTGGCATGATTAGGTCCTTACCATAATGCTTGGCCTTCTATGGCTTAAGTCTTTCATAATTGTTTGTAATGACCTCTTCGCCTTTAGTTACTCAACAGTTGTGTTGAAGTGGCGAAGATAACATTGAGATTAAAGTCAGGATACGACCCCAGTGTGTAAGAATCATGTTAGTTTTTTCTAAATCAAAAGTATAGACAGGCTGTCATACATGATGGGTTCGTGGGGCAACCCTTTTAATAATAGTGGACTGTGATAGCCCTAGCTTAAATGACACAGTCAAGGTTTTACTCTGTATTGATGCATCATGCACAGGTCAGTTTCCGCATTGTTGTCTTCAGGAATGCGAGTTGTATTCAATCATAGTTTTGCAGAAAAAGATTCCCCCCAAAAAAATTATGTGTAGCTGTAGTGCTGTACCATAACTAACCTGGAGACAATCACTCATGTGATCCATCATTTTTCTCTCTTGTGCAGCAATCATTCAATGGGGAGTGCTTTAAACGAGAAACAGCCAATAGTTGGGTTTACCCACTTGGGTTATATGTGCTCTCTCTAACATACTGCTGTTTTAACTAACATTCTAATATCATAGATTAGCCATACAGAGAGTTGTATATTCCCATATTGACCATGTATTGGTGTTTTGCTGTGTAAATGAAGGACTTACGACTGATTCACTGTCTTATTATCCAGCAGAGAAGGACATAGTTTTGTTCTGCTCACATCTAGGGGAAATATATACAGATAATAGGTCTAGCTGTTGAGTAAGCGTAAGCAGAGCATATGTCGTGACAAGGTCCAAATTAGTGACCACGTCCACAATGATATTAAATAATATTTATCTTTAGGTTATCCAGTCAGTAGGGTTAATGAAGGTGATGATTCCAATCACTAGACTGTAATTATTGCCAAGGCTATTAAGCTTTTTAGCACAGTTGGTGTTACTAACTTTCTCAGTGTTTCTGACTTTGTTTGGTGTATCTTAGAGGAAAGGCTCGTTTATTAAACCAGGAGACGAAAACCCAACAGTTTTCCATACGAAATTCTGATTTCCATTAGGAATGCTGATGAACACTGTTTTATATGTGATTAGTAAGATTGTGAACGCTGTTATTGTCATCTCCGATTTTTAAGCTTTGATTAATCTAGTATGTGTCATTTTGTCTGTCTTGTTTGCCATGCTGCGAGAAGATACTATATTATCTTGCAAACTCAATCGATCTTAATTTTAATTTATGTACTTTGTCAACAATCATTTTCCAGTCTAAACGTTGTGTTTACACACACACCCGTCACAAACACACCCGCCTACACACCCCACAACCCTTCTTGAAAAGGGTATTTCAATGAAAGGACTAACGTGTCTTTTCCCTTCTGCATCACGACCTGGCGTGAAGAAGCGCCATTTGTATGATGGGATGAGGATAGGGGTGGATGGGGTGGGGAGGGGTGGACGCGGGGAAATTCCTTTTCCACTTTATGCTCGGTGTCCATCTGTGTTCTACCGAGGACCCAGCATGTTTGACAGTCGTGTGAAACACCTGGTTGCTTTTGACTTGCTGACAGGTTATGACACAAGCAGGCCTGCTTCTTTTGGTCTTCCTTCCCCAAGACCCAAACAACATGGGCAACAGCGGACCAAACGCGTACACAACCCACGCCAGTCAGTGCGAATGACATGGTAGCAGGTGTGAGAAAAACACAGACTGAAACAAAAAGGTTTTAGCTTTGTATAAGCCAAGACACGAGATGTACACCGAGCCTTACTCTACATGTATTTATACAGGAAATTAAGGTACGCCAGTATTGAGTAGTAATTGGAGTTATCTCCGATCAGTCTACCAGAAGCGCATTGCTTTTGGTTCATAGTGTTCAAGGCCACAGAAACCTGCATGGTACCCCTTTACACACTCTCTGATGGTACACATGGTGCGGTTATTGTCTGTATTCTTGGTATCTGAAGCTCGCAGAGGAAAGAATGTTTGGGCCTGAAAATTTATGTCACCCTAGAAATGAAATGTTCTGTAGCAAACGTTCTCCTTGCTCATGTTATTTGTCTTATAGCCAGAGACTGTTCAAATGGAGAGTCTACCTCCGTCACCACTGGTTCAGTATCGTCTTGAGCCTGTCATACCATTGGATGTGATTTCCCCTTTGTTTCCTTATCCCCTGTATTTTCCCCACCGTATTAACGATGTAATTAGGGCGGGGTTCCAATACTTCACGACAAGGTTTGGGGTAATAGTCTTTTTTCCAAGAGCATAAGAGTTTGACAGATTTGTTATGAACCAGTAACACAGTGTTTGTTTGGTAGGCGTTTCGCATTACAGATGCAGATTTAATTGCTACCAGCAGCGGAAAGAATGTGACCCTGATAGGGCAATTTCCTGAAATAATATTAATATTTCGGCTTCTTCCCTGACACCTTATAGTGTGTTTCTGTATATGTGTCCCTGATAGGGCAATTTCCTGAAACAATATTAATATTTTGGCTTCTTCCCTGACAACACCGGTGCCTTAAAGTGTGTTCCTGATAATATATGTGTCCCTGATAGGGCAATTTCCTGAAATAATATCAATATTTTGGTTCTTCCTTGACACCGCCGGTGCCTTATAACTGTTGTTCAGTAACGATAGGAAATTCTATCTGTTTCTTACCTCTCTTGCCATCAGTTCACATTTCCTCTTGGTCAATGCCTGTTACATGCATGTGAGTGACCTAACCCTTTTCTTCTTTTGTTATTGTTTTCCTCGTTCTTATGTCAGTGACAATAGTCTGGTTGAGACAGGTTTTCATGTTGATGGCTCAATATATATTTCTCATTGTCGTTGTCACATTTGTAGCACAACTGGTCCCACAACTGATGGTTGATTGTTTGGTTTCTTTATGAGAGTGGTAGGCCTGTCATAGGCAATAACAGAAACCACCAGTGTGCAAATGACTGCGACAAAGTCACCCAGTAAAGAGAACACAGAATAGGAGAGTGGAACATTCCATTCTCTCCGCACTACACAGAACACCAATCAGTAAACAAGGCCCTCGGCCTAGCCCGCACAGAGGGTGGCGATGCCACAGCGGGTGGTGATGCCACAGCAGCTATGAATCACACGTCTTATCTGGTCGGTTGTCCAGCGCAAAACTGGTTGGCCTGGCTGCAATATCTCCTGTATAGTTAGTTCCAGGTTATGCTGCTGAGCAAGAATCCTCAAACAGAGGACGAAATAACACATGGTAACGACAGACACGTTTTGGAATCTTGTGTAGAAGAAAAGGATCTTGGAGTGATTTTTGATCCCAAACTGAAATTTGATAAGCATATAACATCCGCAATTAATAAAGCAAACAAAATATTAGGATTAATAAGGAGGACTTTTATAGGACTAAATGGAGAGGTGTTTGTAAATCTGTATAAAAGTTTGGTGAGACCCCATTTGGAATATGGCAACTTAATTTGGAATCCTTTCCTAAAAAGACAGTCTCAGGCTATCGAACGTGTTCAAAGGAGAGCAACCAAACTAGTAAAAGCATTACGAAATTTAGATTATGGTGACAGGTTAGATAAACTGAATTTACCATCCCTAAAATATCGGCGACTACATGGTGATTTGATAAATGTTTATAAAAATGTTCACAGTTCTGATATTACTAACAAACATTTGTTACAACTTTCTAATAACTCAAAAACTAGGAATAATGATTTGAAACTACTAACCCAATACAGCAGAACTAACATTAGAAAGAATGTATTTAGTAACAGAGTCACTAAATACTGGAATTCTCTTCCAGCACATATTAAATTGGCACCTAATCTTAATCAGTTCAAAAACCTCCTCAATAAAGACCCCAAGAATCAACAATTGAAATGTGTATATGATTAACACATCTAAAAGCGTCCTAGTCATGCCAATCATGAAACAGAATACAAATAATCAGAAAGGACACATTAAGAGGCCGTGAGGCCTAGTTGTCCTCATTCTCTGACCTGACCTGACCTGTATTGTAGCCTGTTTGCGCAGTGTGAGGATGACAGAGATGAGGACCACTGTGGATACACCAGGTGATATGGACTGTATTGTGTTGTATTGTATTGTGTTGTATTGTATTGCTTTGTATTGTATTGTATTGTATTGCATTGTATTGTATTGTATTGTATTGTATTGTATTGTATTGTATTACATTGTACTGTATTGCATTGTACTGTGTTGTACTGAATTGCATTGTACTGTATTGTATTACAGAGTACTGTATTGCATTGTATTGTATTGTGCTGTATTCTAAATTCTGTGGGGGCATGTCTTTTTTCTCAAGAAAATAAGCATTCCAAACTATGTTCTCCTCTAAACTTCTCCAAAATCAAAGCATGTTGGCTGAATGCATCGGGTAAACAAAAAAACTGAAGACCGGACACATAGGCTACGTACTTCCTCCATTATGGCCATATGGTCTCGGAACGCAGAAGAAGAAGAAGAAGAAGAAGAAGAAGAAGAAGATGCGACCTCCAGTCCTCACAAGCTTTAGAAAGTGTCCTGTTTCAGTCCACCTCACTCTTATATAAATCCAGAACGAACCAGCCGCCGTGGCGTAGTGGTTAGTGTCACGGACTACTTGCTGGGAGGTCTCGGGTTCGAATCCCATCAGAGGCGAGGTTTTTTTTTGGTCTTGGACCGACTCCTACCCAGAGTGAGTGGCTGTGGGCTCAATGAGAAGACTGAAACCAGACAGTCGAGCTTCATCCGCTTAACGGATGCGATTCTGAGAGTGTTGCTCTAATTTCAAGACCAACACTGCAGGTGTCTGTAGTTCTCGGGCCTGGTTAACGCCGGGATATCATTATGAAAGGAAGCGTAGAATACAGCCCTGTCATGCAGTCTCAGACCGATACGGAACTCCATAGCATTATCATCATCATTATAGTCATCCACTTCATTTCCATCAATCATTAAAAAAAAAAAAAAATGTCTCAAATTCTGTGACTTTGCAAGCCCTGCTCTCATGGTGACCTCAGTTTCGGTTTCCGATCCAGTCCATGCCTTGGTGCGTTCGGGTCAGAGTCATGGGGATCAGTGTGTTCTGGGGAGCTGCCGGTGGACGGTCGTGGTGGCGCCCTCGGAGGAGGACCTCACTCACGCTGGCTCCGCGACTAAGAGAATAGTGTCGTCAGTAGGGGGCTTAGTAGGTGGTGTCCTGAACAGGCTCTACTGAACTCCACCGAAGTGACTCAGCAGCAGTGCAGTGTCTCCTCGGTTGGTTGCCTCCTGACGGCCTAACATAGATTCACTCCTCTTGGACTGCTGGTCTCGGATTCTGCGACCTGAACAAGCGGAGGTGTGGCTGCGAATTGGGACTCGGAATGAGCGGCGTGGGAGCAACGCCACTGTACGGACCAGAACATGGGACAGCAAAAAAATAAATCCAGAACGACTGTGACAACTAAAAATGTTGCAGATGAGTCCGTCGTGACCGAGAGGACGTAAGGAATAATTCAACAGGACCGCTTGTCTTTTGTTTATGTACATTGTTTTTATTGATTTGTTTGTTTCTTTCATTAGGAAGGATTCGAGTCAGGAGGCAGGTGCTATGTTCTGGGCTGGAGGACCGACACGTCTCATTATGAAGCACACCAACTGTGTCAGACAAAGGGGGGACAGCTGGCCAGTTTTACGTCACGGGACAACGTCACAGACGTCCTACGAGTTCTGTGGAAACATCACCAGTATGACGTCAAGATCGGACTGATGTCACCGACGTCGTTACTGCCTTGGATGTAAATGTTGCACATTAAATTGTTTGTTGATAGGCATAGACTATCATCAACTTTGTATTCAGTTCTGTTAGGCGTAGGTTTTCTTTCCCCTTTTCTCTCTCTCTTCTTCCCCACCCGCATTTTTTTTGTGGTGGTCATATCAGCGAGAGAATGTTCGTTAGGTACCTCCGCCGAAGAGGAATGTTTTGCCTCGTCTGTCTTAGCGCAGTCCGTAGAGCTGAAATTTAACGGTGACCTCAAACTAATAGCAAAAGTTTGCACTTTGAGGTTAACATAAGGCCATAGCTATACTGAAACCAGAAACGAAAGTGTAGGACGATCGAGTTGTTGGAAGGGGGTTATATTAACATAATGACGTCATCGTAACGATGTTTTTCTTCGTAATGATCTGAATACTGTCATGTAGCACCTCATTTGAAAGGTCTTGACGATATACATTCAAATATGTGAACAGCTAGTTCATATTTGTAATAGCGATTTTAAATATAACGTTTATTTAGATTAATGGCAGCTATTGTGCTATGTATTAAAACAAGAGGCAAAGCCTTCAAGGCTCACGTCTGATTTTTATTACTATAATACTGTGATGTAGACACTTGTGCATCTGAAAACAGAATTAATTTTTATTTTACTGTGTAAATTAAATTATTTCTGTGCATTAAATTACCCCTACCCCTTTCTTTAAAATTTAATTATATGTATGTTTATATATGCGCATGTAACATAGTGGAGCCCTATTTTTATTTTTGGCAAACAAGTAAAATTGAAAAGCATATTGACCAAGCTTTCAGAAAAACATAGTGACCAATCCCCCCCCTCCCCCCGCCGGGGTAAGGGGGGTCTATGGACACCTGTCCTCTTAGAAAATTAATAATTGAAGTTGCGGAATTCGTAAGGCCATACTCCTGATCTGTTACTGTTTTAAACTGATTGTTCATGCGATAAAAACTTGTTCCACATCATCTACATTTCTGTAAGATACTTTAGTCCTAATACTTTATTTTCGTTTCGTTACTTTTCCCCCACTCTGCCACAAAGCAAAGGTCAAGGTCCCAGCGTGCACGCTCATCCATGGTGATCAATCGTCTAGGCCTAACATAGGATTCTGATCTGTATTCGTACGTCGAAGGCAGTGAAATCGACGAACACTGGATTTTCCGTATATTTTTTTCAAGACTGAAATGATTGTGGGCTAAATGTTAGGTACGTCGTCTTGATTATGAGGTAAGGCGTGATCTCAACTTGTTCTGAGTTGTTGTGTGTGTGCGCTCGCCGGAAGTGCGATAATAAGTATTGCATGCGCAGAGATGATGCGCGAATGAACACGAACAACCGTTGTCAAAGGCGCAAATAAAACGAAACAACCGGGCCGTCAACGCCCCACACTCGGTACATCCATTTGTTACAGAAAATATAAGTTAACGACGTTAAAATGTACCTATTTGTACACACCTGAAGTCTTGTGTTTCTTTTTAAACAGCGTTTTTGTATATCTAATGGAGAGTCTTCTTTCCAGTATGATGTATCTGTACAGCACAACAGTAATCTCTGCAACAAATGATTGTATTTCTTATGCTCTTTGTAGATGCATCTGACTGCTTTGATCGTTGTGAGTTGAAGGCTCATATCAAAATCAAGTATCCTGCTAACTTTAACCCTCCAACGCCTTGTATTTTTAGAGAACATTAGAGAAAACGACAATGTTAAAGTTTGGAGATTGCAAGGTTAAAGGTTGCACAACAGTAATCTCTGCAACAAATGATAGTCTTTCTTGTGTCCTTTATTGATGCATCTGACTACTTTGATCATCATGACTTGAAGGCTCACGTCAAAATCAAATATCCTGCTAACTTTAACCCTCCAACACCTTATATTTTTAGAGAAAACGACAACGTTAAAGTTTGGAGAGTGCAAGGTTAAAGGTCGGGCCATGGACGCAACACACACATACACACAACCGAACACGTACGATACTATAGACTCACTTTGTTTTAAAAAACCGACGTGAGCCAAAAAGGAGAGAGAGAGAGAGAGAGACAGAGACATGGAGAGAGAAAACTTATATTGTTGTACCAAGCATTTATATGTACAAGATTCAGAATGCTTCCAGACCTCTTTAGAAACCGTCACAGTTAAGAAACATTGTTCAAATACAAAGTCAGTATAGGCCTAAGGGCAAAGAACACACAAATGCTGTTCTAGCATGAAAAACGTTTTTAGTCACACGATGTCAACATTCAAAATTTATTGAATTTGAAAAGCATTAGGAGGTACATGGTTATTGTAAAAGTAAACCAACAATCAAATAAACAAATAAACAGAATATGATGGGTCTGTGACAGCTTGAGCCCATGGCCCAGGGCAACAGTGTGTCAGTGGCTAAACCTTCTTCTGCTTGGCAGCCAACAATCCAATAAACAAATAAACAGAATATGATGGGACTGTGACAGCTTGAGCCCAGGGCCCAGGGCAACAGTGTGTCAATGGCTAAACCTTCTTCTGCTTGGCAGCCAACTTCAACAGGCTGAAGATTCTGGTGCGCTTAAGGGGTAGTACGACGGTAAGAATGTTAACATTATCAAGCAAAGATGAAAGTAATAAATGGAGAGAGAGAGAAAGAGAGAGAGAGAGAGGGGGGGGGGGGGGCATAGACACTTATTCTCACAGTATACGGGCAGGACCAATCCGGCCAGCAAAGCGCTCCCCAGGGACGAAACCCGACCGGCACAGCTCCTGTGCTTCAATTACCACTACTTTGATCTATTGCCGCTAGTTTCCTGGTTTAATGTGAGGTTGGGGCAAGGGAGGGGGGGGGGGGGGGGGGGTTTGAGGTGACTATGTCATGTAAGTTTGATGGAGGCGTTTATGGAGAGCTGATTTGAACGCCTCCAATGACTGGGTTGTGGCAACATGCTGAGGGAGGCTGTTCCATTTAATGTTTTTCAGTAGATCTGTGATTCTGGTTCTCTGCCGGTATAATGGCCACCAACTTGCAGCTTGGCTCTGGGCCCTTTCAATAGCTTTATATCCATGTGCCCGGATCCTCTTGGTTAAACTTCAACGCCCTCCTCAGAAAACAAAAGGCTTTGTTGGCGCGCTCGCGCGTGTGTGTGTGTATGTGTTTGTGCACAGTAGGGCCTACTTAGCTGTGATGGGGTGGTAAGGGTAAGGGATTTGGGATAAGGAGGAGTTGATGAGGGTGAAGATAGACACACCACGCAGACCAGGAACATATAGAGGAAACCAGACAGTTGTTTGACTTTGCTTATTTACTAGGAATAAGACTAAGAAAGACAGTGCAGCAAATACATCCTGCAACAATACAAAAAAAAAAAAAAAATATACAAGCATAAATATGAACAAGAAATAACAATGATTAGGTATGATTGTAGGCCTTGCGCCATCAGCACTCAATGTTCAAAAAAAATAAATAATAAAAAAAAACAAATATTAAAAAAAAAAAAATCAAAAAAAAAATAATTATTGAACATTGAGTGCTTATGGCGCAAGGCCTACAATCATACCTAATCATTTTTATTTCTTGTTTATATTTATGCTTGTATATTTTGTATTGTTGCAGGATCTATTTGCTGCACTGTCTTTCTTAGTCTTATTCCTAGTAAATAAACAAAGTCAAACAACTGTCTGGTTTCCTCTATATGTTCCTGGTCTGCGTGGTGTGTCTATCTTCACCCTCAATTATCTCCTCCTTATCCCAAATCCCTTACCCTTACCACCCCATCACAGCTAAGTAGGCCCTACTGTGCACAAAAACACATACACACACACACGCGCGAGCGTGCCAACAAAGCCTTTTGTTTTCTGAGGAGGGCGTTGAAGTTTAACCAAGAGGATCCGGGCACATGGATATAAAGCTATTGAAAGGGCCCAGAGCCAAGCTGCAAGTTGGTGGCCATTATACCGGCAGACAACTAGAATCACAGATCTACTGAAAAACATTAAATGGAACAGCCTCCCTCAGCATGTTGCCACAACCCAGTCATTGGAGGCGTTCAAATCAGCTCTCCATAAACGCCTCCATCAAACTTACATGACATAGTCACCCAAACACCCCACCCCCCCCCCCCCCCCCCCCCCCCCCTCCCTTTGCCCCAACCTCACATTAAACCAGGAAACTAGCGGCAATAGATCAAAGTAGTGGTAATTGAAGGACAGGAGCTGTGCCGGTCGGGTTTCGTCCCTGGGGAGCGCTTTGCTGGCCGGATTGGTCCTGCCCGGATACTGTGAAATAAGTGTCTATGCCCCCCCCCCCCCTCTCTCTCTCTCTCTTTCTCTCTCTCTCCATTTATTACTTTCATCTTTGCTTGATAATGTTAACATTCTTACCGTCGTACTACCCCTTAAGCGCACCAGAATCTTCAGCCTGTTGAAGTTGGCTGCCAAGCAGAAGAAGGTTTAGCCATTGACACACTGTTGCCCTGGGCCCTGGGCTCAAGCTGTCACAGTCCCATCATATTCTGTGTATTTGTTTATTGGATTGTTGGCTGCCAAGCAGAAGAAGGTTTAGCCACTGACACACTGTTGCCCTGGGCCATGGGCTCAAGCTGTCACAGACCCATCATATTCTGTTTATTTGTTTATTTGATTGTTGGTTTACTTTTACAATAACCATGTACCTCCTAATGCTTTTCAAATTCAATAAATTTTGAATGTTGACATCATGTGACTAAAAACGTTTTTCATGCTAGAACAGCATTTGTGTGTTCTTTGCCCTTAGGCCTATACTGACTTTGTATTTGAACAATGTTTCTTAACTGTGACGGTTTCTAAAGAGGTCTGGAAGCATTCTGAATCTTGTACATATAAATGCTTGGTACAACAATATAAGTTTTCTCTCTCCATGTCTCTGTCTCTCTCTCTCTCTCTCTCCTTTTTGGCTCACGTCGGTTTTTTAAAACAAAGTGAGTCTATAGTATCGTACGTGTTCGGTTGTGTGTATGTGTGTGTTGCGTCCGTGGCCCAACCTTTAACCTTGCACTCTCCAAACTTTAACGTTGTCGTTTTCTCTAAAAAAATATAAGGTGTTGGAGGGTTAAAGTTAGCAGGATATTTGATTTTGACGTGAGCCTTCAAGTCATGATGATCAAAGTAGTCAGATGCATCAATAAAGGACACAAGAAAGACTATCATTTGTTGCAGAGATTACTGTTGTGCAACCTTTAACCTTGCAATCTCCAAACTTTAACATTGTCGTTTTCTCTAATGTTCTCTAAAAATACAAGGCGTTGGAGGGTTAAAGTTAGCAGGATACTTGATTTTGATATGAGCCTTCAACTCACAACGATCAAAGCAGTCAGATGCATCTACAAAGAGCATAAGAAATACAATCATTTGTTGCAGAGATTACTGTTGTGCTGTACAGATACACTCATACTGGAAAGAAGACTCTCCATTAGATATACAAAAACGCTGTTTAAAAAAGAAACACAAGACTTCAGGTGTGTACAAATAGGTACATTTTAACGTCGTTAACTTATATTTTCTGTAACAAATGGATGTACCGAGTGTGGGGCGTTGACGGCCCGGTTGTTTCGTTTTATTTGCGCCTTTGACAACGGTTGTTCGTGTTCATTCGCGCATCATCTATGCGCATGCAATACTTATTATCGCACTTCCGGCGAGCGCACACACACAACAACTCAGAACAAGTTGAGATCACGCCTTACCTCATAATCAAGATGACGTACCTAACATTTAGCCCACAATCATTTCAGTCTTGAAAAAAATATACGGAAAATCCAGTGTTCGTCGATTTCACTGCCTTCGACGTACGAATACAGATCAGAATCCTATGTTAGGCCTAGACGATTGATCACCATGGATGAGCGTGCACGCTGGGACCTTGACCTTTGCTTTGTGGCAGAGTGGGGGAAAAGTAACGAAACGAAAATAAAGTATTAGGACTGAAGTATCTTACAGAAATGTAGATGATGTGGAACAAGTTTTTATCGCATGAACAATCAGTTTAAAACAGTAACAGATCAGGAGTATGGCCTTACGAATTCCGCAACTTCAATTATTAATTTTCTAAGAGGACAGTTGTCCATAGACCCCCCTTACCCTGGTGGGGGGAGGGGGGGGAGGGGGGGGATTGGTCACTATGTTTTTCTGAAAGCTTGGTCAATATGCTTTTCAATTTTACTTGTTTGCCAAAAATAAAAATAGGGCTCCACTATGTTACATGCGCATATATAAACATACATATAATTAAATTTTAAAGAAAGGGGTAGGGGTAATTTAATGCACAGAAATAATGTAATTTACACAGTAAAATAAAAATTCATTCTGTTTTCAGATGCACAAGTGTCTACATCACAGTATTATAGTAATAAAAATCAGACGTGAGCCTTGAAGGCTTTGCCTCTTGTTTTAATACATAACACAATAGCTGCCATTAATCTAAATAAACGTTATATTTAAAATGGCTATTACAAATATGAACTAGCTGTTCACATATTTGAATGTATATCGTCAAGACCTTTCAAATGAGGTGCTACATGACAGTATTCAGATAATTACGAAGAAAAACATCGTTACGATGACGTCATTATGTTAATATAACCCCCTTCCAACAACTCGATCGTCCTACACTTTCGTTTCTGGTTTCAGTATAGCTATGGCCTTATGTTAACCTCAAAGTGCAAACTTTTGCTATTAGTTTGAGGTCACCGTTAAATTTCAGCTCTACGGACTGCGCTAAGACAGACGAGGCAAAACATTCCTCTTCGGCGGAGGTACCTAACGAACATTCTCTCGCTGATATGACCACCACACAAAAAATGCAGGTGGGGAAGAAGAGAGAGAGAAAAGGGGAAAGAAAACCTACGCCTAACAGAACTGAATACAAAGTTGATGATAGTCTATGCCTATCAACAAACAATTTAATGTGCAACATTTACATCCAAGGCAGTAACGACGTCGGTGACGTCAGTCCGATCTTGACGTCATACTGGTGATGTTTCCACAGAACTCGTAGGACGTCTGTGACGTTGTCCCGTGACGTAAAACTGGCCAGCTGTCCCCCCTTTGTCTGACACAGTTGGTGTGCTTCATAATGAGACGTGTCGGTCCTCCAGCCCAGAACATAGCACCTGCCTCCTGACTCGAATCCTTCCTAATGAAAGAAACAAACAAATCAATAAAAACAATGTACATAAACGAAAGACAAGCGGTCCTGTTGAATTATTCCTTACGTCCTCTCGGTCACGACGGACTCATCTGCAACATTCTTAGTTGTCACAGTCGTTCTGGATTTATTTTTTTGCTGTCCCATGTTCTGGTCCGTACAGTAGCGTTGCTCCCACGCCGCTCATTCCGAGTCCCAATTCGCAGCCACACCTCCGCACATTCAGGTCCCAGAATCCGAGACCAGCAGTCCAAGAGGAGTGAATCTATGTTAGGCCGTCAGGAGGCAACCAACCGAGGAGACACCGCACTGCTGCTGAGTCACTTCGGTGGAGTTCAGTAGAGCCTGTTCAGGACACCACCTACTAAGCCCCCTACTGACGACATTATTCTCTAAGTCGCGGAGCCAGCGTGAGTGAGGTCCTCCTCCGAGGGCGCCACCACGACTGTCCACCGGCAGCTCCCCAGAACACACTGATCCCCATGACTCTGACCCGAACGCACCAAGGCATGGACTGGATCGGAAACCGAAACTGAGGTCACCATGAGAGCAGGGCTTGCAAAGTCACAGAATTTGAGACATTTTTTTTTTTTTAATGATTGATGGAAATGAAGTGGATGACTATAATGATGATGATAATGCTATGGAGTTCCGTATCGGTCTGAGACTGCATGACAGGGCTGTATTCTACGCTTCCTTTCATAATGATATCCCGGCACTAACCAGGCCCGATAACTACAGACACCTGCAGTGTTGGTCTTGAAAATAGAGCAACACTCTCAGAATCGCATCCGTAAAGCGGATGAAGCTCGACTGTCTGGTTTCAGTCTTCTCATTGAGCCCACAGCCACTCACTCGGGGTAGGAGTCGGTCCAAGACCAAAAACAACCTCGCCTCTGATGGGATTCGAACCCGAGACCTCCCATCAAGTAGTCCGTGACACTAACCACTACGCCACGGCGGCTGGTTCGTTCTGGATTTATATAAGAGTGAGGTGGACTGAAACAGGACACTTTCTAAAGCTTGTGAGGACTGGAGGTCGCATCTTCTTCTTCTTCTTCTTCTTCTTCTTCTTCTTCTTCTGCGTTCCGAGACCATATGGCCATAATGGAGGAAGTACGTAGCCTATGTGTCCGGTCTTCAGTTTTCTTGTTTACCCGATGCATTCAGCCAACATGCTTTGATTTTGGAGAAGTTTAGAGGAGAACATAGTTTGGAATGCTTATTTTCTTGAGAAAAAAGACATGCCCCCACAGAATTTAGAATACAGCACAATACAATACAATGCAATACAGTACTCTGTAATACAATACAGTACAATGCAATTCAGTACAACACAGTACAATGCAATACAGTACAATGTAATACAATACAGTACAATACAATACAATACAATACAATGCAACACAATACAATACAGTACAAAGCAATACAATGCAACACAATACAATACAACACAATACAGTCCATATCACCTGGTGTATCCACAGTGGTCCTCATCTCTGTCATCCTCACACTGCGCAAACAGGCTACAATACAGGTCAGGTCAGGTCAGAGAATGAGGACAACTAGGCCTCGCGGCCTCTTAATGTGTCCTTTCTGATTATTTGTATTCTTTTTCATGATTGGCATGACTAGGACGCTTTTAGATGTGTTAATCATATACACATTTCAATTGTTGAATCTTGGGGTCTTTATTGAGGAGGTTTTTGAACTGATTAAGATTAGGTGCCAATTTAATATGTGCTGGAAGAGAATTCCAGTATTTAGTGACTCTGTTACTAAATACATTCTTTCTAATGTTAGTTCTGCTGTATTGGGTTAGTAGTTTCAAATCATTATTCCTAGTTTTTGAGTTATTAGAAAGTTGTAACAAATGTTTGTTAGTAATATCAGAACTGTGAACATTTTTATAAACATTTATCAAATCACCATGTAGTCGCCGTTATTTTAGGGATGGTAAATTCAGTTTATCTAACCTGTCACCATAATCTAAATTTCGTAATGCTTTTACTAGTTTGGTTGCTCTCCTTTGAACACGTTCGATAGCCTGAGACTGTCATTTTAGGAAAGGATTCCAAATAAAGTTGCCATATTCCCAATGGGGTCTCACCAAACTTTTATACAGATTTGCAAACACCTCTCCATTTAGTCCTATAAAAGTCCTCCTTATTAATCCTAATATTTTGTTTGCTTTATTAATTGCGGATGTTATATGCTTATCAAATTTCAGTTTGGGATCAAAAATCACTCCAAGATCCTTTTCTTCTACACAAGATTCCAAAACGTGTCTGTCGTTACCATGTGTTATTTCGTCCTCTGTTTGAGGATTCTTGCTCAGCAGCATAACCTGGAACTAACTATACAGGAGATATTGCAGCCAGGCCAACCAGTTTTGCGCTGGACAACCGACCAGATAAGACGTGTGATTCATAGCTGCTGTGGCATCGCCACCCGCTGTGGCATCGCCACCCTCTGTGCGGGCTAGGCCGAGGGCCTTGTTTACTGATTGGTGTTCTGTGTGTAGTGCGGAGAGAATGGAATGTTCCACTCTCCTATTCTGTGTTCTCTTTACTGGGTGACTTTGTCGCAGTCATTTGCACACTGGTGGTTTCTGTTATTGCCTATGACAGGCCTACCACTCTCATAAAGAAACCAAACAATCAACCATCAGTTGTGGTACCAGTTGTGCTACAAATGTGACAACGACAATGAGAAATATATATTGAGCCATCGACATGAAAACCTGTCTCAACCAGACTATTGTCACTGACATAAGAACGAGGAAAACAATAACAAAAGAAGAAAAAGGTGAGGTCACTCACATGCATGTAACAGGCATTGACCAAGAGGAAATGTGAACTGATGGCAAGAGAGGTAAGAAACAGATAGAATTTCCTATCGTTACTGAAAAACAGTTATAAGGCACCGGCGGTGTCAAGGAAGAACCAAAATATTGATATTATTTCAGGAAATTGCCCTATCAGGGACACATATATTATCAGGAACACACTTTAAGGCACCGGTGGTGTCAGGGAAGAAGCCAAAATATTAATATTGTTTCAGGAAATTGCCCTATCAGGGACACATATACAGAAACACACTATAAGGTGTCAGGGAAGAAGCCGAAATATTAATATTATTTCAGGAAATTGCCCTATCAGGGTCACATTCTTTCCGCTGCTGGTAGCAATTAAATCTGCATCTGTAATGCGAAACGCCTACCAAACAAACACTGTGTTACTGGTTCATAACAAATCTGTCAAACTCTTATGCTCTTGGAAAAAAAGACTATTACCCCAAACCTTGTCGTGAAGTATTGGAACCCCGCCCTAATTACATCGTTAATACGGTGGGGAAAATACAGGGGATAAGGAAACAAAGGGGAAATCACATCCAATGGTATGACAGGCCCAAGACGATACTGAACCAGTGGTGACGGAGGTAGACTCTCCATTTGAACAGTCTCTGGCTATAAGACAAATAACATGAGCAAGGAGAACGTTTGCTACAGAACATTTCATTTCTAGGGTGACATAAATTTTCAGGCCCAAACATTCTTTCCTCTGCGAGCTTCAGGTACCAAGAATACAGACAATAACCGCACCATGTGTACCATCAGAGAGTGTGTAAAGGGGTACCATGCAGGTTTCTGTGGCCTTGAACACTATGAACCAAAAGCAATGCGCTTCTGGTAGACTGATCGGAGATAACTCAAATTACTACTCAATACTGGCGTACCTTAATTTCCTTTATAAATACATGTAGAAGGTACACTTCAATTTGCCACTCACACATGGTGACAGACACACAGGGGAAAAGAGTAAATTTGCAGATACAGGACCCTGATTTCAAATGACATTTGACATGGTGTCAAGAGCTAAAACAGTAACTCTACCTAAACAGCTTACTTCGTAGACCTGCCAATTCTCATGAACTTTGCATGGCACCTAGTGAAGAGATAAACAAAAGTGCATAGGCCTAACAAGAAAGTGAAAAAGCAGTAAGTTGATAGAGGCTACAAGGGCCTTGGTGAGTTTTTTGTACAGACTGACATGTAGCTAACATAACAGAATAGGCCCTATAACGGAGAAACAGAGTAAGGCTCGGTGTACATCTCGTGTCTTGGCTTATACAAAGCAACCTTTTTGTTTCAGTCTGTGTTTTTCTCACACCTGCTACCATGTCATTCACACTGACTGGCGTGGGTTGTGTACGCGTTTGGTCCGCTGTTGCCCATGTTGTTTGGGTCTTGGGGAAGGAAGACCAAAAGAAGCAGGCCTGCTTCTGTCATAACCTGTCAGCAAGTCAAAAGCAACCAGGTGTTTCACACGACTGTCAAACATGCTGGGTCCTCGGTAGAACACAGATGGACACCGAGCATAAAGTGGAAAAGGAATTTCCCCGCGTCCACCCCTCCCCACCCCATCCACCCCTATCCTCATCCCATCATACAAATGGCGCTTCTTCACGCCAGGTCGTGATGCAGAAGGGAAAAGACACGTTAGTCCTTTCATTGAAATACCCTTTTCAAGAAGGGTTGTGGGGTGTGTGGGCGGGTGTGTTTGTGACGGGTGTGTGTGTAAACACAACGTTAAGACTGGAAAATGATTGTTGACAAAGTACATAAATTAAAATTAAGATCGATTGAGTTTGCAACATAATATAGTATCTTCTCGCAGCATGGCAAACAAGACAGACAAAATGACACATACTAGATTAATCAAAGCTTAAAAATCGGAGATGACAATAACAGCGTTCACAATCTTACTAATCACATATAAAACAGTGTTCATCAGCATTCCTAATGGAAATCAGAATTTCGTATGGAAAACTGTTGGGTTTTCGTCTCCTGGTGTAATAAACGATGCCTTTCCTCTAAGATACACCAAACAAAGTCAGAAACACTGAGAAAGTTAGTAACACCAACTGTGCTAAAAAGCTTAATAGCCTTGGCAATAATTACAGTCTAGTGATTGGAATCATCACCTTCATTAACCCTACTGACTGGATAACCTAAAGATAAATATTATTTAATATCATTGTGGACGTGGTCACTAATTTGGACCTTGTCACGACATATGCTCTGCTTACGCTTACTCAACAGCTAGACCTATTATCTGTATATATTTCCCCTAGATGTGAGCAGAACAAAACTATGTCCTTCTCTGCTGGATAATAAGACAGTGAATCAGTCGTAAGTCCTTCATTTACACAGCAAAACACCAATACATGGTCAATATGGGAATATACAACTCTCTGTATGGCTAATCTATGATATTAGAATGTTAATTAAAACAGCAGTATGTTAGAGAGAGCACATATAACCCAAGTGGGTAAACCCAACTATTGGCTGTTTCTCGTTTAAAGCACTCCCCATTGAATGATTGCTGCACAAGAGAGAAAAATGATGGATCGTATGAGTGATTGTCTCCAGGTTAGTTATGGTACAGCACTACAGCTACACATAATTTTTTGGGGGGAATCTTTTTCTGCAAAACTATGATTGAATACAACTCGCATTCCTGAAGACAACAATGCGGAAACTGACCTGTGCATGATGCATCAATACAGAGTAAAACCTTGACTGTGTCATTTAAGCTAGGGCTATCACAGTCCACTATTATTAAAAGGGTTGCCCCACGAACCCATCATGTATGACAGCCTGTCTATACTTTTGATTTAGAAAAACCTAACATGATTCTTACACACTGGGGTCGTATCCTGACTTTAATCTCAATGTTATCTTCGCCACTTCAACACAACTGTTGAGTAACTAAAGGCGAAGAGGTCATTACAAACAATTATGAAAGACTTAAGCCATATAAGGCCAAGCATTATGGTAAGGACCTAATCATGCCAATCAGTTACTGGACCTGTATGGTTGTAAAATTAAAATTAAAAAAGGGGGAATGAAAGACAAAAGAGAGAGACAAGAAAAGAAAACATATTCGTTTAGATATGTACAAGCTAACGGAAAACGGTGAAGAAGAGAGAAGCTCTGTTATTGTAACCTCTGGAATGCTGTTGCATGAGGGATATTTATGGCAACTGAGGAATTTGAAGAGGAACGGAGCTGCTGCACCAAGCATAGCCCCCCCTCTCTCTCTCTCTCTCTGTGTCTCTCTCTCATCTGTCTCTGCTCTCTCTCCCTTTTCTTTCTCACGCTGCCGTCTGACAGGCGGGGTATCGGTTTCCAACCGGCTTGACCTCTCTGGCCTTGGCTAAAATTTCAATACACATATGGTGAATAGCGTTTCCCTAATGCGTGGGGCGCATTCAGTTGTGAATTAACAATAAATCGTAGCAGCTGTTCCACTGCCCACCATAGGGCGACGTTTGGAAGTGATGAAATTGGAACTGATTGCTAGCAGATAATGGTCAGTACCAGACACTCTCTGTGTACAAATATAACGCAACTGTAACAGTGTTACATGCTGTGAAGCATGGGGCGTTTCCTATCACAATAATTCACACTAGAAATAGCCCAGCTTCATTGCACAGCTCTGATGCTTGACGTGAGATGCGAATTTCACACGAATATTTGAACCGAACACTCTGTTCTCGGAAACAAAGAAACATGCGCCTATGCATGCTATGACCGTTGTAGCTTTATGCTGCTTCGAGAACACTGGCTCTCAAATCTCCTGTACAGTTAGTTCCAGGTTATGCTGCTGAGCAAGAATTGAATACAATAAAGCGAGGCTTACCTCATAAGGTGATGCTGTTTGTAGATTCTTGCGAAGCAGTAATAACTGGAACGAGTGTACAGGCCCAACCCTTTTTCGAATGTTAATAGAAAGAAGGCACTACCTGCCAAGAACAATAACTGTCACCCACCCAAGACACAGTGCACAACGTGCAAACACAGAACACAGCAAATAAAGCACATCAGGCGAAGGGACAACCATAATGGTGGATTATTTGTGTGTTTGACTTGACATAGTCCATCAGGTAGACCCCAAAACAGGGGCCTTCATTACACAATGTGGGGGAAGTCGTCAAATGCTTGACATCTGTTGTGCCCCTTACCAGGAATATGGTAATGACAAACCCAAACATGATGGACTATGGGATGCAGTGTTCCTTCGCAGCAGCTTTCAATACTGGTTGGCCTGGCTGCAATATCTCCTGTACACTCTTTCCAGTTATTACTGCTTTGCAAGAATCTTCAAACAACATCACCTTACGAGGTAAGCCTCGCTTTATTGTATTCAATTATTTAGGCCCAAATGCATGACTTTACACTTGTTTGCGTTGAAGTAAAGATTCCACTTTGCAGACCAGTCAATAAGTTTGTTAATGTCATTTTGTAATTTATTAGAATTTTTAGATGAGTTGTATATTTTTGTGTCGTCTGCAAAGATTTTACAGACACTTTGTACTTCGTCAGGTAGGTCGTTAATAAAAACTGTAAAAAGAATCGGGCCAAGAATGCTCACCTGTGGGATGCCACTCAAAACTTCTATGCCGTTTGATAACTTATCACCTACCCGTACTCTCTGAGTTCTGCCTGTAAAAAAGTTTCTTATCCAGCTTAACGTGTTGCCAGCAATACCATAGGCCTGAAGTTTAAATAATAATCTCTCGTGTGGAACTGAATCGAAAGCCTTTCTAAAATCGAGGTACACTACATCAAATGCTTCCTTTTCATCAATTAGTTTTGTAAAATCATTCATTACATCAACTAGTTGGGACATACAGGAAATGCCAGATCTAAACCCATGCTGGCAGTCAGCGTATAAGTTAAAGTCATTCATATATTTAACCACTGTATCCCTTATAAACTGCTCCAGTAGTTTACACACTATGCTTGTTATGACAGGCCTGTAATTTCACGGATCTGTCTTAGTCCCTTTTTTATTTGCACTTCTGCTCTCTTCCAGTCCATAGGAAGATCACCGTTTCTAAACTTTTATTAAACAATATAGTTAATGGTAATGCTAATTCCTCACTTAGTTCTTTTAATATCTTAGCTGGTATTTTATCAGGACCTTGGTCCTTATTAGTATCTAGCTGCTTAAGCTTACTTTTAACAGTACAACACAACACAATACAATACAGTACAATACAATACAACAATACAATGCAACACAATACAGTGCATGTCACCTGGTGACACCTGGTGTATCCACAGTGGTTCTCATCCCTGTCATCCCCACAGTGCACAAACAGGTTACAATACAATGCAACACAACACAATACAGTGCATGTCACCTGGTGACACCTGGTGTGTCCACAGTGGTCCTCATCCCTGTCATCCTCACACTGCGCAAACAGGTTACAATACAGTACAACACAACACAATACAGTACAGTACAATACAATACAATACAATACAATACAATACAATACAATACAATACAATACAATACAACAACAAATACAATACAATACAACACAGTGCATGTCACCTGGTGACACCTGGTGTATCCACAGTGGTCCTCATCCCTGTCATCATCACACTGCACAAACAGGTTGCAACACAATACAATACAATACAATAACACAATACAATACAACACACAATACAATACAATACAATACAACACAATACAGTGCATGTCACCTGGTGACACCTGGTGTATCCACAGTGGTCCTCATCCCTGTCATCCTCACACTGCACAAACAGGTTACACTCCATGTGGGGTTGCAGGCCGTATAGTCCTCTCCAGTTGCCCAGGGAACAGTTCCACTGCCCGTTGGGAAGCTGAACAGGTGTGCTGGAATTCTATAGTAAAAAATGTATAATAAAACATAGCTATTGTCTTCTTCTTGCGTAGCTCGTTATTTATTTCATTTCTATTTTAAAACGGAAATATGAATGTCCTTGAAACCAAATAATCATTATGTACATATCTATGTCTTCTCTCTTTAAGACCAAAAGAGTGAAAAATGTGTAAAGAAATGGACAAATAAAAACAATCTTATACCCCACGGTATGTTGGTATTAAATCGTTATCTTCTTTAAAGAAAAAAGAATCGTTGCAAATGCTGACACAGACTTCGCTTCGTTGGACACATAAAATGGCAAACACTGCACTGGCAAATACATTTTCTAAAGGCGATCAGAGTTATGGTCACCCCCCAAAAAAACTTGTATAAAGAGAAAACACACAAAGCGTAGTCTTCCTACTCTTGTAGTAAGTAGCCTACATGCGATCAGAAGGTCTGAACTCGGATGAACATTTATTTTTTTGTCACTGAGTCTTTTTCAATCGGGTTGTATCTTTAAACGATATATCTTCATATTGATCAGGATCACAGGGGCGATCTCTTACCATAATACATCTTAACATCATACTACTAATGCCACTTGGAAATTTATGGCCATCTAACAGATTTTTTTAATGAAAAATCTTCTAGACCATTTTAAAGACAGTTTCCTTCCGGACTATTTGAGTTTGACAGAAAATATATCAGTTGCTTAAAAACCATCAAACTCAAATTGTGCAACATGTTCAATCTTTTTGGTTCATTTGGTCCCACAGTTGCAATTCTTCACAAACAAACAGAAAGATAAAGACAGAAAAAGGAACAACGTCAACTAAATCAACTAAAACTTATGAGAAAATGTTCAACTAAAATCTGACGTAATGGTTAAAAAAAAGAACGCATATTAAAAAGGAACGTCAACTAAATCAACTAAAACTTGTGAAAAAATCGTTCAACTAAAATCTGACGTAAAGGTAAAAAAAAACTATACAAAAACACTGCATATTAATGTCGTCAACGTCACCTGAAACATGGTAAAAAGCAAGTGACAGGCAAATAGAGGGTCGTACGTGTTACTTTTGAAAAGTCTCAATTTGAAGTCAATGATCAGTTTTCCCTCTGTGACCACCAGAGTTCGGTTCTCCAGGTATCCCGATTCAGAGTCAGCCACCACCCGTTGTCCATAAGGACCGGAGAACGTCACTGTCTCTGGTGACGTCGCACCACTGGCGACGAAATAGAGGAAGGTGAGCATCATGGAGGATGCAGGGGGAACCGTGAGGGTGTCCTTCACTTGGGAATTATCCCATCGTGAACGAAAGCCCAGCTCTGACGACCAGGTCAAGTACACCAGAGTACCTAGCGTGCACAGAAAGAATGGTGCGCGCTCTAAGTATCTATACTTGAAAGATATTTGAAATGTTTATAATAATTATCATGATGATTTATTGAACTATTGAGGAAAAAAACACTAAGGGGAATCATTGCATACTTATTAGAAACCAATGAAGCTAAATCACTATTTTCGGGTTACCGTTTTCCTCCTAGACCCGATAACGTGAAATTGATATCTATAACTGTAGTACTGGTCGTGCGTACTGAGTGCGTCTTAGACAGTGGACACGGGTAGTAGTATGTAAACTAATAGACAAAACTCCCCAAACGATTGGCTGTTTGGCCTAATTTACATACTAATACCCGTGTTCACTGTCTAAGACGCACTCATTATTACACGCCCTGCTATTTTCAAACTGCTATAAATTATATTTATACCCAAAAAGGGTCTTGAATGAAAGTGGGTTTCTAGAAATCACAGTAAAGCTTCCGTGCTGTCATAGTTACGTGTGTCTCGTTTGAACATGATTCTCGTCAAGAGCCAGTCGGTCATGTATGATGGGAAGCATGCACTAATCCTTGATTTCAGCATCTATTCTAACCCTCTTATATTTATTCTGGCCAATACCGACCAGTCGGAAGTTGTCTCCGTGTATTCAAATCAGCCAAACCCGGCTGTAACTTGCCCCCAGTTTCTTTCGCTCTTTGTTTCTTTGTTTGGCTTTTTTTTTAAACCTTTCTAACAGATTGCAGTTAGAGCATCAGTTCTTATTAGGGTTTTTCTTATAGACATTTCTAGAAGTAATTAGAATCAATATTTGGATGCTGCAGTTTATTTTTAAGTTGTATTCTTTATCTTATAAATCTAAGAGTAGCATTAAAGGGGACTAACTTCTTATGTTGATTAATATTTTCGTAGTAAGTTAAGTTAAATATCTCCCTGGTGAAAATATCAATTATCAGTGCTTGCTACATTATGGTGTGTGTTTTTTATCATAGATAATACTATTTGGACTATATTGAATGTGTGACTACCGCACGTCAGCTCTATCACACCACGTATGCCTACCAAACTGGAACGGCCCTTTTGTCGTTTTAAACCAGGCTATTTTAGGAGGTTCGTAAGTAACGTTCAACTGAATAGCATAGTTTTCAGTGACGTTTCGTATCAAGATCCTGAAGTGGAAATAGGCTGCTTCGTAGTGAAGAAAATAAGGAGAGAGCCAATGTTCGCAGCCGTTTCTGCGATACACCTGCTTGGCTCTCGCAATTTCCTTGATTTCAATGTAGTTGTCCCGTGAGCAGGTTTGCTGTACGAATTGCATACTCACATGCCGACGGCGGTACAATGATACCAACATGAACTTACAACTGAAATCAGTGTTCCTCGACAAGCTTAACTGAGTTTGGTTGGTTGGTTCTCTCTGTCCTTGGACGTAAAACAACTGAAAATGTCTCGTTTTCAAGCTGACAGTTCGGTTTCTTTTGAGACATTCGGTAACGTTTTCAGATGAAAATGTGACAGGTTCGAACGTGGGACGAGGATGCCGGTGAGATGACTGCGAAAGACAACATGTGGCCAGTGTAAAGATAGAATAATATGTTAATTGAATCGAGGAGGGAGAAAAGCCGGACATAGTGTTATCGGTATTTTGTAACGTATTTGGTAGGTTCGTCGTCACCGATAGTCGTGGGTTCAAGCTGTTTGTGTTTTATAGACTTGCCATCTTGTGAATTTGAAAGAGGTGCCAAAACCGTTGCCATCTTTGAGTATAACACGTGTATGTAGGGCGCATTCAGAAGGATAGAAAGATTATGGAACTAAGGTGCAGAGAGAGAGAGAGAGAGAGAGAGAGAGAGAGAGAGAGAGAGAGAGAGAGAGAGAGAGAGAGAGAGAGAGAGAGAGAGAGAGAGACAGACAGACAGACAGACAGACAGACAGACAGACAAGCAGGCAGACAGACAGACAGACAGACAGACAAATGGCCAAAAAGGCAGGCTGGCGGGCAGGCAGATAGAGAGAATGACAGACAGAGAGTAAACATGAATGTACTGGAATTGATATGTGTTTCAGATGCATGCGGGTCTTGGTAGAGTGGTAGTGTCAGGATGATTTATGGAATACTAGGCTGACATATATTTTATGGGAAATCCTCTTCATTCAAAACAGCTACTGTTTTCTGTATATTAATTGTGTATTTGTTTATTATGTGTGTGCGTGCGCGCGTGTGTATGTGTGTGTGTGTATGTGTGTGTTTGTGTGTGTGCGTGTGCGTGCGTTTGTGTGTGTGTGTGTGCGTGTGTGCGGGCGGCCGGGCGGGCGGGTGTGCTCGCGTGATTATGTTTGCATGAGAGAGTGAGTGAGAGAGTAGCCTTTGCATGAGCTATATGTAATGTACGTGTCTATGTGTGTGCACATGGTGTGTGCATGAGTACGCGCCACATGTTTATGTGTGTCTCTTTCAGTCTCTCTAAGCACTTTTAGCTATTTTATAGGCCTACATATATTTTACCTAAAGCACAAAAGCGCTCCGTGACTATATTTGTTCAAGTGCGAAATAAATTACAATTACATCAAAACTAAGTTCCATTCATACATATCAGTATTATTTATGTAATGCTGTTTGCCTTTAAGCACATTCCTGCCAAATTTGAAGTCTGTGACTGAATAATTACATGAGATATAAGAATAAGAAAAACATGTTATGGTTTTGCTATGCCTGCCCCCTTAAAGCGCTGCATTCATACCCTAGTTCATGAAAAAAGACCATCAGGGGCGAAACAATTACAGCCGAATCCGCTTATAAGAAACTCGCTTATAAGAAAACTCGATTATTATCAAGCTATTTGTTTTGCCTGCCGAACGAACTCCTTCTTTCTTATCTATTATCAAAACTCGGATATAAGAAACTCACTTATAAGAAAACTCGTTTATAATCAAGCAAATTCCTTCTCCCATCCGCAATGGAAACTTGGATATAAGAAAATTATGTCATACAAGAAAGTTGGTTTGCAGTTCATTTTCTTATAAGCGAGTTCTATTTTCTTATAAGTGAATTGCCATTGACAACATTTTCTTAAAAGTGAGTTGGGCCTGAACTGAAAGGATGCTTCAGAAAATTGAAGTTGTTCCAAAAGGGAAAGTTTACATCAGACCAGATGCGTCACAGACAGTCTAACCAGTACAGGCACTTGATTGCAAGACTAATTGAGTTGTTTTTGTTCCTTTATTCTATACTTTCCTTCAGTATTCTGTGCAAAATAAATGTTGAGCAGAAGAAAAAATATGAATGCCTGTACTTTTGTGTTGGTGGTAGTGAGACTGTCCATCCTTTTATTTTCAGCAGCAATGGCAGAGAGGAGAAGACAATCCATTTCTTTTAGAAGAAAAATACAAATAACTGAATATGTGGACAAAAAATCCACATAAACAAAAGCAAACGATTGATGAAAAGCTGCATGGGTGGACAGTAAATGGTAATATTTCAGTACAAGAAAGGTGAAGAGGTACGCATTTGATAACAGTTAAAAAAAAAAAATTTAAACTTGTTAGTTGAGTGACTGTATGCACCTTTAAATCTTCTTCTTAGAAGACTATTTTTATTTTGTTATGTAAAACATGCACCAAATTAGGAAAAAGATTTTTCTCTTCGTTTTGTTTTTCTGTCTTTCTTTTTTTTCTTTTCTTTTTCTCTTTTCCCTGTTTCCGCATTCAACTTGGTTATAAGGAAAGAAACTTCAAAATGTTTTCTTATATCCGACTTTTGGATATAAAAAGCAAAAAATCATCTCCCTTCCATTTTTTTATAACCAAGCTTTGATGTGTTTTGATTTTATGATGGAAAACATGAGTCATAAGTCGTAAGTCACAAGTTTCTTCATTGCATTGGCATTGTACAAGCGCAAATGGAAAATTGTCTTCCACCTTTTAATATAAGTTAAATACATCCAAATTAAAATATTAATTAAAAACATGAAACAGAAATTTACATTTAATCAAATCTGTTACTCTCACACCACACACCACACCCAATCATTCATCTGCTCTCCACTATCTTGCTCACTCATCATGCAACTCACCACCACTTCTGCCTTCAATTTTGTTTTTAATTTTCTGTTCTGTTCTTTCTTTTTTTCCTCCTTTCTTTTGCCTTTTTCCCTTTTTTTCATGCACAAAATTAGGTAAAAGGATTTTCTCTTCGTTTTATGTTTCTGTTTGTCTTTCTTTTCTTTTTTTCTTTTCTTTTTTCCCTTTTTGAAATTCAACTCGGTTATAAGAAAAAAAATAAAAATGTTTTCTTATATCCCAGTTTCGGAATAAGAAAACTCGGACATAAGAAAACAAGAAATTATCTCCCTTCGATTTTCTTATAACCGAGTTTTGCTGTATAAATTGGCTATTTCACGAACTGGGCAAACCATTCATGGATAACATGCATAATTATTATTTGGTGTCAATGTCCACATGACTGTAAAATCAAACTTAGCAAAGATATCTAAGTTTTGTATTCTCTGTGAATTTCTTAGGAATCTGGGCTCTGATTTGTGAAAACAAAATTGTACATTCATGCACAAAATTCCGTTATGTCTGGTGTTTTCATGCACCGTCGCAAATGGTGGGTAGGATAAAAGAGAGAGAGAGAGAGACTCAGACTCAGACTCAGAAACTTTATTTTACAAGGAAAAGAATTTAGGCTGGGCCTAGTCTTCCATTCTGTCCTTGGTTCTAAGCATGCAATACATAACTACTACTACAAATGAACACTGAGACACAGGAAAATCTCCAACAAAAAACAACAACTAACAGTAATAATTATAGCAACGACATGGTAGTCAGAGCATCAACATCAGCAATAAAAGCAAACAATAGAAAACTAACCAACCAAATAAACAAATAAATAAAATAAAAAAACACCTCTTTCACTACAAATTACTTCTTCTACTACCATTACTACTACTAGTGTAAGACAGGGCAAAAAGCCCATGGGCGGGTAAGAAGCCCATGTCAATTATCCCACGAAACAAAGCAAATCTCGGTCACATTTTGCCCATGAGACGAGTGTTAATGTTTAGCATTCGTCTCATGGACAAACCCAACCGAAACCCTCCCCACTCCATGAGACAACCGGCACGGGCCTCCCACCCGCCCTCTACCCCGTCTTCACCTACTATTACTATTACTACCACCATCACCACCACCGCCACCACTACTACTACTACTACTACTACTACTACTACTACTACTACTACTACTACTACTACTACTACTACTACTACTACCACCACCACCACCATCACTACTACCACTACCACCACTGCTACTACTACTACTACTACTACTACTACTACTGCTACTACTACTACTACTACTACTACTACTACTACTACTACAGTGCCACAGTAATATAACAATGACACGGTACGCAGAACATCACCATCAGTAATAAGAACAAGCAGAACAGAAACCAACCGACCAAACAACAACAAAATGAAGAGAGAGAAAAAAATGACTTCCACCACAATTTACTTCATCTACTACTACTATTACTACTACTACTACTTTGAATGCAATGAATGACTTTCATTCACTAGCCTAAGACTTTCTTCTACAACTTTACACAACTATAGCATTATGATGATACTCCATAGGAATCGCAGTAGACTAATACTAGTAATAACTAGCACAACAGTGTCAGTTATAGTAGAATACTCCAGAGAGATAGACGCAGAATACTCCTTAGCACAACAGTAGTAGTAGAATACTCCATAAAAACAGCCGTATAATACTCCTTGGCACAACAGTGGTAGGAGAATACTCCTTAGAGAGATAGACGTAGAATACTCCTTAGCACAACAGTAGTAGTAGAATACTCCATAAAAACAGCCGTATAATACTCCTTGGCACAACAGTGGTAGGAGAATACTCCAGAGAAACAGTCGTATAATACTCCTTGGCACAACAGTGGTAGGAGAATACTCCTTAGAGAGATAGACGTAGAATACTCCTTAGCACAACAGTAGTAGTAGAATACTCCATGAAAACAGCCGTAGAATATGTTGACCGGGGATGATGTAGAGCAAGACGACCCAGGAAATTAGAGTTAGAGGGATAGAGGAATGTCTTTGAGCAGGGGGGTGAGGTTTGATGACGGAAGTGGATGGTGGCTGTGTGAGAACAGCAGCCCCTGGACCGAGGGGTCCACAGGGCCACCCGCGGCCACACTCCTAACCGCAGCCGACAACGTGTCCCTGGCTTGTTGGGCCATATTGCCAATTGGCACGTAATCGGTGCCAGGAAGGAGCAGGGTGCCGAAATGGTCCTGGAGCTCCCTCAGGTCCAGGAGTCGCCTGCCCTCCAGCTTGGAAATGTACATGGCCACAAAAAGAAATTCATTCAGTTTCTTCTGGGCCGTCATGTCAAGCGATTTGGCCCGGCAGAATCACCTCTGCCTCCGTTGACCATGCGCGGGGTCCTGCCATAATGTATGGCATACCTCCTTCTTTTAATATCTTCTGCGCTATTTCCTGAAAGTTTGTTTTTTTTGCAGGGGAAATGGGTGAAAGTTGGGATGAGGTGAAGTCCAGTCGCCTCACGGCTCCGAGCGGCGTTTGGGTGTTGTTCGGCGTCTGGGGTGACTGGATCTCTCAGGTGTTCTGGGCAAGCTGGCCTCTATTTCTTCTTCTGGGTGATGCATCTGCACAATGTTTTTCGAAAGGTTCATGGAGGGGAAACTATTCGGCCACTTATTTCCCATTAGGAGTCAATCCCAATGAGAATTTAGCAACAAAACTAAACAAATGGTGGGATGACTTGACACACAGGCCCGCCACCACAGTCCACAACCTGCCCCAACTAAAGCTAGTTAAACAACCACTCAGTTTAGCAACAGGTGTGTCTTTAGCATTGTCACTGCACTTTGCACATCATCTCGATAGGCGCCATAAAGTTGAATGCAATATCCAGCAAGAATGCTAAAGTTTGAAGCTCCCACAAGCTTCAACATGTGAATAACTATATTATCATAAAAAAATAATAATTAAAACTTCATTTTAATTCTGTGTTCTGCTTCCATGATTTCCCACCATCACAATATAATATTGGTATGTTTTGTACTTATTGCTAGACATTTTTCAGATTTAGTTTACACTAACTCCTGGGTTTCCTTTTTCAGATTTTGTTGTTGTTGTTTGTTTCAGAACTGCCTCATCACTGGATTTTTTTCACCCACGCTGGAACCTGAACACCCTTGTAGGGCATTAACTTGTCCACATGGTGTGCCTTTGCTTCACTTTTGGCTGACTTCTGAATCATATACGTCAGGTCATCTAGTCTCTTTGTTACCAAGAAAGGGCCTTTCCACCGACATGTGAGCTTCTGACAAATGCTGATCTTCCTTCTAGGTTCAAATAACCACACCAGCTGACCAGGAGTAAACTGTCGTTTTCTCGCGAAAAGGTCATAGTGTCTCTTTTGGTATGCCGCATTTTTCTTCAGGTGCTGCCTCGCGATGTCGTGGGCTCGTTGGAGATCCTCTTCCAGTTTCTGTACATAGTCTAGAACAAAGTGTCCCGAGTCCTCTTCTTTTGGCGAACCTATCACGGCTTCCATGGGGAGAGTAATCTCCCTTCCAAGGACCATTTTGTTAGGACTTTGACCCGTAGAGCTGTTCTGAGATAATCTATAGGCCATCATGACTTGTGGCAAGCATGTGTCCCACAGGCGCTGGTTTTGTTTACAGTACATGGCCAGCATAGTGGTTAATGTCCTGTTAAACCTTTCTACACTGCCATTTGACTGTGGGTGATAACTGGATGTCCTTGTTTTGTCAATATGTAGCAGCTCGCACAATGTTTTGAACAAATGGCTCTCAAAATTTCGTCCTTGATCGGTTAATATTTGAAGAGGTGTGCCGAAACGACACACAAATTCATTTACCAACACATCTGCAACAGTTTTTGCTTCCTGATTTGGTATCGGAAAAGCCTCTGTCCATTTGGTGAACAAATCTGTGATGACTAATATGTATCTGTTGCCCTTTTGAGACAAAGGAAGGGGGCCCAAGATATCGAGAGCAATACGTTCCATGGGTTCTCCAACACTGTATTGTCCCAATGCAGCATGATACTTTGTCCTTGTCATCTTCCGAGGTGCACAGTCATCACATTTCTGTATGTAACTAGTTATACTATCTTTCATGTGAGGCCAATAAAATTGTTTTTTCATTTTCTCCAGACATTTCTCGGTGCAAAGATGGGTGGCTGTGGGTACATCATGGTAGTGTTTTAACACTTGGGCACGCATGGGTTCTGGCACGACAATTTGCAGTTGAGGATGTCCACCAACTTCGGCACGTTTCCGATAAAGTACTCCTTCTATGATAACCAGTCTGTCCCAGCTTGACCACAAGGTTTTCAACTCTTGTTTAAGGCTGGATACCTCCTTCCATGCAGGTCGGGTATGAGTACGTTCAAGGGCTCGAAAAATCGGTCCTATATTTTCATCCTCCAGTTGAGCTTGCCTCAAAGAATCATGGTCAAATCCTTCCAGTATTAGAGGAGCTGAAGTTGTAGTGAACTTTTCGCCAAGAGGGTTTGTGGTTGTGTTCACTGGTGAGTCAGGTGCGTGGCTTGGACCCGGTTGAGGTTCTGGCGGATGCGGTGCATGGCTTGAACCTGGTTGGGGATCTGGTGGACTCGGAGCCTGGTTCAGGCCTGGCTGGGGATCCGGTGGATGGGGCACATGGCTTGGACCCGGTTGGGGATCCTGCGGACCCGGTTGAGGCTTTGACGGCTGTTTAGAGCCTGATCGTGTGCTTACTGTGCACATCAAGTTTCCAATCGTTGAATCTTGGTTGGACAATTGTTCTTTGCTCACACAGCTACTGCTGATGGTTTCTTCCACATTTTCTTTTTCCCATTCTTCCTCACTTCTCTGAGTTCTAGTGCAAACTTTACAGGGCAAGCGAGAGAGTGCGTCCACGTTCCTGTGTTGGGTGCCCGGGCGATGGATGATCGTGAAATCCCTCTTATAGCTGGCAAGAAATCTTAAAGACACACTGACGCACCACGATTAAGTCCCTTGTTTTTTTTCTGGGTAGCTGTGACCCACATACAAATGTCCCCCAACTTCAAATTGAGGCTGTTCTTTAAAATTATGTTTCGTTTTCAATTTGGGGACATTTGTGTGGGAGTCAAACCTGGTCAAAACAAGATTTCTTACCAGCTATAAGAGGGAAAACACGTGAAACCCGTGATTTTGACACGTGACCTGGTGGGTCTTTAAGAAATCTTCCTAGCATAAGAGGGAATGTGACACGTGACGTGGGGGGGTCTTTAAAAGGACTTCAGGCACGTCAGAATCGGACCTCTGATGTAGTCGTGTTTTCTTCAATGTTTTGTCACGTTTCATATCAGTCAGTCTGTGTGCGTGTTTTTGTCTGTCTGTCGGTGTGTCTGTCAGTCCCCTTTCGCCTTTGTTTCCACTCAAATTGTGTTTCGTTGTTCGTTTGTTTGCTTTGCTTTCTGTTTTGTACAAATGTTTCTGTAGTTTACATGCAAATCAGATACACGTACAGATCAAAGGAATCAGAGAGAGAGAGAGAGAGAGAGAGAGAGAGAGAGAGAGAGAGAGAGAGAGAGAGAGAGAGACAGAGAGAGAGAGAGAGAGAGACAGAGACAGAGACAGAAAGAAAGAAGTTTAAGGGCAAAACGGCCCTTCCACTTTTTCTGCGTTAGGCAAAGGGTAAAATAGGAAAGGACAGAGTGGAAAGGGACCAATCGGGTTGTTTTTGAAGAACGTATGAGTATACTGACTTTCAAAAAAGAAACGCGAATGAAATGAGAACATTTCAAACCGCGTTTTCAGTGCTTTAACTGCCATTCATATACTTGGCGATGAAGTAATTTCATAGCCCAAGGTCCGAAATCTTATGCAATGTAAACATATCATGCACAGCATTAGAAATGCGCCGATGGGAACCTATTTAAGACGGTACCCTCAATGCTGAAATGTGTTGCATTTGTCCTATACCGTGCCGATATAATTTCAAGGAGAGTAGTGTTCAGACATGGCTAACGAATGAAACCGCACTCTAAATGTTCTTCTCACCCTTGTCATTTGCGCATAAAAGAAATCCAAAAATTTAGCCAATGACTACATAAAAGTTAGAACTGTAATGAAAGACAGTATTACTATCATTACACACGATCAATCAAATCAAATCAAATCAAATCAAATTCACTTCATTATCTCCCAAGGAGAAAATGTTGTTCAGGTGCCAGAATAACAAAGACATCCACATTCAGTATGCATGAATAGGAGCAAAAGTTACACATAATACACGCTTAAAGATACACATTATATGTGAATACATACACATCGCTAATAAACTTTCAGGTTAATTAATGGGGCAGTTCCTTAGGCAGAAGCAGTTACGTCTTGCGTCACTAAAGTGGGGCTAAGCCGCCATATTGGAGTCACGTGATTTCTGAGAGGCTTCGATGAAGCTACGGGTCATCACCGTCTGTCTGAAGACCCTCAACATGCTTGCACAATTTCTGCCGACGACGCATTCAAGAAAAAATATACAATGTATATCCTCCATATTTGTTTTTGCAAAGCTACCCCATTGACCTTGACATTGGACCTGGTCACGTGACCAGTGACATATTTTGTCCCAAAAAATACTCATTGCACTTTTCCCATGATGGGAAATCATGAGAAAAGATCAGTTAGTGTTTTGGGGACACAATGTGTCACTGCTCACGTGACCAGGTCTAAAGAGAAATTAAATGGGATAATTGACAGAAGAAGAAGAAGGGGGAGGGGAGGAATCAAAAACAACGAAGACAGAAGAAACAGAAAACAACAAGACCAATATGGGTCTTATCGCTGTTTGGGTGAAGCTGCTCGCACTCATTAGCATGCCAAACCGAGCTCACTCATATCATATCATATCAGTTTACGCTCTGTATGCTTATTGAAGCCTTTTGCCCTCTAGATCTTTTTCACGTGTAGTATAAATTGATATTTTGTTTTGGCCTGTGAATTACTTTGGCTTTTGTGCATTGATTTTTTTTTTCTTCTCCAAATACTAGTATAGTCATACTAGTATTAATGTTTTTTGTCAATAAGATTTTTGAACATATTTAGTGATTAGACATTTTACTGTTTCATTAGATAAATTGTTCCATGCAGTTATTACTCTGTTAGTACAAATGTTTTTAGCTGAACGACCGTTATTTAGGTGTTTTTTTAGTTGGTTTGAAACTATGCCCTCGTGTTCTTTCCTCAGCAGTTATAGTTAGTGAAGTTTTGGTTGTGAAGCATAATCACACCAAGCTTATTAGCTCACCAAACCAGGAATAGCTGTTTGAGTGAAGCTGCTCGCACTCATTATTAGCATACCAAACCGAGGTCATTACTATATTTAGCATACCAAACTAAGCTCATTAGCATAATATCAAACCGAGCTCATTAGCAACACCAAACCGACCTGGTCACAAACGCTGACAAAAATAGCTCGCCATGACCTCTTCTTTACCCGGATTATGCCCTAAATATAGCAAGGAAACACTGTATTGCTAGTATCCCCTTTCCCCCTAATATTTGTAATCCACACTGCAACGGCACCTAGCTGACAAATCCGGAAAATCTAAAGCCCCAGTCCCAATCAGACAAGAAAGGTTACCTAGTAGGTCTATTATTATAATAAGCGGGTGATACTTCGGTGATCAAAGATCGCGCAGGATAATGACAAATGACGTCACTAGACACGGCGACACCTTTATATAAATAATGTATGGAAACGGGAGAACTGAAAAGTGTCACTCTGTGTGTGTGTGTGTGTGTGTGTGTGTGTGTGTGTGTGTGTGTGTGTGTGTGTGTGTGTGCGCGCGCGTGCGTGCGTGTGCGCGTGCGTGCGTGCATGCGTGCGTGCGTGTGTGTGTGATGTCAGAGGTCATTGATTTTAAATGTAAGAGGTTGGGAAGTCAATGTAAAAGAGATCAGATGTTCATGTTAAGCGTAGTTCCTTCTCAGAGTCAATCAAAAACTAAAAGGAAAAGAAAAAGGAAAAGAAAGAAAACATACTTGGGAAATTTTCGGCCAGCTTACTGCTGGCCTTCGTCAACCCACACTGAGTCAGAAGTCCTGGGGGCTGTTGGTGTGTCCCCTTGAGTTGTGTCTACTGAACCACAATTCACAAAAAGGAAAGTCAAAGAGGCAATAGAAATTAGAGAGAGAAGACCAAGCCTAAACAGGGACTCAGGTTATGATCTACCCATCCTATACAACAGTGTGCTGAACCAGACCAGCTGTGAACACAACTCAAGGGGTGACGCCAACAGCCCCCAGACTTCTGAGCCAGTGTGGGTTGAGGAAGGCCAGCAAAGCTGGCCGAAAATGTCCCAAGTATGTTTTCTTTCCTTTCCTTTTTCTTTTCCTTTTAGTTTTGATTGACTCTCAGAAGGAACTACGCTTAACATGAACACACCAGAGTCGGAAAGTGTATTTACTCAAATCAGATATCCAGTTGAGAGAGACAGACAGACAGATAGAGACTGAAAGAGAGAGAGAGAGAGGCAGAGAGATAGACACAGATAGAGACAGAGAGAGACAGACACATAGAGAGAGAGAATGATAATTCATTTATGCGGTTCTACATGTGATGTTATGAAAGTTCCATTTC
>CM065704.1:23782855-23795492 GCA_017654935.2 Phymorhynchus buccinoides
GTTTGTTTTGCTTCGATTTTGGAATCCACATTATAACCAAACTAATAGTTTATGCAACTTTTCAATAATTCAGAAGCAATTTTGATAAACTTAAAAATAATAACTTAAAGGAACAAAAACAATACTTTAATTTATTATTTTATAATTCTCTGATTACCTGCCCACTGTCGCCACAAGACATCAACCTTTCTCCACTGCACGGCGGATGAACACAGAAGTCCTCATCACTCCCGTCAAAACAATCCGCGTGGTAATCACACACCAGAGTGAAGGGCAGGCGCTCTCCTTCCGTGGAGCACAGAAAGTACAGAGAGTCTGACGTGTTTGGGGCCGAGCACCACGATGACGTCAGAGCTGTCATTGCGTCACCGAGGATGTGAAAATTGACGTCACTTTTACCCCAGCATTCACTCCGTGTGTCACAAGCCAGGAACTCTGGCACCCAGTGGTTACCAGGGCAACGGATGAAGTGATCAGGGTAGGTATGGTTGGAGCCAGAAATGTCAACCAGGGTGATTGGCTCCGGTCCTTTCAGTTGTTGCTGACGGTGCTGCGCTTTGACCATTGGCGTGATTGGCTTTGGTCCTTTGGTTTCCTGCGGAAGGTGCTGCCCTTTCTCTGGCTGGTCATGGCCAGGGCTGGAGGGCATCTCGCACAGATAATAGAACAGCTTGGGGCTGCACGAGTCCTCTGGCACGTGCACACTGCGTCTGTCTTTGTGGGTCATGGCCCCGCAATAAGGGGGAGGGATGATTCTGACATCTGTCAGTTTATATGCGTCTATAAGAGAAACCAGTCCGAGCCAAGCAAGCAAGCAGAGAGAGAGAGAGAGAGAGAGAGAGAGAGAGAGAGAGAGAGAGAGAGAGAGAGAGAGAGAGAGAGAGAGAGAGAGAGAGAGAGAGAGAGAGAGAGAGAGAGATGTAATCTGTACTTAAAGCTGTAATTGAGAGAGAGAGAGAAGAGAGAGAGAGAGAGAGAGAGAGAGAGAGAGAGAGAGAGAGAGAAGAGAGAGAGAGAGAGAGAGAGAGAGAGAGAGAGAGAAGAGAGAGAGAGAGAGAGAGAGAGAGAGAGAGAGAGAGAGAGAGAGAATGCGAAATAGTTTATTGCTGTAGAGAACAAAACTCCTAATTAGTAATTCTGCGCTATGCACGAACAAAACCGACAACACAAGATTGACGCTCTCTTGTACAGTCCAATATGGGTTTATAAGAGAGAGAGAGAGAGAGAGAGAGAGAGAGAGAGAGAGAGAGAGAGAGAGAGAGAGAGAGAGAGAGAGAGGAGTGATAGCCTTTCCACGTTCATGTGCACTTAAGCATTAAATGCTGTGGTCCATCATTCAATGTCATAACATAGATCCTAAGCAGTGTGACTGTGTGAGTGTGTTTGATGGCTTTCTACATTAACGCACCTTTAAGCTTGCAATTGTGTACTTCATTGAAAATGTATGAATCATCCCCTATTGTTTAATGGTACACATTCCGTAATTGTGATAAAGTGTATAACACAAGCAACCACGGACAGTCGTGCATGCTTTTCGTGTGTTTTTTGTCTGTTGTCCGTCACCATAGGTGATCGGACTTTGCGATGGGCTGGTTTGTATTTTTGTTTGTTTGTTGTTGTTTTTTTGTTGTTTTGTTTTTTAGTTTTTTCTGTCTGTCCCAAGGATATCTCCCGAACCGCTTGACCAAATCGCGTCAAATTGTGTGTGCTGGTGTGTCACCATGAGAGGAAGGCATCCGCGCAAACCTTTTTGCCGTCGTGACCTTGACCTTGGCGTACGACCTTGAAAACCGAAAATATTTAAGGGGCCATAACTCCCACACCGTTGGTGTTAGAGTCTTCAAATTTGGCATGTAGGTACTTTGGCTTATGCCCGTTCTGATGGTGGCATACCGATCAAGGTCAACGTCACGGTCCGAGAGATCGGTAGGCCTTGAAAGTGGTAGGGGTCTACAAATTGGGTTTTAAGCCATATTTTCCACATTTGTACTTGACAGAAGCGCTTCAGATTGTGTGTGGTACTGTATACCCTAGAGAAGAAAACATCCGAGCATAAATTATCACCATGCTGATCTTGACCTTGAAGTGTGACCTTGAAAACTGAAATTTCCTTCTTTGCGCTATATGTTTCTTCTTTCTCTCTGTCCCAAGGATATCTTCTGAACGGGTTGGCACAATCGCTTCAAATTTTGTGTGAGGTGTGCCACCTTAATAGGAAGAGACATGAATAATCAAGGTCAAGGTCAAGGTCATGACCTTGACGTACGACCTTGAAAACCGAAAATCTTTAAGGGGCCATAACTTCCACACCGTTGGTCTTAGAGTCTTCAAATGTGGCATGGAGGTACTTTGGCTTATGCCCTTTCTGATGATGGCATACCGATCAAGGTCAAGGTCACGGTCCGGGAGATCGATAGGCCTTGAAAGTGGTAGGGGTCTACAAACTGGGTTTTAAGCTTTATTTTCCACATTTGTACTTGACAGAAGCGCTTCAGATTGTGTGTGGTACTGTATAACCTAGAGTAGAAAACATCCGAGCATAAATTATCGCCATGCTGACCTTGACCTTGAAGTTTGACCTTGAAAACCGAAATTTCCTTTCTTTGCGCTATATATTTCTTCTTCAAGCTGTATCTCGTGAACTAGAAGACAGAATCCTGTAGAATCTTCCACATTTTGTGTCAGGATGTGACACTCTACGGGGTGTCGCAAGTGCGTGGCATTGCTGGTGACGGACATGTTTGCCGCTCGGCGACGCCCTTGTTTATTCCTGTGGTTGTTGTTTTGCCTTACTGTATTTTCCTTTCTTTCATTTTTTTTGTACTGAAATGTCTATGTTTTTATTTTCTCCCGTGAGCTTTACTATGCGTATATAAACAAACTGGAAACATGAAAATAAGAACCATCAAAATGAGAGAACATTCAAGTAAGAGGAATCCAGTATAGTAGCCATTTTGTTCGTTGCTAATCCAGTTAAATTACTTACAATCCTTAAATTCACGATGCTTGGAAAACGTCACTCTTGGGTGGTGGTATATTGCCTGGTCTTCCCATTGAAACATACCTCTATATCTGAAAAGTATAACCAAAGACAGTAACCATTTCACCGCCAAAGTCACATTTTAGCACCACAGTCATTTAACACCTATGTCACTAAAAGGCATCAAATTGGGGTCTATTATCTAAAGATCCTATTGTCTTAGTTTTGGGAAGTAAGGATAGAACTTATTTTACATATATGTCACAGAAGAATCCCCAATACTGCAGATGGATTTTGTTCTCTACCCTTGTAAACTTAATGGACATTTTGGGCTAAAGTATGGCTGGCGGTGAAAGGGCTACGAGTATCCCAAAACACTCTGTCTCTGTCTGTGTGTGCTTGCAAGCATACCTGCGCGAGTATGGTAAGGTGGGGGAAAACGCCCCCCTCCCACCCCCCACCCCCTAAGCAAGAAATCCTTTATTGCTCTTCTCTTTAAACCTACAGACATGTTGTATTCAATGTAAACGATAGAGGCCCAGGCACTCTACAACACATCCTAACCTACAGACATGTTGTATTCAATGTAAACGACAGAGGCCCAGCCACTTTACATGTTGTATTCAATGTAAACGATAGAGGCCCAGGCACTCTACAACATATCCTAACCTACAGACATGTTGTATTAAATGTAAACGATAGAGGCCCAGCCACACTACAACACATCCTAACCTACAGACATGTTGTATTCAATGTAAACGATAGAGGTCCAGGCACTCTACAACACATCCTAACCTACAGACATGTTGTATTCAATGTAAACGATAGAGGCCCAGGCACTCTACAACACATCCTAACCTACAGACATGTTGTATTCAATGTAAACGACAGAGGCCCAGACATGTTGTATTCAATGCGATAGAGGCCCAGGCACTCTACAACATATCCTAACCTACAGACATGTTGTATTCAATGTAAACGATAGAGGCCAGGCACTCTACAACACATTCCTAACCTACAGACATGTTGTATTCAATGTAAACGATAGAGGCCCAGGCACTCTACAACACATCCTAGCCTACAGACATGTTGTATTCAATGTAAACGATAGAGGCCCAGGCACTCTACAACACATCCTAGCCTACAGACATGTTGTATTCAATGTAATCGATAGAGGCCCAGGCACTCTACAACATATCCTAACCTACAGACATTTTGTATTCAATGTAAACGATAGAGGCCCAGCCACACTACAACACATCCTAACCTACAGACATGTTGTATTCAATGTAAGCGATAGAGGCCCAGGCACTCTACAACACATCCTAACCTACAGACATGTTGTATTCAATGTAAACGATAGAGGCCCAGGCACTCTACAACACATCCTAACCTACAGACATGTTGTATTCAATGTAAACGATAGAGGCCCAGGCACTCTACAACACATCCTAACCTACAGACATGTTGTATTCAATGTAAACGATAGAGGCCCAGGCACTCTACAACACATCCTAACCTACAGACATGTTGTATTCAATGTAAACGATAGAGGCCCAGGCACTCTACAACACATCCTAACCTACAGACATGTTGTATTCAATGTAAACGATAGAGGCCCAGGCACTCTACAACACATCCTAACCTACAGACATGTTGTATTCAATGTAATCGATAGAGGCCCAGGCACTCTACAACACATCCTAACCTACAGACATGTTGTATTCAATGTAAACGACAGAGGCCCAGGCACTCTACAACACATCCTAACCTACAGACATGTTGTATTCAATGTAAACGATAGAGGCCCAGGCACTCTACAACACATCCTAACCTACAGACATGTTGTATTCAATGTAAACGACAGAGGCCCAGGCACTCTACAACACATCCTAACCTACAGACATGTTGTATTAAATGTAAACGACAGAGGCCCAGCCACACTACAACACATCCTAACCTACAGACATGTTGTATTCAATGTAAACGATAGAGGCCCAGGCACTCTACAACACATCCTAACCTACAGACATGTTGTATTCAATGTAAACGATAGAGGCCCAGGCACTCTACAACACATCCTAACCTACAGACATGTTGTATTCAATGTAAACGATAGAGGCCCAGGCACTCTACAACACATCCTAACCTACAGACATGTTGTATTCAATGTAAACGATAGAGGCCCAGGCACTCTACAACATATCCTAACCTACAGACATGTTGTATTCAATGTAAACGATAGAGGCCCAGGCACTCTACAACATATCCTAACCTACAGACATGTTGTATTCAATGTAAACGATAGAGGCCCAGGCACTCTACAACACATTCTAACCTACAGACATGTTGTATTCAATGTAAACGATAGAGGCCCAGGCACTCTACAACACATTCTAACCTACAGACATGTTGTATTCAATGTAAGCGATAGAGGCCCAGGCACTCTACAACACATCCTAACCTACAGACATGTTGTATTCAATGTAAACGATAGAGGCCCAGGCACTCTACAACACATCCTAACCTACAGACATGTTGTATGCAATGTAAACGACAGAGGCCCAGGCACTCTACAACATATCCTAACCTACAGACATGTTGTATTCAATGTAAACGACAGAGGCCCAGGCACTCTACAACATATCCTAACCTACAGACATGTTGTATTCAATGTAAACGATAGAGGTCCAGGCACTCTACAACACATCCTAACCTACAGTCATGTTGTATTCAATGTAAACGATAGAGGCCCAGGCACTCTACAACATATCCTAACCTACAGACATTTTGTATTCAATGTAAACGATAGAGGCCCTAGCCACATCCCAACCTACAACATGTTGCACTATTCAATGTAAACCTCCCTCAACCTACAGACATGTTGTATTCAATGTAAACGATAGAGGCCCAGGCACTCTACAACATATCCTAACCTACAGACATGTTGTATTCAATGTAAACGATAGAGGCCCAGCCACACTACAACATTAATCCTAACCTACAGACATGTTGTATTCAATGTAAACGATAGAGGCCCAGGCACTCTACAACATATCCTAACCTACAGACATGTTGTATTCAATGTTAAACGATAGAGGCCCAGCCACACTTCAACATATCCTAACCTACAGACATGTTGTATTCAACGATAGAGGCCCAGGCACTCTACAAACATATCCGAACCTACAGACATGTTGTATTCAATGTAAACGATAGAGGCCCAGGCACTCTACAACATTTATCCTAACCTACAGACATGTTGTATTCAATGTAAACGATAGAGGCCCAGGCACTCTACAACATATCCTAACCTACAGACATGTTGTATTCAATGTAAACGATAGGGGCCCAGCCACACTACAACACATCCTAACCAACAGACATGTTGTATTTCAAATGAAAAACGATACAACATCGGATTAGAGGGGCCCCAAAGGCCCTTCTTACACACATAGTATCCTAAAACCGTAAACCCCGGGGAACTGTTGCATTCCAAATAATAACAACGATTGTTAGAGGCCCAAGGGCCAACCATTCTTAACAAAAACATATCATAAACCACCCTACAGGACCATTGTTGTATTTTTCCCCCCCCCCCCCCCCCCCAAATTGTAAAACCCTCTCGGGAACCAAGGAAAAGCCCAGGCCAACTTTTACAACCAAAAAAACATTTTCCTAAACCTACAAGACATGTTGTAGTCAATGTTAAAAAACGGGGGATAGAGGGGGGCCCAGGGGCCCCCCACTCTTTCAACTATCCCTAAACCTCCACCCAGGGGACATGTGTATTCGATGTAAAAACAGATAAGAGGGGCCCCCAAGGGCAACCTCTACCAAACATATCATAACAAACCTCTACCTCATGTTTTTGTATTTCAATGTTAAAACACGAATAGAGGGCCAGGGCACTCTTACAACCATAAAAATTCCTAAAAACTACAGGGGACCATGGTTTGATTCAATGTAAAAGGGAATGAGAAGGGGGGGCCAATGGCACCTTCTACAACACATTATTCCTAACCTACAGGGGGAAACCATGTTGTATTCAAACGTAAACGAATAGAGGTTGCCAGGGCTTAAACTCACCAAAAAAAAACATATTATTCATAACCTACAGGACATGTCTGTAACTTTCCAAATGTAATCGATTACGGACGGTTCCAGGGCAACCCTCTACCAAAAAAAAGCATATCCTAAACCCTACCACAGACAGTTGTTTATTTTCCAAAATGGTAAAACGATAGAGGGCCCCAGGGGGCACTCTACAAACCATATCCTAAAAACACCTTTACCAGGGTGGGAACATGGTTTGGGTATTCATCAACGGTAAAACGATAGAAGGGAGGGTCCAGGGCAATTCTTTTACAAAAAAACATAATCCCCTTAACCTTTAACAGGACATTGTTTGTAAATTCGGATTCGTAAAAAAAAAAAAACAAATGTTCGTAAATCGATAGAGGGGCCCAAGGCCCAAATTCTCTAAAAAACCAAAACTTAAAATTCCTAAACCTACAGGGGGGGACATGGTTGTATTTCGGATGTAAAAAACGAGTAGACGGGGGGCCCCCAGGGGTGGGCCCACTCTACAACCCCATTTTCCTAACCTTACCAAGGTGGGGGGGGGGAACATTTGGTATTCAATGTAAAAAAAAAAACGGATAAGGAAGGCCCCAGGCACTCTAAACAAAAACATAAATCCTAAACCTACCCAGGGGGGGGGAAGGACATGGTTTGTATTACAAATGTTAAAACGATAGAGGGTCCAGAGGGCCACCCCTCTTACAAAAAAAACCATTATTTCCTACAACCTTTACCAGGACATGGTGTATTCGATTTGGTTGTTTGGTAAAAAGATTTAGGAGGGGGCCCCAAGGCCCACTCTACCACAAAAACATAATCCTAAAAACCTTTACCCAGGGGGTAAATGTTGTATTTTCAACGAAAAACAGATTTAGGGGGTCCAGGGCATTCTAACCACAAAACCCCCCCCCACCCAAATATTTCCGTACTTTACTCAGGAAACATCATGGTTGTATTCGATGTTGGTTAAAAAACCGATAGAGGGGCCCAAGGGGGCACCTTCTAAACCAAAAACATATTCCCCCTAAACCATAACAGACACTTGTTTGTTTTTGTATCGAGTGGGTTTGGTAAAAAAAACGGATAGGAGGGGCCCCAGAGGGGCAACATCTTACAAAACATCCTAAAAAACCTTCCTAAACCAGAGGGGGGGTGGGGGGAACATTTTTTGTTATTTCACACACCCCGTCAACAAACGATAGGAAAGGTTCCCAGGCAAATTTTCTAAAAAAAACATTTATCCATAACATAACAAGGAAAATGTGGTAATTCGATGATGTTTGTGTAAAAAAAAACACGACTAGAGGGGCCAAGGGCACACTCTACCAAACAATATCCTGAACCTATAGGGAACATTGTTGGTAATTCAATGTTAAAAATAACGATAAAGAGGGGCCCAGGCCCACTCTACAAAACATCATCTTCTAAAAACCATTTATATTTGGTGACAAGGGTAAGGAAGAAACAAAAGAAAATCTCTCTTTATTTTTGCTTTCTTTTGTTACGCAAACGGAAAAGGGCCAAATACATGTGCAGAAAAAGTTAGCCTTTTTTATGACCCCCACCTTCCCCAATTTTATATGTATGTTGTGTTATCCAGTTTATAATTCCATCATTTTTAAGCCTATTGCAGTCTAATTTTTCCACTTGCTTTTGCTAGGGGCCGTTGGTGCTGTTCAAAATTTTTTTGGTATGTGGATCAAGGGGGGGGGGGACAGATTGGAAAGAAAATAGGGCTCTGCCTCTTAACAAATTCTTTTTTTTTCCTTGTAAAAAATTTTAAAAACTATTTACAAAATTATTTTAAAGTTTTCAGTCCTTAGTTACGGGTTTGTATGGGTTTTCCTGTTCATCGCGTTTCTATGTTCTCTTCTCTCTCCTCTCCTCTCTCTCTACTATCTCTCCTTCTCTCCCCTCTCTCTTCTCTCCTTCTTTCTCTCTCTCCCTCCTCCTCCCTCTCTTATTTCTTTTTCTTGTTTGCAATAAAAATAGGTTGCTTTTGACATTTGGTTTTAATATAATTTGGAAAATACCACAATGGACTGGGCGGAGGGGCAGTCTAGGGTAGCAAATTATGGGGAATGAAAATCCACTTTGTTTGGTTTATTATTTTTGCTGTATTTACAAAAAGTTTATGTACTTTTTTTCCCGCTTCGGCTTTGATTATTTAGTTAATTTTCACAAAAATCCCAATACGGGGGTTTCCCCTGGCCATGAAAGATGTATTGTCAACTGGGCAAATTAAAACCCATTTGGTTCAAGTGCAAGTCTGTTCAAGTCTGAGTTATCTACGCTCTTTCTCATTTTCCAAAAAAATTGTTATTGGCCCATGCTTGTGTCCTTCTCTTGTTCTTTATAAAAATTCTATTTGTCTCTGTGGTGTTTGTGGTCTGCCTGTCTTTGTCTTCTACGTTCCCTCCTAATAAAAAAAAAAAAAATTATCCTAATTGGGCACACTGGTTTTCGGTACTTCCTTTTTATCCCTAATACTTTCAAAGGTCTATTATCATCATTTTGAACAGGCGGTTTTTTTCTTTCTTCTGTCGTGGTCTAAGTTTCTGTTCTCTCTGCTGATGTCTCTTCTGTACTCTCTCCTTCTCTCTCCCTCTCCTTCTTTTCTTCCCTTCTTCCTTCCCTCTCTCTCCTCTCTCCTCTTCACTTCTCCACCCCCCTTTTCTCCCCAACACTCTTCCTCTATCTAAACCGCCCCCCCCACCATGGGGGGGAACCCATTGGGGACTAAGGACTATTCATTTTAAAACACCATTTCAGTGGTTCAGTGTCTCACAGCGTTACTTTCTCTCTCTCTTCATGAAAAAAAAAATGCTTTGTGGCAAAAGGAAACACAAACCTACATTATAACAGATTACAAGACTTATTCTGGGGGATGATTGTAGTAATGTCTTCAGGTTCTCCCCTATCCCAACGCGCTGGTATCTTAGGCGTTACGTATGACAGGATGACAGATGTATTGGATGGTGCAGTGGGCTTGTAGACTGGATTCCTACCCACGCGCTACCTGCGTATCTAGCGGGGGACCAGTATTACCCTACAGATTAAACAGATAGTAGAGGATGGTTCTTTTTCTTGCAAGGTAGGACTTTAGGGTTCGCCCCTAACACCCCGCGCTGGTATCTGGGGACAGTATACAGAGTACAGATATTAGGATGGTGGCATCTGTAGGCATTTAGCGTCCCTAGCCACCGCACCGCTGCGTGAATCTGGGGGGGGACCAGACTATAAACAGGATGCCAAGATATTTGGGATGGTGGCCAGTGGGCTTGAGGGTCCCCTTTACACACGGCGACACTTAAAGCGCTCTCTGGCGTATAATCCTGGGGACCAGCATCTAACAGATACAGATTATTGGATGGTTGCAAGTGGGCTCTTTAGGGTGTCCCTACCCACGCCGCTGCGTATCTTGGGACCCAGGTTATACAAGATACAGGGATTATTGGATAATGCAATGTGCGGCTTTTAGGTTTTCCCTACCAACGCCGACGCTCTCTTTGCCGTATCTGTGGACCAGGCATTTTTTTACAGGATTAAGGTATTGGATGGTGCAGGTTTAGGGCTTTAGGGTCCCCCTAAACCACGCTGCTGGCGGTTGGTAATCGTGTGGACAAGGCAATAAGCATACAGATAGATAATTGGGTGGTTTTTGCAAGGTGGGAGCTTGAGGTCCCTACCAAAACGGCGGCTGGCGTAATCTGGGGGAACCCAGTATGACAGATATTAGATGTATGGATGGGCCAGTTTGGCTTGTTACGGGTTACCACCACCGCGCCTGGCGTCAAAATCTTCTGGGGGGGGGGGGGAAACACAGGTATATACAGATATTGGAGTGAGATGGTTTTGTTGCAGGTGGCTTTACAGGTACCTTACCCCACGCCGATGGCGTAAACTGGGGTACCCAGTGTATACAGAATTTATGGATGTTTTCTCTTTTGCCGGTGGGCCTTTAGGTTTCCCTAGCCAACCGCCGCACCTTGCTGTATCTGCGGGACCAGTTATTTACAGATACTTGGGATGTGCAAGGTCATGTATGGCTTTAGGTTTCCCCCCTACCCACCCAGCCGCTTGCGTATCTTGGGGGAAACATGTACCGCCCCCCATTCCCATCTGTAACTCACCAGTCACCCCCACCCGGGCCACCCCCTTCACCCGACACATAACATACTAGCGAATGCATCGACGCCCTGAACATGATAGGAGACAATAAAGGACTTTGCGGTAAAATGCAACAGAGCCAGGCCTACGTATGGAACCTAGAGTGGATTCTGTCGATCGGGAAAGACCTTCCAATGAGAAAGGGAGCTGGCAGAATCTGGAGTAGGATATGACGTGGAGTTTGGTTACAAGCCTAGAAGGTAAGCTGACAGAGAGATAGGAACGAATCACCTCATAGAGTGCCTGGTGGTGCAGTTGCGGTCATAGCGACTTGTGATCTGGAGGCCATGGTTGACAGTTCAGAGGCAGCGTACGCGACTCGCGAACATGTCTAAGGACGTGTGTTAAAGCATCTAGGAGATCAGAAGAGAACGCGAGCAGATCAATCAGGGAACTTATGTGATATTTACTAGAAGCAGAGCAGTAGTCTGCTGATGTGCGATACTGACGTTCTCGACAGGAAGCCACGTGATGGCCAGATTCAAGCTGGATAGCGGGCAATAGCGAATCCTGATGAGAATTTGGAGGACGCCTCTTAGTACTAGGTAGAGCGCCACATTGTCACGCAGGCTTTCACACTACAGTCACACTATAATAATAATCAATCACATGAATACTGCGTTATATATGGAGCGGTTCTGCACTGGTCGCGTGGAGCGACCACGGAAGCCTATTTACAGCGCTTGTACAAAAAACATAAATGATCAATAGATGATCATGAATGAGGATAAAACTAAACATACTGCTAGTGTACATAAATGATGAATGGTTTTGGACATGTGTTTAGAAAGTTTATGCCGCGACACATGATTTGTTCGATGCGGCACAGTCAGCAAGAAAGGTCATTACAGCTAGTCTGTCGACGTGGGAGAGTACATGAAGCAGGAGACTTTGGGTAATTAAAGGACGTAACGGTCTGACGCATGCACACTTTACTATGACCTACGAGCTGCTACAGCGAGAGAGTATTGGGATTGTGTAGCAGAGGTAGTTACTTGATGGGCAGCACGCTATTGAGGGTCCGACTGTACGCACGCGAAACCACTGTAGATTGCGCGAGATGACTTGAGACTGGCGACGTATCTGGGGAAGCCATCGTAATTGACAGATGAGAGCAGAGAGTTAGTATGTAGAGTGATTGAGAGTGAATGTATGCGTAACTCGAAGAACAATCAATATGCATATACTACTAAATGTTGTACTTGCTGTGGCTTGTGCTTGTTTGCACACCGTGAAATAGATCAATATATGTATTTATGATTGATGCTGAATGTAGCAAGTTTCATCCTGGTCACGTCGAAGGCGCACACTGTGGATCGAATCATTCTGATTTCTAGTAGCACACTACAAAGTTCTTTTTCTGGATGAGCACTAACTTAAGTACCCCCAGTTCACCTATATGAT
>CM065704.1:23795992-23840520 GCA_017654935.2 Phymorhynchus buccinoides
ACGTTATTTATTCGGGGGAAATCCCATTGTTCATTTCCATGGCTCACTTTTGCAATACTTTCCACCCACACAAGATCAATGCATGCTAGACCACACCAATCATTATTACACTCATAAAATAAAAATAAATGCTGAACCTACGGAACTCTTGTCCCAAATACAGGCACGCACGAGGCGCGCCATGCGCACGCACACTGACTCACACACCTCAGGCCGCAGATCCAAGGTAGGACACGGAGCGGGGTGGATACCTGGATTCCGTTATAGTGCCCCCCCCCCCCCCACCAAATCGCCCCAACTACAAAAATAGAGAGACGGAGAGGGACACAAGTGATTAAGAAAGAAGTCATTATTACCTGAGTTCATTGTTCGTATAGGTACCATTTAAAGGTTGGGGTTTGTTGCACTTTATTGGCTTAAAAAAGCTTCAGCCCCAGGGGGCGTTTGTACCCCTTTTACCCCCAAGACCCCCCCCCCCCCCACAACAACACCCACCCCCCCCCCCCCCACCCCCCCTCTCCCCCTCCCCCCCCCCGCCCCCCCCTGCCCCCGCCCCCCCCCCGTCCCCCCCTACCCCCCCCCCCCCCCCCCCGCCCAACCAGGGGTCATTGCCCCTGTACCCCCACTTGGACAACCCGCCCTTGCTTGTAACCAACCTAACCCCCTGTAACCCCCCATAGGGAACCCCCCACCCACAAACCCACCCCCAACCTAACCCCCCCACCCACCAACCAACCCCCCCAGACACCGTCCCTTCCCCACCCTGCACTCCGACCCCCCACCCGACCCCCCCACCCCCCCCCCCCCCCAAGCCATCGCTTCTTATCTATACCATCCCCGATCCCCGGTCCCGGCGGTTCATGTGTGCGCACGCATTTATACAACACGTAAGTCTGTGCACCTACGCACACACCACAGGCTCTCTCTCTCTCCTCTCATCTCTCTTCTCTCTCTCCTCATCCTCTCATCTCTCTCTCTCTCTCTACTATCCTCATCTGTCTACATCTCTCTCTCTCGTCTCCTCTCTCTCTTCCTCTCCTCTCTCTCTCTCTTCTCTCTCTCATACTAATTAATTTGCGGACCTGTGTTTTAGTTCTGGTGCCTGTTTCGCTTCTGTAGCCTATGGCCTTTTTTTTCTTTCTATGATTGGAATGTATAAGTGTTTTGCCCCCCCCCCCCCCCCCCCCCCCCGCCTCTGAAAGGAGCTGTTGGTCTTATTCAGCAAACTTCTATTTTCCGACCTCTCTCTCTCTCTCTCTCTCTCTCTCTCTCTCTCTCTCTCTCTCTCTCTCTCTCTCTCTCTCTCTCTCTCTCTCTCTTCTCTCTCTCTCTCTCTCTCTCCTCTGTCACTCACATACAAACACACACACACAAGTATGCGCAAAATACAAACAAACACAAACACACACACGCACACAAACCTACACACACACACACACACACACACACACACACACAATCCTCTTCCGCATTAACAAAAGGTCACAGAAACCTGCTTTGCGGGCTTTCATTGTTTTCCTTCACGCCCACGCTATATACCATTAACAATTCCTTTATGTGGTTGACCTTGTAGCTACATGCTTCAGTGGCTGTAAATTGACTTGGGAATCGTGCTCAATCGATACGATGTCGTCACTCTCAAGGGGGGGGTGGGGGGGGGGGGGGGGGGGGGGGGGGGGGGCTTTATATCATAATGGATTGTGAAAGTCACTTCAGCGTCATGAACGGGATGCAAAACAGCTGTTGATGCTCGTAATATTTCATTATTAACTGTTATTAATTAATACCCACCGGAATAGCGATCTGCCCTCTCTGCTATCTGCCTGACACTCATGATCGGAAACGACTGACTGGCATACGTTGTGTTTTAAAGACCCACTGACCCAGCAAGATTAACTCCCTTGTTTTTTTTCTGGGTAGGTGTGATCCACATACAAGTTCCTCCATACACGATCGAGGCTGCTCTTTAAAGTGATGTCTCGTTTTCATGTCAGGGGGAATTTGTATGGGAGTCAAACCTGGTCAAAATAAGATTTCTTACCAGCGACAGATGGAAACACGTGAAACTCGTGATTTTCAATCATGGATCTGGTGGGTCTTTAAAGACCCCCCACGTCACGTGTCAAAATCACGGTTGTCACGTGTTTCCCCTCTTATAGCTGGTAAGAAATCTTAAAGACACACTGACGCACCACGATTAAGTCCCTTGGTTTTTTCTGGGTAGCTGTGACCCACATACAAATAAATCCCCCAACTTCAAATTGAGGCTGCTCTTTAAAATGTTTCGTTTTTCAATTTGGGGACATTTGTTGTGGGAGTCAAACCTGGTCAAAACATGATTTCTTACCAGCTTATAAGAGGGAAAACACGCTGAAACCCGTGATTTTGACACGTGACCTGGTGGGTCTTTAAGAAATCTTCCTAGCATAATGAGGGAATGTGGACACGTGACGTGGGGGATAAGGACTTCAGGCACGGTCTAGAAATGCGCCGATGGGAACCTATTTAAGACGGTACCCTCAATGCTGAAATGTGATGCATTTGTCCTATACCGTGCCGATATAATTTGAAGGAGAGTAGTGTTCAGACATGGCTAACGAATGAAACCACACTCTAAATGTTCTTCTCACCCTTGTCATTTGCGCGTAAAAGAAATCCAAAGATTTAGCCAATGATGACATAAAAGTTAGAACTGTAATGAAAGACAGTATTACTATCATTACACACGATCAATCAAATCAAATCAAATCAAATCAAATTCACTTTATTATCTCCCAAGGAGAAAATGTTTTCAGGTGCCAGAATAACAAAGACATCCACATTCAGTATGCGTGAATAGGAGCAAAAGTTACACATAATACACGCTTAAAGATACCCATTATATGTGAATACATACACATCGCTAATAAACTTTCAGGTTAATTAATGGGGCAGTTCCTTAGGCAGAAGCAGTTACGTCTTGCGTCACTAAAGTGGGGCTAAGCCGCCATATTGGAGTCACGTGATTTCTGAGAGGCTTTGATGAAGCTACGGGTCATCACCGTCTGTCTGAAGACCCTCAACATGCTTGCACAATTTCTGCCGACGACGCATTCAAGAAAATATACAATGTATATCCTCCATATTTGTTTTTGCAAAACTACCCCATTGACCTTGACATTGGACCTGGTCACGTGACCAGTGACATATTTTGTCCCAAAAAATACTCATTGCACTTTTCCCATGATGGGAAATCATGAGAAAAGATCAGTTAGTGTTTTGGGGACACAATGTGTCACTGCTCACGTGACCAGGCCTAAAGAGAAATTAAACGGGATAATTGACAGAAGAAGAAGAAGGGGGGAATCAAAAACAACGAAGACAGAAGAAACAGAAAACAACAAGACCAATATGGGTCTTATCGCTGTTTGGGTGAAGCTGCTCGCACTCATTAGCATGCCAAACCGAGCTCACTCATATCATATCATATCAGTTTACGCTCTGTATGCTTATTGAAGCCTTTTGCCCTCTAGATATTTTTCACATGTAGTATAAATTGATATTTTGTTTTGGCCTGTGAATTACTTTGGCTTTTGTGCATTGATTTTTTAATTTATTTTCTCCAAATGTATGGAGTATAGTCATACTAGTATTAATGTTTTTTGTCAATAAGATTTTTGAACATATTATTTAGTGATGATGCATTTTACAGTTTCATTAGAAAAATTGTTCCATGCAGTTATTACTCTGTTAGTACAAATGTTTTTAGCTGAACGACTGTTATTTAGGTGTTTTTTTAGTTGGCTTGAAACTATGCCCTCGTGTTCTTTCCTCATCAGTTATAGTTAGTGAAGTTTTGGTTGTGAAGCATAATTACACCAAGTTTATTAGCTCACCAAACCAGGAATAGCTGTTTGAGTGAAGCTGCTCGCACTCATTATTAGCATACCAAACCGAGGTCATTACTATATTTAGCATACCAAACTAAGCTCATTAGCATAATATCAAACCGAGCTCATTAGCAATACCAAACCGACCTGGTCACAAACGCTGACAAAAATAGCTCGCCATGACCTCTTCTTTACCCGGATTATGCCCTAAATATAGCAAGGAAACACTGTATTGCTAATATCCCCTTTCCCCCTAATATTTGTAATCCACACTGCAACGGCACCTAGCTGACAAATCCGGAAAATCTAAAGCCCCAGTCCCAATCAGACAAGAAAGGTTACCTAGTAGGTCTATTATTATAATAAGCGGGTGATACTTCGGTGATCAAAGATCGCGCGGGATAATGACAAATGACGTCACTAGACACGGCGACACCTTTATATAAATAATGTATGGAAACGGGAGAACTGAAAAGTGTCACTCTGTGTGTGTGTGTGTGTGTGTGTGTGTGTGTGTGTGTGTGCGTGCGCGTGCGTGCGTGCGTGCGTGCGTGCATGCGTGCGTGCGTGTGTGTGTGATGTCAGAGGTCATTGATTTTAAATGTAAGAGGTTGGGAAGTCAATGTAAAAGAGATCAGATGTTCATGTTAAGCGTAGTTCCTTCTCAGAGTCAATCAAAACTAAAAGGAAAAGAAAAAGGAAAGGAAAGAAAACATACTTGGGAAATTTTCGGCCAGCTTACTGCTGGCCTTCGTCAACCCACACTGAGTCAGAAGTCCTGGGGGGGGGGGGGGGGGGGGGGCTGTTGGTGTGTCCCCTTGAGTTGTGTCTACTGAACCACAATTCACAAAAAGGAAAGTCAAAGAGGCAATAGAAATTAGAGAGAGAAGACCAAGCCTAAACAGGGACTCAGGTTATGATCTACCCATCCTATGCAACAGTGTGCTGAACCAGACCAGCTGTGAACACAACTCAAGGGGTGACACCAACAGCCCCCAGACTTCTGAGCCAGTGTGGGTTGAGGAAGGCCAGCAAAGCTGGCCGAAAATGTCCCAAGTATGTTTTCTTTCCTTTTCCTTTTAGTTTTGATTGACTCTGAGAAGGAACTACGCTTAACATGAACACACCAGAGTGAGAAAGTGTATTTACTCAAATCAGATATCCAGTTGAGAGAGACAGACAGACAGATAGAGACTGAAAGAGAGAGAGAGAGAGAGAGGCAGAGAGAGAGACACAGATAGAGACAGAGAGAGACAGACACATAGAGAGAGAGAATGATAATTCATTTATGCGGTTCTACTTGTGATGTTATGAAAGTTCCATTTCTCTCTCTCTCTCTCTCTCTCTCTCTCTCTCTCTCTCTCTCTCTCTCTCTCTCTCTCTCTCACACACACACACACACACACACACACACACACACACACATGCATACATACATACATACATACATACATACATACATACATACATACACAATCTCTCACATTAACATTCCCTCTTCTTTTTTAACAATGCAAAAATACAAACGGCATACAAGGGACCATACTGGTAAAATCCCCATATTGTCTCTCCCTCCAACAGTATTTTCCCTTGCTCGCTTTGACCTTATCCTTTCATTCAATGTCCTTTTGTTGTTTGATTGGTTGACGTTCGCCTGTAAGGAGCCAGGAGTAAAGTGAAAGCCGAACAAGTAACGATTTTCTACATAAAAGGAAATTCACGGTACAGCTCTTAGTCTTTCGTGGACGACTATGACTCTCAAACTAGGGGTCATTTGCACCGACTCTAGTGCTGCAGCCAAAGGGATTGGTTGGCCTTTATGGACCTTTTCCCAATCCCAGCTTTTCTCAAAATCCTTTCGGCCGAGAGAGTGATGACGTATCCTAGGCAAGGCATCTATCTCCACTATTAACACATTGTAGCCCAACAATCAGAATAGCAGCTACCCCCCCCCCCCCCCCCCCCCCCCCCACTCCCCCCTCTGCTACCTGGCAACCCTAGTCCCCTGTGCTGCACAAACTTAGTACGGAGGAGTAGGAGAAAGTTTGAAGGAAATATAAATGAAAGAGGGGGAAAACGAAAATGGGGAGAGAGAGAGAGAGAGAGAGAGAGAGAGAGAGAGAGAGAGAGAGAGAGAGAGAGAGAGAGAGAGAGAGAGAGAGAGAGAGAGAGAGAGAGAGAGAGAGAGAGAGAGAGAGACTTTATTAGAGAGGAGTAGAGAGATAGAGCCAGATAAGAGACAGAGAGAGAAATCTAGACTGAAGACTGAAAACTTTATTACATAAGGATTAAGCATTTTGGGCCGGGCCCATTCTTCCAATAAGTCAATGGAACGAATGGAATAGACTAAATAAAAAACAATTACGCAAATAGATATAAGCATGCATGAGAGAAGCAAGGCATCAAAGAAGGAAAGAAGAATGGAAAATAGAGAATATTCAGAGAGAGAGAACAGAATACAACAAGTAGTTAAGCACAGAGAGAGAGAGAGAGAGAGAGAGAGAGAGAGAGAGAGAGAGAGAGAGAGAGAGAGAGAGAGAGAGAGAGAGAGAGACGATCTAAGCGAAATATAAGAAACTGTGACATGGATTGTTATTGAACATATCGCTTCCGCATGGTATTATAGTAAGGAGTGTGACGATTTTGTTGTTGTTACAATATGTATAATTATGTAGGCTATAAACTACTCTCGCTATAAACTATTCTATCCGACGGGTATTATATCTCCAAACAGTTGTATCTTCATTATTGATCAGGGCCTGTATTCACATTTGCGATAATATGAGACTTATCATCATGATACCTTAGAAGTCCTTCTAAAGTCCTATTGAAATCCTACTACTTTAGAAGGACTTCTAAGATATGATGATAAGTCTCACACTATCTCAACGTGAATACAAGCCCTGAATAACAGAGGCGATCTCTTACCATAATACTTCTTAAACATAAAATTACCAACACCACTTGGACACGTGTGTGTGTGTGTGTGTGTGTGTGTGTGTGTGTGTGCGTGCGCGTGTGCGTGCGTGTGCGCGTGTGCGTGCGCGTGCGTGTGCGTGCGTGTGCGTGTGTGTGTATGTGTGTTTGTGTGTGCGTGTGTGTGCGTGCGTGCGTGCGTGCGTGCGTGCGTGCGTGCGTGCGTGCGTGTTGTGTGTGTGTGTGTGTGTGTGTGTGTGTGTGTTTGTGTGTGTGCGTGCGCGCGCTCGCCATTGTCTGTGTTGATTAAGATCCAACATACAAATACCAAGTGCACTCTGTCTTTGAGCTTCCGCGTGTTTGTGTGAATGTGTGTTGTACGGGTGACAATGGTTTGATTATAAAGAATACCTTTAGTTTTAGCATACATGCACACAGGAGAAGAGATGATTTTTTTGAAACATATAAAATACAATAACAGACAAAGCAGTCTAAACAGTATATCACTGTCGGTGTGCGTTCCCCTTCAGGTGAAATCTTAGGCGTTTCAAGACTCTCCGTTTCTGCACCTGCCTTCGTCGTTCGAACACTCCGCTGAACAAATAAAGGTAGGGTGTCACAGCTGCACTGAAGAACACAAAGAAAACTGACAGAGAGTAGAGAACGTCACCAGGCACCCACGCTTCCCGTGACGTCAGCACAGCCCATGACGTCACGAGCCCCCAACAGCAGGCGTCCATGACGATGACGCTGATGACGCGACGTGCTGCGTTGAAGTGGCGAGCCTTGTCCTCGTGGAGCATAACAGCCACAGTGTTGCTGTGGATCAGGATGTAGATGTAGGTCTGTCCTGCCACAGCCAGCACCATCAACGTGCCGTTCACAACCACCAGCAAGCTGAAGGCGTAGTGATGTCCCCCTGGTTGATCCCCTGAGACAGGCAGTGGAATGCAGAGACTGGTCTGACTGAAATCACTGTCTGCTGACACAGCGGGCACCAGGGAGAGACAGACACCTGTCAGCCATGACAGGAGACAGACACATGAACCTACCTTCCTTCTCCTCTCTTCACGTGACCTGTCTGGCCAGGTGAGAACGTAACACTTCTCCAGGGTAATGCTGACATTGAGAAATACAGCCACCTCACAGGAAAGCAGGAAGATAGCTGCTGACACCTTACAGAGGACACTAGATCTCCATACCCTGTCATACCACAGGTAAGAGTCAATGTGTATCTCATCCATCACACTTAGGACTGAGAGGTGTATTCCCATTAAAAATTTAGAGAAACACATGTTAGACATAAATAACGCATTGGTGTCTTTCATGTTGCTTTCTCGGATAAACAACACACACAAAATACAATTACCTAAAATAATCAAAGGTGCTAGAGTGTAAATTAAATTCAGATTCATACTAGTTCCCAGGAGACGTTTACATGTGGAAAATAAAGAAGGAGGACCATGACAGTTCTGTGCGTTCAAGTGATCTGGTAAAGAATCTTCACAACACAGCCTAAAATTGTCCACGTGCAATTCTCTCAGCCTGGTGAATCCCTTCAACGTCCTGTGAGGAAATTCCATCATCTCACTACCACGGAGATCTAGCTTGGTGAGGACAGGATGGTCAAACTGTTCCCCAGACACAGTGAGAGTTCTGCTGCCAGACAGGTTGAGGACAACGAGTCCAGGGAAAGGCTGCAGTCTGTTGAGGTTCAGCTCTGATAGCTCCATATAGGTCAGGTCCAGGACTCTGAGGTTGGGAAATGTAAAGTCAGTGACTGATACACTGATAAAGAGAGAAATCAAAGGATTGCTTGCTAAAACGAAATAATTAAGGTTAGTGACATTTGCAAGAGTATCTAAAGTAACAGAGTTCAGAAGATTTTGGCTGACATCCAGAATTCTTATGTTAGGGAGCATCGGTAAAACCAATTCAGTCAAATTACAGCCAGTCATGTTCAGGGATATCAACATCCTATTCCCAAACAGGCTTTCTGCTTTCACATCACTCCCAGACACATCCAAATAACGAATCTCTAGATATTCCTCTACAGGAAACACCTGACCACAGGTGAAAGCCAGCCCCTGGCAGGAGCAGTGGCGAGGACAAGACAGGGAGCAGTACCATTCATCGTCCTGCTCAGGACAGTGGTTCATACCGTCACACACATGATCTGGGTGAAGACACACCCGAGACTGACGACAGCCAAAGTACCCAGGGCAGGAGTATGTCTCACAGTCCGCCTCATCTTCTTTGTTGGGACAGTCAAAGACACCGTTACACCGCACAAACACTGGGAAATAGAAAGGTACAGAAGGACATTGAAAATGTGTCAGAGGATAATTGGCAAACAAATAAAATGGCAAGTAGGATACTCCCGAATGGTCGTCATTGCTGTTGAAGTCAACTACAGAAGGAAGCACGTAATACTTTTTCCAATTGCCATGGCAATCTATACTAGGGTTGACATGCACTGCGAATTTGCACATTTGTGTGTCCACAGAGTTCTTGCAGTAGGTGTCGAACGAACTGCACCAGTTTGAGTCGTGAATACACTTCAGATAAGTACAAGAAAACGAGAAACCATAATTCTTTAACACATGATTGCATTTGTTTTCAAGTAGGGTGGAACACAGACATACAAATTCTGCACTTCAGAATTGATTAGATCTGCTAAATGTAAACTGTGCTAACACTTGAGCTCACCTGCTATTTCTGCAAAAGAACTCATGTTAAAGTTATCATGATAGTCGAAAAACATAATTCATCCCCACAAGCAGGCCCCATTATTTTAGCTTCCCGTTGAGTTTTTGGTAAATGGCTTTCATCTTCAGCTTAAGTGAGAAGGTGACACTAATACTTTTGTCTTTGTTATAATTAATTAAAAACAATTAAAACACGCATTAGCTGTTCCAAACGTAGGGCCTGCGCCATGAACAATGTATGTTCTTTCAACCTAATTCTTGTCTTTACATACCCCAAAATCTGCCCGTAGGCTGCCATTTGAATCTGTCAACATCGAACACAGAAATAATTTTGTCACAATTCAGCATTGAATCCGTCAGATACAAATACAAATGGTTAACAGTGCCAGGGCTGGTGGTTATCATTTATAGTGCATTACAGAGAAACCATATTCTGTTCATACGAAAACTATAAGACTGTCTGCTCGAACGCCATTTTAATTTTCCTTTCAAGCTTCAACCTTTTTTTAAACAAAATTAATTGGTACATGCATTGATTGAAAATAAGCAATTGAACTATGGTAAACAAAAATTAAATAGCAGAATTCTGAAACCGGATTTTGTCATGGGCACTTGTGGAAAACGTAAACGGTTTGAGTTTGTTTTGCTTCGATTTTGGAATCCACATTATAACCAAACTAATAGTTTATGCAACTTTTCAATAATTCAGAAGCAATTTTGATAAACTTAAAAATAATAACTTAAAGGAACAAAAACAATACTTTAATTTATTTTTTTATAATTCTCTGATTACCTGCCCACTGTCGCCACAAGCCATCAACCTTTCTCCACTGCACGGCGGATGAACACAGAAGTCCTCATCACTCCCGTCAAAACAATCCGCGTGGTAATCACACACCAGAGTGAAGGGCAGGCGCTCTCCTTCCGTGGAGCACAGAAAGTACAGAGAGTCTGACGTGTTTGGGGCCGAGCACCACGATGACGTCAGAGCTGTCATTGCGTCACCGAGGATGTGAAAATTGACGTCACTTTTACCCCAGCATTCACTCCGTGTGTCACAAGCCAGGAACTCTGGCACCCAGTGGTTACCAGGGCAACGGATGAAGTGATCAGGGTAGGTATGGTTGGAGCCAGAAATGTCAACCAGGGTGATTGGCTCCGGTCCTTTCAGTTGTTGCTGACGGTGCTGCGTTTTGACCATTGGGGTGATTGGCTTTGGTCCTTTGGTTTCCTGCGGAAGGTGCTGCCCATTCTCTGGCTGGTCATGGCCAGGGCCGGAGGGCATCTCGCACAGATAATAGAACAGCTTGGGGCTGCACGAGTCCTCTGGCACGTGCACACTGCGTCTGTCTTTGTGGGTCATGGCCCCGCAATAAGGGGGAGGGATGATTCTGACATCTGTCAGTTTATATGCGTCTATAAGAGAAACCAGTCCGAGCCAAGCAAGCAAGCAGAGAGAGAGAGAGAGAGAGAGAGAGAGAGAGAGAGAGAGAGAGAGAGAGAGAGAGAGAGAGAGAGAGAGAGAGAGAGAGAGAGAGAGAGAGAGAGAGAGATGTAATCTGTACTTAAAGCTGTACTTAGAGCTGTAAGAGAGAGAGAGAGAGAGAGAGAGAGAGAGAGAGAGAGAGAGAGAGAGAGAGAGAGAGAGAGAGAGAGAGAGAGAGAGAGAGAGAGAGAGAGAGAGAGAGAGAGAGAGAGAGAGAGAGAGAGAGAGAGAGAGAGAGAGAGAGAGAGAGAATGCGAAATAGTTTATTGCTGTAGAGAACAAAACTCCTAATTAGTAATTCTGCGCTATGCACGAACAAAACCGACAACACAAGATTGACGCTCTCTTGTACAGTCCGATATGGGTTCTATAAGAGAGAGAGAGAGAGAGAGAGAGAGAGAGAGAGAGAGAGAGAGAGAGAGAGAGAGAGAGGGGTGATAGCCTTTCCACGTTCATATGCACTTAAGCATTAAATGCTGTGGTCCATCATTCAATGTCATAACATAGATCCTAAGCAGTGTGACTGTGTGAGTGTGTTTGATGGCTTTCTACATTAACGCACCTTTAAGCTTGCAATTGTGTACTTCATTGAAAATGTATGAATCATCCCCTATTGTTTAATGGTACACATTCCGTAATTGTGATAAAGTATATAACACAAGCAAGCACGGACAGTCGTGCATGCTTTTCGTGTGTTTTTTGTTTGTTGTCCGTCACCATAGGTGATCGGACTTTGCGATGGGCTGGTTTGTATTTTTGTTTGTTTGTTGTTGTTTTTTTTTTTTGTTTTTTTGTTTTTTTTTTTTTCTGTCTGTCCCAAGGATATCTCCCGAACCGCTTGACCAGAATCGCGTCAAATTTTGTGTGCTGGTGTGTCACCATGAGAGGAAGGCATCCGCGCAAAACTTTTGCCGTCGTGACCTTGACCTTGGCGTACGACCTTGAAAACCGAAAATATTTAAGGGGCCATAACTCCCACACCGTTGGTGTTAGAGTCTTCAAATTTGGCATGTAGGTACTTTGGCTTATGCCCGTTCTGATGGTGGCATACCGATTAAGGTCAACGTCACGGTCCGGGAGATCGGTAGGCCTTGAAAGTGGTAGGGGTCTACAAATTGGGTTTTAAGCCATATTTTCCACATTTGTACTTGACAGAAGCGCTTCAGATTGTGTGTGGTACTGTATACCCTAGAGAAGAACACATCCGAGCGTAAATTATCACCATGCTGATCTTGACCTTGAAGTGTGACCTTGAAAACTGAAATTTCCTTCTTTGCGCTATATGTTTCTTCTTTCTCTCTGTCCCAAGGATATCTTCTGAACGGGTTGGCACAATCGCTTCAAATTTTGTGTGAGGTGTGCCACTTTAATAGGAAGAGACATGAATTATCAAGGTCAAGGTCAAGGTCATGACCTTGGCGTACGACCTTGAAATCCGAAAATCTTTAAGGGGCCATAACTTCCACACCGTTGGTCTTAGAGTCTTCAAATGTGGCATGGAGGTACTTTGGCTTATGCCCTTTCTGATGATGGCATACTGATCAAGGTCAAGGTCACGGTCCGGGAGATCGATAGGCCTTGAAAGTGGTAGGGGTCTACAAACTGGGTTTTAAGCTTTATTTTCCACATTTGTACTTGACAGAAGCGCTTCAGATTGTGTGTGGTACTGTATACCCTAGAGTAGAAAACATTCGAGCATAAATTATCGCCATGCTGACCTTGACCTTGAAGTTTGACCTTGAAAACCGAAATTTCTTTCTTTGCGCTATATATTTCTTCTTCAAGCTGTATCTCGTGAACTAGAAGACAGAATCCCTTCCACTTTTGTGTCAGGATGTGACACTCTACGGGGTGTCGTAAGTGCGTGGCATTGCTGGTGACGAACATGTCTGCCGCTCGGCGACGCCCTTGTTTATTCCTGTGGTTGTTGTTTTGCCTTACTGTATTTTCCTTTCTTTCATTTTTTTGGTACTGAAATGTCTATGTTTTTATTTTCCCCGTGAGCTTTACTATGCGTATATAAACAAACTGGAAACATGAAAATAACAACCATCAAAATGAGAGAACATTCAAGTAAGAGGAATCCAGTATAGTAGCCATTTTGTTCGTTGCTAATCCAGTTAAATTACTTACAATCCTTAAATTCACGATGCTTGGAAAACGTCACTCTTGGGTGGTGGTATATTGCCTGGTCTTCCCATTGAAACATACCTCTGTATCTGAAAAGTATAACCAAAGACAGTAACCATTTCACCGCCAAAGTCACATTTTAGCACCACAGTGATTTAACACCTATGTCACTAAAAGGCATCAAATTGGGGTCTATTATCTAAAGATCCTATTGTCTTAGTTTTGGGAAGTAAGGATAGAACTTATTTTTATATATGTCACAGAAGAATCCCCAATACTGCAGATGGATTTTGTTCTCTACCCTTGTAAACTTAATGGACATTTTGGGCTGAAGTATGGCTGGCGGTGAAAGGGTTACGAGTATCCCAAAACACTCTGTCTCTGTCTGTGTGTGCTTGCAAGCATGCATGCGCGAGTATGGTAAGGTGGGGGAAAACGCCCCCCTCCCATCCCCCCACCCAGACCTAAGCAAGAAATCCTTTATTGCTCTTCTCTTTAAACCTACAGACATGTTGTATTCAATGTAAACGATAGAGGCCCAGGCACTCTACAACACATCCTAACCTACAGACATGTTGTATTCAATGTAAACGACAGAGGCCCAGGCACTCTACACTCCTTACATGTTGTATTCAATGTAAACGATAGAGGCCCAGGCACTCTACAACACATCCTAACCTACAGACATGTTGTATTCAATGTAAACGATAGAGGCCCAGGCACTCTACAACACATCCTAACCTACAGACATGTTGTATTCAATGTAAACGATAGAGGCCCAGGCACTCTACAACACATCCTAACCTACAGACATGTTGTATTCAATGTAAACGATAGAGGCCCAGGCACTCTACAACACATATCCTAACCTACAGACATGTTGTATTCAATGTAAACGACAGAGGCCCAGGCACTCTATCCTAACCTACAGACATGTTGTATTCAATGTAAACGATAGAGGCCCAGGCACTCTACAACATATCCTAACCTACAGACATGTTGTATTCAATGTAAACGATAGAGGCCCAGGCACTCTACAACACATTCTAACCTAGACAGACATGTTGTATTCAATGTAAACGATAGAGGCCCAGAGGCACTCTACAACACATCCTAACCTACAGACATGTTGTATTCAATGTAAACGATAGAGGCCCAGGCACTCTACAACACATCCTAACCTACAGACATGTTGTATTCAATGTAAATGTAAACGATAGAGGCCCAGGCACTCTACAACACATCCTAACCTACAGACATGTTGTATTCAATGTAAACGATAGAGGCCCAGGCACTCTACAACACATCCTAACCTACAGACATGTTGTATTCAATGTAAACGATAGAGGCCCAGGCACTCTACAACAAATCCTAACCTACAGACATGTTGTATTCAATGTAAACGATAGAGGCCCAGGCACTCTACAACATATCCTAACCTACAGACATGTTGTATTCAATGTAAACGATAGAGGCCCAGGCACTCTACAACACATCCTAACCTACAGACATGTTGTATTCAATGTAAACGATAGAGGCCCAGGCACTCTACAACATATCCTAACCTACAGACATGTTGTATTCAATGTAAACGATAGAGGCCCAGGCACTCTACAACACATCCTAACCTACAGACATGTTGTATTCAATGTAAACGACAGAGGCCCAGGCACTCTACAACATATCCTAACCTACAGACATGTTGTATTCAATGTAAACGATAGAGGCCCAGGCACTCTACAACATATCCTAACCTACAGACATGTTGTATTCAATGTAAACGATAGAGGCCCAGGCACTCTACAACATATCCTAACCTACAGACATGTTGTATTCAATGTAAACGATAGAGGCCCAGGCACTCTACAACACATCCTAACCTACAGACATGTTGTATTCAATGTAAACGATAGAGGCCCAGGCACTCTACAACATATCCTAACCTACAGACATGTTGTATTCAATGTAAACGATAGAGGCCCAGGCACTCTACAACATGTTGTATCCTAACCTACAGACATGTTGTATTCAATGTAAACGATAGAGGCCCAGGCACTCTACAACACATCCTAACCTACAGACATGTTGTATTCAATGTAAACGATAGAGGCCCAGGCACTCTACAACACATCCTAACCTACAGACATGTTGTATTCAATGTAAACGATAGAGGCCCAGGCACTCTACAACACATCCTAACCTACAGACATGTTGTATTCAATGTAAACGATAGAGGCCCAGGCACTCTACAACATATCCTAACCTACAGACATGTTGTATTCAATGTAAACGATAGAGGCCCAGGCACTCTACAACATATCCTAACCTACAGACATGTTGTATTCAATGTAAACGATAGAGGCCCAGGCACTCTACAACACATCCTAACCTACAGACATGTTGTATTCAATGTAAACGATAGAGGCCCAGGCACTCTACAACATATCCTAACCTACAGACATGTTGTATTCAATGTAAACGATAGAGGCCCAGGCACTCTACAACATATCCTAACCTACAGACATGTTGTATTCAATGTAAACGATAGAGGCCCAGGCACTCTACAACATATCCTAACCTACAGACATGTTGTATTCAATGTAAACGACAGAGGCCCAGGCACTCTACAACATATCCTAACCTACAGACATGTTGTATTCAATGTAAACGATAGAGGCCCAGGCACTCTACAACACATCCTAACCTACAGACATGTTGTATTCAATGTAAACGATAGAGGCCCAGGCACTCTACAACACATCCTAACCTACAGACATGTTGTATTCAATGTAAACGATAGAGGCCCAGGCACTCTACAACATATCCTAACCTACAGACATGTTGTATTCAATGTAAACGACAGAGGCCCAGGCACTCTACAACACATCCTAACCTACAGACATGTTGTATTCAATGTAAACGATAGAGGCCCAGGCACTCTACAACATATCCTAACCTACAGACATGTTGTATTCAATGTAAACGATAGAGGCCAGGCACTCTACAACATATCCTAACCTACAGACATGTTGTATTCAATGTAAACGATAGAGGCCCAGGCACTCTACAACATATCCTAACCTACAGACATGTTGTATTCAATGTAAACGATAGAGGCCCAGGCACACTACAACACATCCTAACCTACAGACATGTTGTATTCAATGTAAACGATAGAGGCCCAGGCACTCTACAACATATCCTAACCTACAGACATGTTGTATTCAATGTAAACGATAGAGGCCCAGGCACTCTACAACACATCCTAACCTACAGACATGTTGTATTCAATGTAAACGATAGAGGCCCAGGCACTCTACAACATATCCTAACCTACAGACATGTTGTATTCAATGTAAACGATAGAGGCCCAGGCACTCTACAACATATCCTAACCAACATATGTATTCAATGTAAAGAATCTCTAATAGAGGCCCAGGCACTCTACAAGCCAATCCTACCTACAGACAGATCCTTAGAGGCCCAGGCACTCTACAACATATCCTAACCTACAGACATGTTGTATGCAAACGACAGAGGCCCAGGCACTCTACAACATATCCTAACCTACAGACATTTTGCCAATCTAAACGATATCGCCCAGGCACTCTACAACATATCCTAACCTACAGACATTTTGTATGTAAACGTAAGGACAGACGATAGACATGTTGTATTCAATGTAAACGATAGAGGCCCAGGCACTCTACAACAAAACCTACAGACATTTTTCCTAAACGATAGAGGTCCAGGCACTCTACAACATATCCTAACCTACAGTTGTATTCAATTTAAACAGGCCCCAGGCACTCTACAACATATCCTAACCTACAGACATGTTCTATTCAATGTAAACGATCAGGCACTCTACAACATATCCTAACCTACAGACATGTTGTATTCGTGTAAACGATAGAGGCCCAGGCACTCTACAACCTACAGACATCCAATGCAAACGACAGAGGCCCAACCTACATATCCTAACCTACAGACATGTTGTATTCGATGTAAACGATAGAGGCCCAGGCACTCTACAACACATCCTAACCTACAGACATGTTGTATTCAATGTCAGATGTAAACGATAGAGGTCCAGGCACTCTACGATAACACTCTATCCTAACCTACAGACATGTTGTATTCAATGTAAACGATAGAGGCCCAGGCACTCTACAACACTAACCTACAACATGTAAGCGATCCTACAACAAATCCTAACCTACAGACATGTTGTCAATTCAATGTAAACGATAGAGGCCCAGGCACTCTACAACATATCCTAACCTACAAACATGTTGTATTCATGTAACCTACAGACGATAGAGGCCCAGGCACTCTACAACATATCCTAACCTACAGACATGTTGTATTAAATGTAAACGATAGAGGCCCAGGTCTCACTCTACAACATATCCTAACCTACAGACATGTTGTATTCAATGTAAACGATAGAGGCCCCAGGCACTCTACAACATATCCTAACCTACAGACATTTTGTATTCAACGTAAACGATAGAGGTCCAGGCATTCTACAACATATCCTAACCTACAGACATGTTGTATTCGATGTAAACGATAGAGGCCCAGGCACTCTACAACATATCCTAACCTATAGACATGTTGTATTCAATGTAAACGATAGAGGCCCAGGCACTCTACAACATATCTTAACCATTTATAATTTGAAAGAATCTCTCGTACGCAAGAGCCAATACATGCAGAAAAAGTTAGCCTTTTTACCCCACCTTCCCATATATGTATGTGTGTATAAGTTTTATAATTCCATCATTTTTAGCCTATCTTTTATATCACTTGCTTTGCTGCCTTTGTGTTCAATTTTGTATGTGTATCAAGGACAGATTGGAAGAATAGGCTCTGCCTAAAATCTTTTTCCTTGTAAAATAAAGTTTTCAGTTTCAGTTACAGTTTCTGTCTCTGTCTATGTCTCTTCTTTCTCTCTCTCCTCTCTCTCTCTCTCTCTCTCTCTCAGATCTCTCCTCTCTCTCTCTCTCTCTCTCTCTCTCTCTCTCTCTCTCTCTTCTTTTGTTTGCATAAATATTTGCTTTGACTTGTTTATTATAATTGAATGACTGGCGGGTGCAGTCAATATGATGATCCCTTTTGTTTGTTATATATTTCTTATAATTATACTTTTTTTCCGCTTGCTTTGATTATTAGTTAATTTCAAATCACGTGTCCCCTTGCCATGAAGATTGTATTGTCAATGGCAATTAAAACATTGTCAAGTGTCAAGTGTCAAGTGTCTCTCTCTCTCATCAAAATTGTTCATTGCATGTTGTGTCTCTCTGTCTTTATCTATTTGTCTCTGTGTGTCTGTCTTTGTCTCTTTCTCTAATAAAAAAAAATATCATTGCATGTTTCGTCTCTTTCTCTAATCAAAAGTTTTCATTGCATGTTTTTTCTCTGTCTGTCTGTCTGTCTCTCTCTCTCTGTCTCTCTCTCTCTCTCTCTCTCTCTCTCTCTCTCTCTCTTCTCTCTCTCTCTATCTCTCTGGTCCCCCTCTCTCTCTCTCCCTCTAACCGCTGCCCACCATGACATGGGCCTAAGGCCTATTCATTACAACCATTCAGTGTTCAGTGTTCAGGAGCGGCTTTCTCTCTCTCTCTCATAAAAAAATTGTGGCAAAGAACACATATACAGATACAGATATCTGATGATGTAGGTAGCTTCAGGTCCCTACCACGCGCTGTGTATCTGGGGCGTATACAGATACATTATATTGGATGGTGCAGGTGGCTTTAGGTCCCTACCACGCGCTGCGTATCTGGGGACCAGTATACAGATACAGATATTGGATGGTGCAGGTGGCTTTAGGTCCCTACCACGCGCTGCGTATCTGGGGACCAGTATACAGATACAGATATTGGATGGTGCAGGTGGCTTTAGGTCCCTACCACGCGCTGCGTATCTGGGGACCAGTATACAGATACAGATATTGGATGGTGCAGGTGGCTTTAGGTCCCTACCACGCGCTGCGTATCTGGGGACCAGTATACAGATACAGATATTGGATGGTGCAGGTGGCTTTAGGTCCCTACCACGCGCTGCGTATCTGGGGACCAGTATACAGATACAGATATTGGATGGTGCAGGTGGCTTTAGGTCCCTACCACGCGCTGCGTATCTGGGGACCAGTATACAGATACAGATATTGGATGGTGCAGGTGGCTTTAGGTCCCTACCACGCGCTGCGTATCTGGGGACCAGTATACAGATACATTATATTGGTTGGTGCAGGTGGCTTTAGGTCCCTACCACGTGCTGCGTATCTGGGGACCAGTATACAGATAGATATTGGATGGTGCAGGTGGCTTTAGGTCCCTACCACGCGCTGCGTATCTGGGGACCAGTATACAGATACAGATATTGGATGGTGCAGGTGGCTTTAGGTCCCTACCACGCGCTGCGTATCTGGGGACCAGTTTACAGATACAGATATTGGATGGTGCAGGTGGCTTTAGGTCCCTACCACGCGCTGCGTATCTGGGGACCAGCATATACAGATATTGGATGGTGCAGGTGGCTTTAGGTCCCTACCACGCGCTGCGTATCTGGGGACCAGTATACAGATGCAGATATTGGATGGTGCAGGTGGCTTTAGGTCCCTACCACGCGCTGCGTATCTGGGGACCAGTATACAGATACATTATATTGGTTGGTGCAGGTGGCTTTAGGTCCCTACCACGCGCTGCGTATCTGGGGACCAGTATACAGATACAGATATTGGATGGTGCAGGTGGCTTTAGGTCCCTACCACGCGCTGCGTATCTGGGGACCAGTATACAGATACAGATATTGGTTGGTGCAGGTGGCTTTAGGTCCCTACCACCTGCTGCGTATCTGGGGACCAGTATACAGATACAGATATTGGTTGGTGCAGGTGGCTTTAGGTCCCTACCACGCGCTGCGTATCTGGGGACCAGTATACAGATACATTATATTGGTTGGTGCAGGTGGCTTTCCGGTGGTTGTTGTTGTTTTAAAGCGTGTTTTCCGGGCCTGTGATCGTTCTTGTCAAAGCTGACTCCCCTCTTTTTCACGGTGTGTTGAAATTGACTCGCTCTCGTTAAGTGTGTACGTTTTATTGTTGGTGTTTACAAGTTAAAATAACAGCAATTGTCGTTAGTGTTTCAGTTCATTGCTTCTGTTTGTGTTTATCTTTAAACGTTACATTTTTTCACCACAACCTATGAAGTACATTTGTGTTAAAAATGTATGCTTTGTTGAACTATATTCTTTGCGCAAGAATGCGTGTTACAGTGTGTGTGCTGCGACCACTGTTGTGAAAAATGGATGCGTTTTCATTTCGCTGCAGATCTGAGCCTGTTTCTTTTTCTTGCTTTTCTGTTGATATCAGTATGTATCCGTTATTAGGACTTTGGAATGGGATATTGCCCCACTCCAAAATCCTAATAACTGATAATACATTTAAGAACATCATTACATAAACTAAGACGTAGAATTTTAAGTAACATGCAAAATGAAAATACGACAATTTACTATAATACTGCACCTGTACATCTCATATATAGGCCTAATTATAACATAATACATCACGTAGAAAGAAATGGGATAAAATGGAGAGAAAAAAAAACTTACATAAAAAATATATTTCGATGCAACCAAATAAGAGTTTAAAAGGTAAAGATGACTGGAAAATAAAAACAAAGCAAAACAAACACACACCATACCACAGCGGCGGCCCAAAGTTGGTGCATTTGAAATGCAAAAACAGTAAAAACTTAATAAATAAATAAATAATGTTTATCTAAATGTCTTTAGACGCGAACTTTAGAATCAAAACCAATCAAATTAACTTGGTATTTTGCTTTATTATTTAAGTATTCAATAAGTATTTAAGTATTTTATGTTCTGAAAAAGAGAACAAAAACGTAAGGAGTGCTGGTTTAGTTTTCCTCCTTTTTAGGGGAGGCATTGGCAGAAACCAGCCCAAGACAGCTGTTTCGACGCTTGGGGGTCTCATCAGCTAGGCACTGGATGGGTTCTTGACCCTACCAACGTGGTTTTTTCACCTCAACTCTTAACTCGTTTTGATTCTAATATTTGCGTCGAAAGACATTTGGACAAAAAACGTTTGTATTCACTTTCACTATTTTTGCATTTCAAATGCACCAAGTTTTAAGTCCTATAGACCCGTAGAATGGTGCTATGAATACACTGAAATCTTTTTCATTTCTATTTTTATCCTTTTGGGTTCTATCTCCGTTGCTGGCCCTCTCTGATCGTGTCTTTTATCTATTAATTTGTTTTAAAGTTTGGAACATTGAAATGTTCATCTTTTTACTTCAGATTTGTATCATTTATATTTTATTTGAGTGCTGGTTTGGGGGTTTGGGGGCCTTTAGCCAACATACATGGGGAAACCTTCCCTTTGTGGAACTGTCTTCTTGTTGAGGTGAGAGTCCCGCTTTGGCAGGTCAAAGAACCCATCCAGTGCCTAGCTGATGAGACCCCTAAGGATCGAAACAGCTGTCCTGGGCCGAGTTCTGCCAATGCCTCCCCCTAAAAATGAGGAAAAACTAAACTAACACTTTTTATGTTTTTATTCCTTGTTCTGCCAATGCCTCCCCCTAAGAATGAGGAAAAACTAAACTAACACTTTTTATGTTTTTATTCTGTTTTTAGAACATTCATCAAAGTTAATTTTACTGGGTTTGTTTGTAATGTTCGCGTCTAAACACATCTGGGCAAGAAAAAGTTTATTTATAGAAAAGTATTAACGTTTACTACAGATACAGATGTCTGTTAGGTTAGGTTAGGTACATTATAGTCACAGATGCGTCTCTGTGAAATTCGGGTTGCTCCCAGCTGGAGAGCGCGTCGCAGCCAGAGGCGCGACACCCAATTTTATTTTTGTTTGCATGCGATTTTTGTGTGACTGATGAGGAAGGGAAGGGAGGGGTGGGGGGTACATTTTGACCAAAATAACAACCTTTTCGTTGCCACTGGGTTTAACGTGTGCTAAGTGCATGGGCACATGGGACCTCGGTTTATCGTCTCATCCGAAAGACTCCACGTTCAGACCGTAAGGCCTAGTGCAAAGTGAGAGGAAAAATTCCCTGTACCCAGGTTCGAACTCGGGTTTACTTAACACGAAGCGAACCACTGTGCCACTCTACACTGTGTACTCAGACCAGTATACAGATACAGATAATTCCTATTAACAAAGATATGAATGACACTCGTGTCAACCATCACGTGCAGATGCACAAAAGCGCCTACCAGCCAGTCCAACAGTCACGGCTGTTTTATATTTTGGTACAACAGCACAACACAAACCTTACATGGGAGGGTAGGTATTTGGTGACAGCGTCAATCCTACAAACACATCACGACTGTGCCCTGTCCACCACACAACCTCCATCACCGCCTCCATCTCCTGCCTGGTGTTGAAGCTGACCAGGTGACCCCCGTGACGTGAACACCTGTCCCTGACCTGGTGGTAGGTCACTGCCTCTGAGGGCTGACCCAGCCAGTAACAGCCCCTGTGGCCCTTCACACGGAACCCTGTCCTTCCTTCCCCATCACACAGCTCGTGGTGGCAGCGGCTTTCATCCTGGGCCCAGTCGCACTGCACCACCAGGTTGCAGGACAGGTGAGGCTCCAGGTCCATCCAGCTTGTTGGGCTGGAGCAGTTCCACTGGTTGGAGGACAGCTTGTGGGGAAGGGATGATGGCTGGGTGGTACAAGCATACACACATATACACATGCACGCATGCATGCATGCATTAACGTGCGTGCACACACACACACACACACACACACACACACACACACACACACACAACACACACACACACACACACACACACACACACACACACACGCTCACAAACAACAATCTACAGTCTTGGTCCACTTGTTTGTGTCGTTTTAGGTTGGACGGCATGACTGCATAACATCATGAGTGTACTTTAAAAACTCACAGAAAATCAGTTAATTGCTTGATCGCCTTAGCATTTGGGGTGGTGATATTTCACTGTCTGTACTCCATGGATCTTCTAAAAAACATTGTTTTAGGTGGCTATGATGACGTAATAATGACGTCAGCATGTACATCCTGTAAAAATCAGAGGCAGTCATAAATTTTCATCATTTAAACACAGCCCGCTCACTGTTTTTTTTTCAACAGAAGTCAGACGTTTTTGATCAAATTTAGATCTGGACTCTATGTCAGTCACAGGGATGTCGTGATTGTTTTCCTTCCCTTTAATCTCGTGACTGCAAACGCTTCATAAAGTGGGCTAGTGTCATTTTTTATTATTGAATCTTGACCAAGTCTGTGGGGATATACAGAAAGATTCAAGTTTTCATCCAGAATGCAGATACACAGCTCAGTGTTCATATTTTAATCGACAAACACAATCGGATCTATTAATGGGCTAGAAAATAGCTTACCATAGCCTCAATGTTACCACTTGGCTTGAATATGGCTTGACGTGTGGTAGTAAGACTTCTTTATCGGCTCTTATCCTGACACACACATGCTGGATTTTGTCAACTTTTATCTTGGTTTCATCACTAAAGGTTACTTGGTCCCATCCTCCTTCCACACTTTACCAGTTCTCCTCCTTGACATATACTAGCCGTTTATTTCCGTTGATCTCCTTCATAACCATGTTCTTTCAAAATCGTCACTTTTGGAACCATTGCTATTTGAGCATTTTTCCGACACTTGACTCTGTTTTGCCTTGCAATTACTAAAAATGTAGGTTATATATGTCACAGACCCCCTAGAATGTTCCTGTACAATTGTGAAAATTTAACTTTCGATTTCTGTGGTAGAAGTTTATTTGTGCCAATGAGTGGCATGCATTCACCGCCATCATGTGTTGAAGAACAAAAAATCAAATTGAACATTGTTGTATGGCCTATATTCCATTCTTTGGCTGCATTAAATACTTTGACTGCATTTGTATGTAGATGATACAATCATTCTTTTGAGTCTACTGAAAAATTACCATCTCTGCGACCCACGCTCTTGTCCACTGCCCTTGAAGAAAATCTACAGAGTGACAGGGTTTAAGAAATGACGTCATAAACGTAGACTAATATGACGTCATTATTGAAGTTCCAACTGATATCCAAATGGCCCCACACTTTTCGCAATCTTGTCTGAAAGTTACGACTTGACCACAAGAGAAGCAGGCATAACTGGAAGCGACACAAACAAGTGGACGGGGACTGTACATGATTTTATTCAGGGGACGTGATCTGTGGCAATCAAAAATCAACCCTTGAAATAATCCACGACAGAGTGAAATAAATAAAAAATGTAATAGGAAACCTGGTCTGTGGAGCTATGGGCGGTTTTCTTCAGTTATGAACCCACACACAAGCATTTTCGTTTTGTCTTAGTTTCTGCGTGTCTGTCTGTCTGTCTGTCTGTCTGTTTCTCTGTGGAAAGAAAAAAACTAACATCAAAAGTACATAGCATCAAAATCGTCAAAATGATGACGGCGGATGCTGAGAGAAAGAAGAAGAAGTTGCCATTGAGTTACAAAGAGGGAAAATATGCTCAGACCTTGAGGAAGCTGTACATGATCCGGAATCCTTCACCAGTACTTGTGAGGAACTGACCAGAGAGTGGTTCATGCACGCTCCTGGTTTCCACGATCAGCTCCTGCAAGCCAGCAAACACTTCTGGCACAGGCGGCAACGTACCACACCGACTCCAGTGTTCCTTGATCTGCTCATTTGACTTCACGTGCAGCAGCAACGTCTTGTACTTCCAACAGAGAATGTTCATGTGGATGAAGCTCAGCATCACCGTTTGATTGTGAATTGTTAAGGACACACTGTCTGCCAGCAGGTCACCGAACCTTGTACTAGCCGTTGGGAAGAACATCTCAGGCTGAAAGAATCCTGAACATGATGTCCAGAACAGAAAATCTATAAAACGCATCTTTCCCAAACAAGTTTTCTGTCAGTTGCCATCGATTAAACCTCTTCATCTTAGATGTTTATTGGCTTATAAAGATTTAACACGGCACTAAATATAGAACGAGAATAATGAATTCAAAACTTAAGCAGGCTTTACAACAACTGGTCACGCCCAATTAATACAATTCTTTGTATTGCACGAGTGATAATTCAGTTACTGAACAAAGGAAAATCATAACCCTACCCTTCTAGCCTACTTTCACTAGTTTGATTGATTAGGGGCTTTAATAAGATGACAAATAAAGCAGCGAGAGGTATGCAGGGCCTGATAATATAATTAAACTAGTGACCATTAATAGTGCGGTGTATCTACATACTATGTCCCTGTCTTTATTGTGTTGTTTTGCTGATTGTTTTATCGCTGCAAAAAGAATTTCCTGTAAAATGGACAATAAAAATATTGATTGATTGATTGACCTTTGGGTTTCAGCTTTACAGCAAAACAATTTTCACTTCTGCTGTGTCTTAGCCACCTGCAGAGGCAAGGAGCTTCCTTCCTTTTTCAAGACTGCTGTCAGATTATCGTTTGGATTCCTGTACAATGTCGATAAACTAGTCCATGAATGAACTATTTATGAATAAAAGAAAACAAAACACTAAGGAAAACTGCATTCTGGCGATTTGATTCACATAACGACGTTTCCTATATAATAACTTATTTGCGTAATGCTTTCAAAATCTACATAATGTATTTGTGAGTTAAACTGAAACAAGTTTTGTGCTTAAAAAGCAAATGGTGGCAAATTGGACCACAACTTAAAATATCTGAATAACAGATCCAGAATATATTTATTTACTACCTTACCCATGACTGGGGTAAGGGAAACCACTTCCAGCGTTCTGCCCTTTCGTGACAGGCCTGAGGTTCCACTGGCCATCTTCATCTTCACTCTGTGGTCCTTTGTGACGTCATTCACCAAGATGAGTACCTGCAAATCTTAAAGTGGGAAAAAAGGGAGATATTTCAACCAGGTGAAGTGGAATGGTTTGCATATAAATACGCGATCAAAAGGGTTACAATATTTCTATTTCTTCTTATGCGTTTCCGTAAAGGCTATTTCGGTCAGCCCTACTTAGACGAGCAAGGTTTCAAGGTTTATTAAATTCCAAACAGCCCCATGGGGGTACATAGAAAAAAGAAAGAAAAAAAGAACAAAACAATTCAATTGGAAAAGGTTCGACATGAGCAGCTATATCGAGCAAAATGTTAACCAAAAACAAAATAATATGTATAACACATTAACACGCACCATCCTATCATCGTTGAACTACAACACTAGATCATGATAACACTACAACACACTTCAACCGACCTAGTTTCAACCCAAGATTTAACGATTACGGGCATCTTTTATCACATCACATCAACCTTACATCATTACAAGGCAGTCGATCAACTACATTACCGCCACGGCATGGCACTGCAACACACAGATGTCTTTCCAAAATACACAACCAATCTCATGACATTACACATCAGCCGATCTACCTATTACATACAAAATCACTACAATGTGCTTCAACCAATCAAGCCACATCATGACACACACATTACAACTCCAAGCTATGATGTATGAACAACAAACCTCAATAATTTCAATTAGCATAGTGCAGTGGCAAAGCAACATCTCAAAACAATTCAGATCTGAACACACACTCACACACACACACACACACACACACACACACACACACACACACACACACACACACACACACACACACACACACACACACACACACACACACACACGCACACACACACACGCACGCACGCACGCACGCACACGCACGCACACGCACGCACGCACACGCACGCACACACGCACACACACACGCACACGCACGCACACGCACGCACACGCACGCACACACGCACACACACACACACACACACACACGCGCACACACACACACACACACACACACACACACACACACACACACACACACACACACACACACACACACACACACACACACACACACACACACACACACACACACACACACACACACACACACAAGCACGCTCACGCTTACTCGCGAGCACCAGCACACAATCGCACGCACTCACACACAAATCAATGTGATTATGATATATGGAATATCACCAGAGGACAATCAATGGTTATGCATAACTTTGACAAATTTAGCTAAGTTTTGTAAAGTCTTGTTACTTTTTGATGTGAACAGTTTGTTAAATTTAATAGTATTGGGATGTTAACGAAAGAAAGACTTCAAGAACTGTTTTCTACTAATATAAAAAAAAATGGACAATTAAAAATGAAATGAAATTCATCACCTAAGTCATTTGAATCACACTTGTTGCATACCCTTTCTTCGTGAACGATGCCCTGACTACGTCCTTGTTGTATAGGTAATCTGTGGTTCAATACTCTAAATTTAAGAATAAATTTGGCCTGGTGTTCAGAGAGAATTGTCAAGTAGTTTTCAAAAACAAAGTTTTCTTTAAACATTCTATAATTTGTGTAAACTCCATTAGCGTTTAACTCAGCTTGCCAGGTCTGTACAAACTGGTCACGTAGACGCTGAATTATTTGTCTTTTGAATGAAAGCTGACTTAGATTCAGATTGTACTGACCAATCCATAGATCACCGAAACCTAATGAGTTTAACGTATTATGTATTGCTTGGAGGTAATTAGCTTTATAATCATCAGAAACGTATAACTTCAAGAGAAACCTATACGTATATACATGACACTAGACAGATTTTCAGAATTGGATTCATCCCTTAGTTTAAACCAATACTTTAACATGCAACTTTCTGCAGAGATCTCTAAAGGGTAACGACCTAGCTCACCTAGAACCATACAAGTAGGTGTTGACTTGTTTATGTTTAACACTAATTTATAATATTTTAATTGCAATTTAACAGCCAAGTCACATATTTGGGGACACCAAACTTCACAACCAAAGAGTTCAATGGGGGCTATCATCTTATCAAACAAATCTACTTGTATATTTAGCAGCAGATGTAGTTTCCTACTCTTCCTCAATTAAGAAAACATTGCTCTTGATGCTTTATCGTACAACTTCTTCTGGGCTAACTTAAACTTATTGTTATAATTAAACGTAAAACCAAGGTACTGAAAATCAAATGTAATGTCTAACTTAGTTTTGTTGTACTAGAATTCTGGTATTTTTCTTATTTTGCATCTAGAAATGTTTTTGCCACATTAACTTTAAGCTTATTCTGAAAACAGTAAATATACATTGCATTAAGTGCGTTTTGTAATGAAGTAGGTGATTCAGCTAAGATAACTGTATCATCTGCGTACAATAGCAAAAACATATTAAATAGCTGGTTTACTTCTGTTTCATCTAAATCTATCTACCTAGCACTAATTTTCAACTTTTCTAATTTATCTGTTTTGTTTCCAATATATTCCTTCATGTCATTTAGAAAGATGGAAAATAAAAGTGGTGACAAGTTTTCGTCCTGTCTTACACCTGTATTGCACTCATAAAAAGAGGACAAAGAACCATTCCATGAAATGCAAGACTTTGCTTTGGCGTATAAAGTTTTTATTACTTTAGACAAGTTTCCTCTAATATTAATATTTAGCAGTTTTTGCCATAGCACAGGACGGTCTACGAAATCAAAAGCTTTTTCATAGTCTACAAAAACACAATATAGTTTCTTCTTCTTAAAAAGAAAAAAGTCAGCAATTGAATGCAAAGTGAATATATGATCTGTACCAGACAACCCTTTTCTTTCTGAAGCCTGCTTGTTCATTACCCAAGATCTTATTTGAATCTAGGAATTTAGTCAGGCGGTATTTAACAAGCATGTAAATAGTTTTGCCAAAACAGCTGAGAATAGAGATGCCCCTATTATTATCAGGGTTATCAGTGCTACCTTTTTTCTTATACAAGGGCTTAATGATGCCCATTGACCAATCATTAGGCACATTTCCACTTTTCAGTATCAAATTAAAGAATTTCGTAAAAATTCCTAACATTTTTGGTGACGCAGATTTAAGAAATTCATTTATGATTTGGTCTATCCCACACGCTTTATTATTTTTCAATTATGGAATTGCTTCTTTTACTTCAGTTTCAGTGAAGAGATTGTTTAGGCAACTAATATCAACATCATCATTGTTAATTTCATCAGAATCGTCAGGTTCAATCACGTCAGTGGAATCAGTCTTATCACTGAACTGCTTGAAATATTAAAAAAACATGTCACACGTTTTTTTGCTGCAGGTTTCATTCTTAACTTGAGTAGATCCATTTAATAATTTCCAAACTGTTGGGGGATCACTACTTCGTAAATTGCGTATCTTTTTGAATAGATCAGATTGAAATTTTCGAAAAGACTTTAATAATTGTTTTTTGTAGGCTTTGCTCGCTGTGACTTTAGTTTCTTTTGCGGGATCATCTTTATTGATCCTGGCAACATTTTTAGCATTAAAAAACTCTTTCCTTTTCTTTTCGCATCGAACCACTCACAATCCTCTGTCTGTCTATTCATCGCCTTTCTTTTTGGCTTCTTCTTTATAATGCCAGAATTGCTTGCAGCTGCCTTCATAATTTCGCAAATGTGTTTGTAAACATCATTTATACCATCATCTGATATGGGTGCATCTTCCAAAAGTATGTTACCCAGCAAAATATCCAATGAACTAATATCGTTATCGTTAAGCATTTCCACAAAATCACTTGCTTTGTCTTGGGTCCACTGAGGCCGTGATGGGGCACCTACATTTTGTTTATTACTGATGTCATCTCCAGTGTGCATTTACATGTCTTCATCATTAACAGAATGTGTTCGATTTGTAAAGCAGACGGACAGGGGACAATGCACATCTGAAACATTTTCATTAAAAGGGTGTACTATGAACTCTGATAATAAATGAAAAATAGATTGTGAAACAATAACGTAGTCGACCACACTGGCTTCCTTACACGTATTATTAGCGCAGTTATCAGGATCACCCAAACGCCCATTGACAATGGGTGTGTTTAACGTTTTACATAAAAATAAAAGTGCTTGACCAGCATTATTCACATAGGCATCATTAGAACGTCTACGAAGAGAATCTGATTCATCTGACTTCTTACTAAAAACACTGTTATCTTTCTCGAAGACATCCTCAACAAAATCAGGTAAAGAGCCAGTTCTAGCATTGAGGTCACCAAGAAGACACATCATGTCATATGTTCAACGACAGGATACAGTTCTCAAGGCAGGCAAAAGCATTGGGGTCAAAGTAAGGGGAATTTTCTGGGGGGAAATAAACAGAACAAAAAAGTACCTCTTGTCCCAAGACACTAGCATTTAATTTGAAGAATAGCGCATCGTTGCTGAACTCATAATTCACAAAGTTATAGTATCTGAGAAGAGAAGAATCCACATAACGTTCCTTTCCTTTTGATTCAATCACTTGTATGTGCTTCGTCAAATATTGCTTAATGAGTACAAGAATGCCCCCAGACTTCCTTTTAAAGTGAGACCTATTTTTGTAGAAACTTGTAAAACCTGAAATAGTCACAGTGTCAAATTCATCTAATTTACTTTCCGTAATGACGACTATATCATAAGAAGCTATAAAAATACGAAAATCAGGATTTAACAATTTACTCCTTATCCCACAAACATTTAAAGTGAGGCAAGAAAATTGATTACCATTGTTACCAGACAAAATGTTATAGAAGCCTTCTTTTGAACTTTCGGTATTACCTTCACTTGAATTATTAGTCTCTCCAACCTGTAAACCACCAACACTACTACAGCTCTCATTTCCATTCGCTTGAACAAACGACTGCGCATGCCTAGTTTTTGTTGAGGAATGCCTGCTATTAACACTGCCTTTTAGGTTCCTCATTAACAGAGAATGAGTGCTATTGTCCATCGATGCAGCACAGTCTGCACAGCATGATGATTTACTATGTGTACAAAGGGGAAATAAACTTGCTGAGTCCTCAAGGACTTGAGTTGGCAAAGCCACTTTTTCCAAATTACATTCTGGTGACAAAATCACAGCGTCTTGTATTACAGACTTATTTTTATCATCACGTTGGCCCGCCTCTATGAAATTATTCTTAGCGTCATAGGAAATTTCATCATAATCATTTACATTCACAGAACTGCATAGGGCATTTTGAGCAAAACCAATTTCATTACTTTGCACTGTCGAACTGTCTGATGTTGACAAAGCCATTACATTCTCCTGATTAGAAACATTGCCTTTAAGTGCGTCAACCTTATTAACGGGTGCCTCGGCAATAGGGACACAGCTAACCAAGACAGCCATATTATTCTTACTCCCACCCCCTTTATTCTCCTGTTCAGTCATCTTAATATCGATATGGCCATCATTATCATCCACAATGCTAACATTTTCACAACCTTTACCATCATTATCGTCCAAGAGGCTGAGGGTTTCACTCATCCTAACTTTTACCTAAATAAATGCAAGTCTAATGGATTCAATAACAAATGTACAAAGAGACACATGCACTTCTCAATTCTAATTATATGAAGACAAAAAGCAGTGGCGTGGTTTGATGTCCTTGAATTATAAATGGTGTTTGTTTGTTTTCTATCAATTACCATGACTGATACCAATAAACGGGTAGAACACTGGGCGGCGATATAAGGGCTCACACCCGGTCCAAACAGCTGCAGGATTAAGATCTTGTTTCATTTTTGGACCCAGGCATCCCCAACTACACCTTGGGATGCTGTATAGGAGGACATAGTTATCCCTAGTGCACGTCTGATCAACAAATTCGACATTCGGTTGAAGCATAGAATGCAGCACGACCTTGCACCGCAAAGAGGATGTGTTTTCAGAATACTTTCTCTCTGCCCTGTGGAAATAAGCTATATCCACCTTGGAGGAAGCCAAGTTGAGAGTTCTAGTTGATGTTTTCATGCAGTTGATAATGTCTGCTGTGCACAGTTTTGCATAGGATGTCGTTGGAAAATAACAGGATACTGCAGAATTGTCATGTGACCTGTGATTGCTCTGTGTGATGTTCTGTCTTGTTGCTGGTCTTGTGGTCTCTGGGCATTACATATTTACATAGCACATGTGTGCGCATCACACACACACGCGTGCACGCCATCACGCGCAAGCACGCACACACACACACACGCGCGTGCACGCACAAGCACGCACACACACACAGTGCATAAACACACACACACACACACACACACACACACACACACACACACACACACACACACACACACACACACACACACACACACACACACACACACACATACACGGAGTGAGAGTATATACGCACATACGTGTCACGTGGTGTCTTTTTTCACGTGTCTCTATTTATCTCTTTTGTCACTTTCTTTGTGCTAAAATATAGCAATAGTATACCCATGACTAGGGGCGTTTTTGTGTAAGCAACAAATACTTCAGTCGTTTCTGTTCACAGTCAAGAGTTGAGGGATCCAATGAGTTCAACAAGCCTTTCCTCTGTCCTTTTCTGTTGTCTTTCCAGCAGCAGATTGAGTGTGTACAGAAAGGGGTTGAGGGCAGAGTTCAGGGGCATCACCAGGATGGCCATCACCACGTTGAGTTCCCCTGACACAGACACTCCCAGTGAGGCCAGCAGCCCCAGCAAACCAATGGGGAACCAGCACATAAAGTCTGACATCACCACGGTGAACAGGCGACGAGCTATGCTGGCATCCTGAGATTGCTGACTGCTGGTGCCAGCTGTGAGTGTGTTGGACTGAATGGACCAGTAGATCACTGCCTGGCCTGTAGCTATGACTTGAAACAGGACAAAATTTAAAACAATCATTATTCCAAAAGAATACGTATGACCTGCAAAAACGTTTCTGGTGACTGGTAGTGGAATACAGATTCCTGTTTGACTGTAGAACTCCCAGTGAGCCATGCCAGGCAGTAGTGGAACAACAGCAAGAACAAAACCGACAGTCCATATCAAACCAGACGCCAGTTGTGCGTTCCAACCTTTGAAGTGCAAGAAACTCAAGGGGAAACGGACCACAAGGAAACGATCTAACGTGATCAAACAGATTAGGAAAGACGACACCTCACATGACAACAAGGACATAAAGCCAGCCAGTTTACATAGAATACTGTGTCTCCATGCCACATCCTCCCAAACATAAAAGGCCTGGTATATTCTGTCAGCTATACCGATGAGTGCCAAGTAGATTCCCATCAGAAAGTCAGACGCACACAAGTGAAGGACAAAGATGCTGAAACCTGGTGATCCACCACCCTGCAGGGTGGATAAACGGAACACAAAGCCCACACTATTGCCAATTAAGGCCAGGCTACAAAACACAACCAAACAGACTCTGTACGCATTGGACCTCAGCAGATCCAGGCAAGAAGACAACTCGTCTTGTGGTGCTTGACAGCTGCTGAGACCCGGGAGAAGTTGAGCTGCACAACATGCTTTATAGTTGTCAGCATAAACGGTGTGCAACAGGTGTAAGCCGCTAAACAGATTTCTGTGAATGTCTGACATTGAACATCCTCTCAAATCCAAATATTGCAATTTCCTCAGCAGTTGAAATCCGTCTCCAGTTACATGCTGCACACCACTGTGTGACAGATTCAGAAACGTGAGCTCTGGAAACAGACCGAAAATAGTGTGATCTAGACTGTGAAGTGGGGTCCATGAAAAATCTATTCTTTCCACACTAGAAAATGTTTTTATTGAATTCACAATCAAAGGACTTCTTATTGGATTGCTTGTTAAGGTTAGGGATTTTACATTTGGAGTGTTCAACAATATCTGAATTGGAACATTCACCAGTTTATTATTACTTAAGTCAAGAGTAATAATATTATATAAGGTGACACTGGAAACATTTGTCAGTTGACAGTCAGCCAGACTGAGGTAGACCAGCATGGTGTTGGTTGACAGTTCAGCCAGGGTCATCCCACTGCCTCTCCCGTTCAGATACCTCAGTTCAGGATGACTGTGGGCAGGGAAAGGTCGCTGACAGGTGAAGGCCAGACCATGACAGACACAGTGCTCTGGGCAGTGCTGGTCACACAACAGCTCATCGTCTGACCGAGTACAATGGTTGATGCCATCACACACCCAACTGGGATGAACACATATCCTGGAATTAAAACACCGGTAATGACCAGAGCAGGTGTAGGTGTCACAGTCTGCTTCGTCCTCGTGGTCTGGGCAGTCGTACAGACCGTTACACCTGGTCAAGGTGGGCAGACAGTGTCCATCATCTGCACACTGGTAGTGAGTGTCTGGACACACCTGGATGAGTGGGGACTGTCCGTCCTGTGCAGTGGGCAGAGGGGTGATGATGGTGCTGCCGTTTCTTGCAAAGTCAATCACAACTGAACTAAGTTTAGATGAAAAATGTTGGTAGCGTTTGCCTTCGTCACTTACGGTGGGACAACGGCTTTCATCATCTTCATTAATACAATCTACCTGGCCGTCATAGTTGTGATCACTTGTATAACACTGTAAAATCAAGAAAATATCGACACCGATATTATTCGCAGATTAGAAACACCAAACACAATGCCACAAGTCCACCATGATATGGAGGACGTCTTGACTTCTCAGTACCTACATGTTATGCATTTGCATATTTAAAATATCAAACTATACACTGTACAGTAGTGTTTTTGCTTTTTGTCCTATACGATTATTAAAAACAAAATACTGATTTCTATCTATTCATATACAGAAACTACGTCATTCAAGGTTTTCTCTTGCGTTTTTTTCTAATCCCATCTTTAAAGTGAGGTCAGTTACCTTTATAGTAAGATAACTATTGTCAAAAAAGAAATGTTTTAAAACAAAGGCGACATCATCTACCTATAAACAATCAGATTATGACTGTTGCTGATATCACACAAAATGCTGTTATTTAAATCAAAGGTAAAAAACATTGTGAAAGAATAATAACGATAGCATGTTTGTGTAGTTGGCTCTGAAATTAACATTAGACGCCTAGTACCTGGCATTACCTGTTTCATGCTACCATGTTGCTGAGCATTCCATTGTCGACAAGGAGTAAACTCACAGAACGACTCATCACTGTTGTCACCACAATCCTGTTGGTGGTCACACATAAACGTGTATGGCACACGCCCATGTCCTGTTGCGCATGCGTAGGATGGAGGAAATGATGTCATCCCTGGTGCAGGACAGGAAGAAGCAGAAGGAATGTCCCAGTTGTGACTGTCAGAACCAAACTGCACACCACCACTGCCCCAGCACACACTGCCACCATCACATGCCAGAAAAAAATGGGTGTTGTGCTTGGAAGGGCAGGTAATAAACTGTGAGCTGAAAGGAACGGCACTTGAATTTAGGCTGGCGGGTTTCACTACGCTTTTCTTGTCTAATTTCCGGTCCATTCCACAGAGAAAATGCGGTATGAACTTTTTCGCCTGTGACAGGCAGTCCCATAACACAACAGTTGTTTTCCAGTGAAACAGATAGTACAAGGAATTGCTGCGAATTTCAAATGCGTTGACGTGTTTCCCTAGACCACCGCATTTGGTTTGTAGAAACACAGATGGCTTGAAAGTTGTAGTGACCATGTCATGGGCTATCGTTCCATCCATCCATTGCAAACTTTTTCTGTACCTAAAAGGGAAAAAACAAGATAGCAAAGCCTTATCAATGTGCTCCCAGTGTCTCAGGAAAGAACCAAACACTTAAAAACAACTTTTGGTTGTTTTTTAATCGACACCTTCTGTTCCAAAAAGGACACCACAGCTGGTGCCACTAATGTCTGTTAGCATAACTATCTTCTGCAGCACGCATACGCAGAATTAGCCAGGTCGTCCGCTTACTTGGTTTGGCCAACTTCTAACTTGACTTTTCACTTAGCCCTACATTTTCCCAGATTGTCTCAGTGGTGAGATGTCTGGCATTTTGTTGATACCAAATAACAGCCGCTTTTGCGAAATTTTTGGAATCTTTGTTTAACTTTGTCTTCCTGTCTGTTTGTCTGTCCAGGCTATATCTCGTGAACTGCTGGACAGAGTTGCTTCAAAGGTGTGGTGGTGCATCACCATGTGTCGAATTGGTCAGAGGACAAACCATAACCGTGCTGAACTTGACCTTGAAGTTTGACCTTAAAAACCAAAAACCAAAATGTCTTCTTGTGGCAATATCTTTTCATCGTTTGACTTACAGTCTTCAAATTTGGAGTATTAGTGCAGTGCTTTATGGTGATTCCGAATGTTGGGTGCAAGGACGTAGACCTTGGTAGAGTCACAGTTGGTGTTTTAGTCATACATATCAGAATTATGCACATTTGGCAGATTCCTAGACTGGCTCAAGGTCATAATATGTGGTTCAAAGTATTGATTATCTCGATGACCTTGACATTGATTTTAGAACTTGTTTCTTTTAGCCGTGGCTACAGTTTAAACACCATTAGGAATACACCCACATAACCATATATTATATTATTTGATCATCATGATTTAAGGAATGCAATTGGAGACATTTGAAGCCCTTTGACCTTGAACTTGACATTTGACCAAGTTGTAGTAAGAAACAAATCGTTGTACACCCAGTGGGAGACATTTTGAAGCTTCTCGACATTGACCTTTCACCTTGATTTTCATGTGATGCATCTTGTGAACAGCTGGATTGAATCACTTAAAATGTGTGTGGAGGTATGTGCAGGTATATATAGGGGGAGGGGAGTTAAGGGGGCGGAACGGGTAAAGAACATGTTTACCAATCGGCGACACCCTTTGTTTGTTTTTGTTTTTGGTTGGTTGGTTGGCTGGTTGGTTGGGTTTGTTTTGTTGTTGTTGTTTTGTGTTGTTTATTATTTTGTCATAATGGACGCCATCGTCAATAGATTAGGTACTATTCCGCCAATTTTCAATGTGAATGGCTTAGTGGTGTATTTGGTACAGTGTGAAAAGTGTGTCCGTTTTACTGTTATGCTGTTGGTCTCAGATATATGCTTTGTAGGCGCCAGTCAGATCTGACCAAGTGATAAAAATGTTATCCCAAGAACATGGTTCACAGGCTTTTGAGTTGTTGGTGCCATGAAGATGATCATCTCCATGTACTATGATCTAGATACTAATGGTAAGGGCTTTAACACTGTAGCTAATTCTGTGACAACATTTCTTCTTAGACATTGCTATTTCTGGAGAACAGTCTAAACAACGACTATTTAGGTATTTGAAATGCGTGTTAAAGGGAACGAGTATCTGATATATTTTAGAAAATGTTAAAAGTTTATTTTTTTCAACTGAAAATGTATGACCAAATCATAATATTCGAACTGCAATCCAAACTCTTGCACCATCCAAAAAACGTTCTTATTCAATGGTTCAACTGCTGTTTTTCCATATCCTATATACTTATGTGATTTGAACTTAAGGGGGAAAAGCTTTATCAAATAAAGAATTAGACATTATCGTTGACATCAGTCCATGGATCGATATAGTGGGCTGGGTTCCTCGACATATCTCGCTCCTGTTAATGTGGTGTTTGTTTTTATGTCTATTAAGAATTACACATTCTTTTACTTTGGTGCTTCATTTGGACATCAGTATAGATATACGCTTGTTTGTTTGGTTGTGTGCCTAGGCCATGTAGGCCTACCTGTGTCAACAAAACGCACCGAGCTCCTTCAGTGTATTGCTGAACTACTTACCAGCATGTACGACTGCCATAGCAAGGTGCGACAAGCAACTATCATTATAAATAATATTGCTTTTTCTGATGCTAAGTCTCCTCGGATCAGAAGCTCTGGGCATTAAATATTTACATAGCACATGTGTGCGTATTACACACACAAGCGTGCAGTCTCCTTGGATTGATGATAGCGAAGAGCTCATCCAAATCACTGATCACGTACATTGTAAGACCGTATTATCAAGGTTTCAAGGTTTATGTCCGAAAGCCCCATGGGGGTACATGGAATAAAAAGAAAAATAGGAAGAAAATTCGGAAAAGAAACAAAATTCAAACAAAGGAAATGAAAAACAGACAAACCACAAATTACACAGAAAGGGCTTTGCCCAATTAATGACATGGACAATGTATATCACATTTTTGAATCCACATTCACAAAGGTATTGATTAAGATTGATTCAATGGTATCACACTTTTCTACATTGTATTTGCACCCCCATCCTGCCCCTTCAACTCGACCAGATGCTAAGCTGGGGCATGCCTGAGCCACATGTTGAATCAAACGTTTTATCAAATTAAGCCTGAATAAAAATATTTTAGCTCATTCGTTTGAAACAATTCTTGATCTATGTGTGCTAATGAACGAAAACTATTTTTCATTCATATTGCTTTTAGTTATAAAGTTAGCAAGTTATAAATTGGCTATTTCACGAACTGGGCAAACCATTTGGATTGTTTGTTTTGAGACCAATGTATTGTGACAGTTCAAAGAATAAAGTCCCCCGAGGAAGACGAGATTAATCTCGCCGAAATATTGGGAGAACAAAAGCAACTTGTTTGCCTCTGTTTTTTGTGTGTGTGTATATATATATATATATACGATCAAAAATTGAAGAAGAAAAAACAAACACACCATTAAGCTTTCCTCTTATGCATATATATGTCACGGGAAAATTTGGAATCCGGGAAAATTCCGAATCTTCCCGGGAAAAATCGGAATTCTGATTTTTCCTGGGAAAATTCCGATTTTTCCCAAGGATCTTCCCAGCCTTGGGGAAAATCGGAATTTTCCCGGGAAGATTCCGAATTTTCCCAAGCAAGTAGCTGCGTGCCATAGAAAACGATTCAGTTACAATTCAAAAACATTTAGAGTCCAAATTATTTTTTAGTGATCACAAAGCACTTAACACAAATACATTAGGAACTCGTGCACAAGCATGCCTAATGATCAATTATGGATTTGTACCTTATTATGTTGAATATTCCACATCAAATACAGCTAAGAAAGAGATGTTTTATTGGTAAATTACTGCATGGAATATAAATAGTGTATCAATTATATTAGATTTTTGCAATATCTTTCCATGACAAGTTCTTTGCAGGTGTTCCATAAACATTTCTGAAGGCGTGTGAGTGTTTAATTTGATGACAACAAGGAAAGGATATGAAAATAGTGCGAGGGCACATCTCTTCATATACCTCGCTGCCTGTCAGTTTGTCTGTCTGTCTCGCAGGTTCATCTGTATGAATGTGAGTCACAATGTCGTGTTGCTTCGCTTCACCCTACGAGACAATAAAAAAAAACCTCTCTCTCTCTCTCTCTCTCTCTCTCTCTCTCTCTCTCTCTCTCTTATTAGTTATAGGTCGCGCGCGCGCGCGTGTGAGTGCACGCATGCGTGAGTGCGTGCGTGTGTGCGTGTGTGCACGCGTGTGAGCGCTTGTGTGCACGTGCGTAGATGCGCATGGTTGGGTGTAAGCTTATATTTATAACATGTGTTATGATTTGTGTTTTATATTGTTTAGATGTTGTTATGTTTGACTTATAGTATATACAGCATTATGAATCATTTGAATAATAATAATTATAATTAATAATGCTTATATAGCGCATAATCTTGCAAAGCAACTCAATACTATACTCAACTGAATACTATTGTTTATTATCATTATTATAATTATTATCATATAATTATTACTTTTGTTTGTTAATATTCCTCATCATTCTCGATGATGTAATGCTTGTTCAGTTCATCCACATTCAACATTTTAAGTTTAAGTTTTCCTCTGTCACACACAATTCTTGTAACTTCGATGTAAGCTTGGGAAAATTCGGAATTTTCCCGGGGAAAATCAGAATTCTGAATTTTACCGAGACCAATCCGGGGAAAATCAGAATTCCAAATTTTCCCTGGAAGATTCCGAATTGTCCCAAACTCGGATTCCAATATTTCCCATGACATATATATAGTTTGCTTTAATAAAACTTTTTTTGTGTCCAATGTATGTGTTTGTGAACCTAAGAAACAAACTCAATTACTTTAACTTTAACTTTACGATTTGTTCTGTGTTCTGAAAAGAAGAAAAGAAAATAATGTGCTGATTTACTTTTTCTCCCAATGGGGGAGATAGACAATGCCTATGCAAAGACAGCTGTTTCGTCTCGTGAAAGACTCTTCAGTCTGCATGTCGGCCTGCAAAGAATGTCCACAGTGAACATTCAAACTGAGCTAGAAGACTTTCTACAAGAGAATGGTTGTCCTCTTTGCACCAGATTGAAAGTCCACAATACGAAATGGTAAAAATCTTATGTAAAATAACAAAAGCACACCAGCTGTGTTACGTGTTTGTTGGTACCAGAATGAATGTTCCAGACCACACAACAGACACTATAAAATGGCGACGAGGATGGGATTGGGGGAGAAAGGAGTGGACAGTTTGTTTTCTTTCTTCTGTTTCACTAGAACATAGTCACCTGGAAGAATGTCACTGGGTTTTGTGTGTCGTCGTTGGTTTGAGTACGTTGTCATTTTCTGTTTGCTCGCAGCATGATTTTGACTGAGCTTGGCAGGAACAGGAACAGAAGGCTTTTGAACAGCATGAGGAGGGCTAGGTAGTCCTGTGTTCATGTTTCTGTTTGTCAAGGCTTCAAAGGGAGAAACTTTGGTAGATGAATGTGGAGTACCTCGGTACTGGCGTAGAAATGTAGGGAGATGAGTCTTCCAGTTCATGTTTGCGGCTGAAGAGGTTCTGATGTGTTTGTTCAAAGTTCTCATGAAACGTTCAACTTCACCGTTAGCTTCAGGCCATAGTGGTGTAATTTTGCGATGGTGAAACCCAAAGTTTCTGGCAAATTGAGCGAATTCTGATTCATTGAACGGTGGTCCGTTGTCTGTCTTGACTTCTTTCGGAATCCCTTGTCGGGAGAAAATCACATCAAGTTTGGAAATAACCGTGCGAGAAGTCAGGGAGGTCAGTACTTCAACTTCAGGAAAGTGGCTATATTCATCAATAACTACCATAGCGTAGTCACCCGAGGGGAAAGGACCAGCAAAGTCAATGGCAACACTGTGCCAAGGTTCTGGAGGAAGGGGCGAGGGAATGATTTGTTCACGCTGGGCTGGGCCTAAGTATGATGTTTGACACGGGATACATGAGTTGATTGTATCTTCGACAAGTCGGTCAATGCCTGGAAACCAGACTTTCTCACGTATTAGTTGTTTTGTTTTAACGATGCCCTGGTGACCCTGGTGAGCGATGTTGACAACTTTGTGTTGAAGACTCAGGAATGACCAGACGGTGTCCATGGAGGACCAGACCATCATATATGGATAATTCTTCCTTGAATCGAACAAAGTCCAAAACGTCTTTGTCTGTCCATCTGCCCGTCAGTACGGCAGACATCACCTTCTGGAGTCTCACATCTTGTTGGGTGGCATTTCTCACTTCTTCTGTGGTCATCGACTTGGGAATGTCATTGCGAGAGAAATAGTTGATGTATGCTTCACCAGCATTCTCACGAGTAGGAACAGTTTGTGGGTGGCGACTGATGTAGTCAGCCGGATTCAAATCATCTTTTCCTGGGCGATATCTCAGATTGAACTGGTATGGCATGAGTCTTAGCCTCCATCTTTCAATTCTTGCTGTGGCAGGCTTGCAGCTGGACACTAGACCTAACAGAGGCTTGTGGTCTGTCACTATAGTGAAGGCGGAACCGTACAGATACAGGTGAAAATGTTCAGCACCGAAACGGCGGCCAGCATCTCCTTCTCTGTCTGGGAATATCTCTGCTCTGTTGGAGTTAATGCACGACTTGCATAGCAGATGACTTTTCCTTGCTGCATCAAGATGGCCCCAAGTCCCACTGGACTGGCGTCGACCATAACTTCCGTTTCAGCAATGGGATCAAAGCATGCCATCACCTGAGCACTGGTGAGTACTTGTTTCAGCTTCGCGAAACTTTTTTCTTCACTTTCTGACCATTTCCATGGTGTGTCCTTTTTCGTGAGGTTTCTGAGTGGTTCGGTTATCGTGGCGTAGCCGGGTATGAAACGGGCGACATATTGAGTCATTCCAAAGAAGGACTTGAGCTCACTCACATTTGTGGGGGCTGGAGTGTTCGTGATCGTGTCAATCTTTGCGGGATCAGGGGACACACCTTTTACACTGAAAACATGTCCATAAAAGATGAGTTCATCTTTGGAGAATTCACACTTGCTGCCATTCAGTTTTGCACCATGATCTTGGAGTTTTTGCAGAGTTGCTCTCAGACTTACATCATGTTCAGCTTGTGTCTTTCCATGTACAATAATATCATCAGATAAGTTCTTCACACCAGGAATATCTTGGAGCAGGACAATCTCGGATTTTTTGGAATTCCGAATTTTCCCGGATTCCAATATTTCCCATGACATATATATAGTTTGCTTTAATAAAACTTTTTTTGTGTCCAATGTATGTGTTTGTGAACCTAAGAAACAAACTCAATTACTTTAACTTTAACTTTGCGATTTGTTCTGTGTTCTGAAAAGAAGAAAATAAAATAATGTGCTGATTTACTTTTTCTCCCAATGGGGGAGATAGACAATGCCTATGCAAAGACAGCTGTTTCGTCTTGTGAAAGACTCTTCAGTCTGCATGACGGCCTGCAACGAATGTCGAATGAATGAATGAAAATTGGTGTTTTACGTCCTCTCGACCCGGCAGGGCACATATGGGACATGTATTAATTATAAGTTAGAACATAAAACATGTACAAAACAAAAGGATTGACAGACATCACAACCACGAAGACAGAACATAGAAAATTTGGGATGGAGGTAACTCTTAGCCACATTATAAAAATCTTACTACTTATGTGATGGAAATTGTAAAATAGTATTCAGGCTTATAAAATTGTCTATATTAAAATGATTTTATTTCTCTGGCAGAAGACTGAAACCCAACCGGAAAAAAATGATTAAAATCGATTAAAATCTCAGGGCTACATGCTAAAAGATAATTTTTATTTTATTATTAAAAAGCCAAATTTGAGCCCTTATTTTATTTTAAAAGTATATATGTAAAATTTTTTATTGTTATGTACAAAGTTGTAATTTTATTATAGCTATATACAAAATTAGAGTATATAAGGCGTTAAAAATATAATGTCCAACCGGGGGAGGGAGCTCCATCCCCCGGGACTTCCCTACTAAGGGGTATTATTTACATCATGGACTAAGTTTTGGACTCGGGTCCCTGCGAAGGTGAAGAAAGAAGGGGGGGAGGGGGTCCGGAGGATCTAAACACCCCGCGGGGGGGCGGACCCACAGGTGGAGCGGTACGCAGGCCAACCCGCGCCAAAAACCAACCATGGGCCCACACACCCTGCGGGGGAGACCTGCTCACGGACAAGGGGTAAGCGGGTATGGGAACGGGTGGAGTGGGTCTGTATCCGGGGGTCCACAACCGCCAAGTGGAGGCGCACCCACTGACGGAGGCGTACGCAAGCCATCCTCGCGCGACAACCGTCAGTGAGCCCATCTGCTCAAGGGGGGGACCACCGCACGGATGAGATATATACAAAAGGGGCCTGAGGTTATTAAATAGATGGAGGGCTAAATGATTCACTCCAAAAATAAGATGGTTTCACTCTGGGGCTGAGACGAGACAACCCCAAAAGATAGAATAAATAAAAGATCTTTTTTTTTTTTCAATAAGATGTTATATTAAAATGTATGGGGGATGTTATACCATATAACCAGAGATCCCTGGGGGTATGCCAATTGTAACGGATAAAATATTTAATATTAAAAGTTCTCGTAAAAAGTCATTATGTGTGGATGACCTAAAATGTGTATTTATGTGTAGGGTATTGGGGGACCAGGTCCAAGGTAACCGCACGAACAACCTCTCTGTCCCGGCCAAGCGATTTTATGTAATAAATATATTAATATTATATACTAATTTATTTGGCATGGGAGCCGAGTAATTAATGGGTACAAATTTAGTATTTAAATAATATAAGTAATATAGGTAATGTCAGTAATAGTGATGATAGTGAGGGGTGGCCGCCGATTCTTGCATTCCCGGTCGGGGGGGGTGGGGGGAAAGGGACGCGCGTGTAATCCCCCCCCCCCCCCCCCCCCCCACCACGTAACCGGCAGTGGCAAGGCGTCGTATGAGTCCATGCGGGGGGACTCAGGCTCGGCTAAAAAATGCGCCACGACTACGGGGACACTCCTCAACTTTTAGATCCATTAGTATACTATACTTAAATAGGACTAATGGTGGTAGTGGTGAGGGGTGGTTAACGATTCTGTCTTACTCGGACGGGGGGAGGGAGGGAGAGGGACCCCTCCTCCCCCGCCGCGGCTAGAGAGGACGTCGAAGGAGTCAGACTGGGGGGACTCAGGCTATGCTATACAACCGACAACGACTAACGAGTCACCCCCCGGATTTCCATCGCCCGGGCACCCTCCACGCGGGGGGTGTAGGGGGGTGGGGGGGGTGGGGGGGGGGGGGGGGGGGGCTAATGGTG
>CM065704.1:23841020-23878476 GCA_017654935.2 Phymorhynchus buccinoides
ACTATTTCGGTAAAGAAGAAATCACTGATTACAGGGACCTTGGCAAGGCCTGGAAAAAAAAGAGAAAATTGAACTCTAAAAATAAGGTATGGGAGCCGAGAGGTATAGTAAATAATAAATGTACTACGACAAACAAAGAAACAGCGGACGCCCTGGCGGAGGTGTTCGCTGATGCTAGTCAGTTCAAGTCCCTCCCGACTAAGGAGCGAATTGAACCACAAAGTACACCTAATTATAAAAAATCAGATAATAATGAACATTATATAAATGCCCCCCTCAGACTTGCCGAGGTTGCTGCTTCCATTACACAAATTAAGAAAACCAGTAAAGCTACAGGAGATGACCCCATCTCCTACAAAATTATAAAGCAACTCCCCCCAATTTTTGGCGAAATACTTTACAGTTTTTACTCCAGGTGTTGGAGTGAGGGAACAGTGCCACAATCCTGGAAGGAAGCCCAGGTGGTAGGGATCCTGAAGCCTGGAAAACCGGCCAGGGATCCCAAAAGTTACCGCCCCATCTCCCTCACCCCTCACCTCGGAAACATTTACGAGCGAATCGTAAAAAATAGACTTGAATATTATTTGGACAAAAATAACATTATTCCCAAGTTCCAAGCAGGTTTTAGAAGATACAGAAACTGTATGGAACAAATAGTAAGACTTACCTCCCACGTCAGACGATCTCTTGCGCGTCGCAGAAAAGTCTTTGCCACCTTTTTTATATAAAAGGGGCATATGACTCCGTCTGGCATGGAAGGCTTTTAGATAAACTCAGCGGCCTCGGCATCGAGGGTAACATGTTTAATTTTGTCTTATCATTTTTACAAAATAGAAGCTTAAGGGTGAGGGTGGGCCGGTCCACATCATTCAAACACTACTTGGATATGGGAGTGCCTCAGGGCAGTATTGTAGCCCCCACCCTATTCAACATAATGATACACGATATATCAAAATTAAAATTAGAAAATTGTAAGATTTCAATGTATGCGGACGATATCGCGATATGGTCCATAAACACTATTCGCGGGAAAAAGGTCACTCTTGACCCTGAACTTTCCATTCACCAAATTAACACTAATAAAATAATAAATTATTTATACAGTAATGGTTTCACGCTTTCTCCACAAAAGTGTGAATTTATGTTTTTTTCAAATACAAAAGAAAATGATTATAGTATTAATATTATTAATCAAGTTAAAACACCAGCACCTTATGTTAAATTTTTAGGTGTATTTTTGACACGTAACCTGTCTTGGAGTGTACATGTACAGCACCTGATCAATAAGGCATTAAATTTTATTAAAATTATTTCACACCAAAAATGGGCACAAGAATTTCTCACATACCTGGTTCGTACCCTGGTACGTTCTAGACTTACTTATGGTATGGAGGCCTTTTACTCCCTTTCAAAAACAAACCTAATTAAACTCCAAAGAATTGAAACAAAGGCCTTGAAATCTGCTTTGGGTCTCCCATTTTATGCAGTAACAGATTTGATTTATAGGGATGTGGATTGGATGCCCCTAACCCACCTAATAAAATTAAATTGTGCTACATTTTTGACAAGACTGTATGCTACTAATAACTTTTCCCTAAATGAATTTTATGCTACTTTCTCGGACCATTGGTTCGCCCCCAAGAATAAATTTATTAATATTATTGACTATACACATGATTTGTTTGAAGAGGCCGGTCTCTCTTTTGAGGACATAGCTTCTTTTCCACAGCACAGACCCCCACAGTGGGACTGGGACCCCCCAGATTATGATACAACCCTCCACCATTTATATAATAAAGAGAATGACATTAATCGCCTGACAGTTGCAGCTAAAGAAAAAATATATAACTTGAAACATTTATTGACTATTTTTACTGATGGATCCCTAATGAATAACGGGCAGGTAGGATGTGCATTCGCCATCCCAGTCTTAAAATTACAAAATGCTTTCAACTTAATAAAAAATATATCTATGTTTTCTGCAGAACTATGGACCATATTGGAGGCACTGGCCTATATAAATAACTTACCCAACCCACCTTTTCACATTGTAATTTTGTCAGACTCCCTTTCTTCAATCAAATCCCTACAAGGTAATAATAATAATCGGTCTGAAATAAAAAATGAGATCAAACACCTCATACACCAACTTCACTTAAAAGGCACACAGATAGATTTGGTGTGGATCCCATCCCACTGTGGTATAACGGGCAACGACATGGCCGACCGGGAGGCCAAGATGGCCGCCACCGGCCGGTCAGGTACCATCGTCAATATTAGTCTTTCAATTTTGGAATGCAAAACCTTGCTTAGGAGATCAGCTTCCCAGGGGTGGGCCCGGGAACTCGAGAAGCATGCCAGGGCCCAGGGCCTGGGACCATCAGATAGTGCAGGGGGGACGGGACCATCAGATAGTGCAGGGGGGACTTTTCCTTTCTGTGCCACCCCACATTCTATCAAAAATATTCCGTTTACGAACCAGATCACACTTTTGTAAATTTAAAAACCTGATTTGTGAATGTGACAACATCTTAAATTTAGAACACCTATTTGAGCCTTGCACTTATATTAGGAATGAACTTACAGAATTTTTTCTAAATTTAAAAACAATGAAGATACTGTATAACCAACACACCATATTACATGGATGGTCCCCCCTGATAATGTTTGCAACGGCTCTCAGCCAGACCTCTTTTGGCCGCCATTTCTAATTTAATATTTTTTAATTTTATTTTAAGAATTTACTATTTAATTGGTGAGGGTGGGGTCCCTCCGGACAGCGGGCCGGGCACCCCACTACAACCCCCCCCCCCCCCCCCCCGGGCATATTTACTTTAAAAAAAACAACCGCTTTAGAGATGGGATGCTTTTTAACTTCCCCCTCCCCCCCCCCCCCCCCCCCCCCCCCCGTGGATGGGTGCCCGGCGCGAACTCCGGGGGGGTGCCTTCGTAGTCGTGGCGTTTTTTAGCCTAGCCTGAGTCCCCCCCGTCTGGACTCCTTCGACGTCTCTCTACTGCTCGCGCGGGGGAGGAGGGGTCCCTCTCCCTCCCTCCCCCCGTCCGAGTAAGACAGAATCGTTAACCACCCCTCACCACTACCACCATTAGTCCTATTTAAATATAGTATACTAATGGATCTAAAAGTTGAGGAGTGTCCCCGTAGTCGTGGCGCATTTTTTAGCCAAACCTGAGTCCCCCCGCATGGACTCATACGACGCCTTGCCACTGCCCGGTACGGGGGGGGGGGGGGGGGGGGGGGGGGGGGGGGATTACACGCGCAGTCCCTCCCCCCCCCCCCCCGACCGGGAATGCAAGAATCGGCGGCCACCCCTCACTATCATCACTATTACTGACATTACCTATATTACTTATATTATTTAAATACTAAATTTGTACCCATTAATTACTCGGCTCCCATGCCAAATAAATTAGTAAATAATTTTAATATATTTATTATATAAAATCGCTTGGCCGGGACAGGGAGGTTGTTCGTGCGGTTACCTTGGACCTGGTCCCCCTATGCCCTACACATAAATACACATTTTAGGTCATCCACACATATGACTTTTTACGAGAACTTTTAATATTAAATATTTTATCCGTTACAATTGGCATACCCCCAGGGATCTCTGGTTATATGGTATAACATCCCCCATACATTTTAATATAACATCTTATTGAAAAAAAAAAAAGATCTTTTATTTATTCTATCTTTTGGGGTTGTCTCGTCTCAGCCCCAGAGTGAAACCATCTTATTTTTGGAGTGAATCATTTAGCCCTCCATCTATTTAATAACCTCAGGCCCCTTTTGTATATATCTCATCCGTGCGGTGGTCCCCCCCTTGAGCAGATGGGCTCACTGACGGTTGTCGCGCGAGGATGGCTTGCGTATGCCTCCGTCAGTGGGTGCGCCTCCACTTGGCGGTTGTGGACCCCCGGATACAGACCCACTCCACCCGTTCCCATACCCGCTTACCCCTTGTCCGTGAGCAGGTCTCCCCCGCGGGGTGTGTGGGCCCATGGTTGGTTTTTGGCGCGGGGATGGCCTGCGTACCGCTCCACCTGTGGGTCCGCCCCCCCGCGGGGTGTTTAGATCCTACGGACCCCCTTCCCCCCTTCTTTCTTCACCTTCGCAGGGACCCGAGTCCAAAACTTAGTCCATGATGTAAATAATACCCCTTAGTAGGGAAGTCCCGGGGGATGGAGCTCCCTCCCCCGGTTGGACATTATATTTTTAACGCCTTATATACTCTAATTTTGTATATAGCTATAATAAAATTACAACTTTGTACATAACAATAAATTTTTGTGCATATATACTTTTAAAATAAAATAAGGGCTCAAATTTGGCTTTTTAATAATAAAATAAAAATTATCTTTTAGCATGTAGCCCTGAGATTTTAATCGATTTTAATCATTTTTTTCGGTTGGGTTTCAGTCTTCTGCCAGAGAAATAAAATCATTTTAATATAGACAATTTTATAAGCCTGAATACTATTTTACAATTTCCATCACATAAGTAGTAAGATTTTTATAATGTGGCTAAGAGTTACCTCCATCCCAAATTTTCTATGTTCTGTCTTCGTGGTTGTGATGTCTGTCAATCCTTTTGTTTTGTACATGTTTTATGTTCTAACTTATAATTAATACATGTCCCATATGTGCCCTGCCGGGTCGAGAGGACGTAAAACACCAATTTTCATTCATTCATTCGACATTCGTTGCAGGCCGTCATGCAGACTGAAGAGTCTTTCACAAGACGAAACAGCTGTCTTTGCATAGGCATTGTCTATCTCCCCCATTGGGAGAAAAAGTAAATCAGCACATTATTTTATTTTCTTCTTTTCAGAACACAGAACAAATCGCAAAGTTAAAGTTAAAGTAATTGAGTTTGTTTCTTAGGTTCACAAACACATACATTGGACACAAAAAAAGTTTTATTAAAGCAAACTATATATATGTCATGGGAAATATTGGAATCCGGGAAAATTCGGAATTCCAAAAAATCCGAGATTGTCCTGCTCCAAGATATTCCTGGTGTGAAGAACTTATCTGATGATATTATTGTACATGGAAAGACACAAGCTGAACATGATGTAAGTCTGAGAGCAACTCTGCAAAAACTCCAAGATCATGGTGCAAAACTGAATGGCAGCAAGTGTGAATTCTCCAAAGATGAACTCATCTTTTATGGACATGTTTTCAGTGTAAAAGGTGTGTCCCCTGATCCCGCAAAGATTGACACGATCACGAACACTCCAGCCCCCACAAATGTGAGTGAGCTCAAGTCCTTCTTTGGAATGACTCAATATGTCGCCCGTTTCATACCCGGCTACGCCACGATAACCGAACCACTCAGAAACCTCACGAAAAAGGACACACCATGGAAATGGTCAGAAAGTGAAGAAAAAAGTTTCGCGAAGCTGAAACAAGTACTCACCAGTGCTCAGGTGATGGCATGCTTTGATCCCATTGCTGAAACGGAAGTTATGGTCGACGCCAGTCCAGTGGGACTTGGGGCCATCTTGATGCAGCAAGGAAAAGTCATCTGCTATGCAAGTCGTGCATTAACTCCAACAGAGCAGAGATATTCCCAGACAGAGAAGGAGATGCTGGCCGTCGTTTTGGTGCTGAACATTTTCACCTATATCTGTACGGTTCCGCCTTCACTATAGTGACAGACCACAAGCCTCTGTTAGGTCTAGTGTCCAGCTGCAAGCCTGCCACAGCAAGAATTGAAAGATGGAGGCTAAGACTCATGCCATACCAGTTCAATCTGAGATATCGCCCAGGAAAAGATGATTTGAATCCGGCTGACTACATCAGTCGCCACCCACAAACTGTTCCTACTCGTGAGAATGCTGGTGAAGCATACATCAACTATTTCTCTCGCAATGACATTCCCAAGTCGATGACCACAGAAGAAGTGAGAAATGCCACCCAACAAGATGTGAGACTCCAGAAGGTGATGTCTGCCGTACTGACGGGCAGATGGACAGACAAAGACGTTTTGGACTTTGTTCGATTCAAGGAAGAATTATCCATATATGATGGTCTGGTCCTCCATGGACACCGTCTGGTCATTCCTGAGTCTTCAACACAAAGTTGTCAACATCGCTCACCAGGGTCACCAGGGCATCGTTAAAACAAAACAACTAATACGTGAGAAAGTCTGGTTTCCAGGCATTGACCGACTTGTCGAAGATACAATCAACTCATGTATCCCGTGTCAAACATCATACTTAGGCCCAGCCCAGCGTGAACAAATCATTCCCTCGCCCCTTCCTCCAGAACCTTGGCACAGTGTTGCCATTGACTTTGCTGGTCCTTTCCCCTCGGGTGACTACGCTATGGTAGTTATTGATGAATATAGCCACTTTCCTGAAGTTGAAGTACTGACCTCCCTGACTTCTCGCACGGTTATTTCCAAACTTGATGTGATTTTCTCCCGACAAGGGATTCCGAAAGAAGTCAAGACAGACAACGGACCACCGTTCAATGAATCAGAATTCGCTCAATTTGCCAGAAACTTTGGGTTTCACCATCGCAAAATTACACCACTATGGCCTGAAGCTAACGGTGAAGTTGAACGTTTCATGAGGACTTTGAACAAACACATCAGAACCTCTTCAGCCGCAAACATGAACTGGAAGACTCATCTCCCTACATTTCTACGCCAGTACCGAGGTACTCCACATTCATCTACCAAAGTTTCTCCCTTTGAAGCCTTGACAAACAGAAACATGAACACAGGACTACCTAGCCCTCCTCATGCTGTTCAAAAGCCTTCTGTTCCTGTTCCTGCCAAGCTCAGTCAAAATCATGCTGCGAGCAAACAGAAAATGACAACGTACTCAAACCAACGACGACACACAAAACCCAGTGACATTCTTCCAGGTGACTATGTTCTAGTGAAACAGAAGAAAGAAAACAAACTGTCCACTCCTTTCTCCCCCAATCCCATCCTCGTCGCCATTTTATAGTGTCTGTTGTGTGGTCTGGAACATTCATTCTGGTACCAACAAACACGTAACACAGCTGGTGTGCTTTTGTTATTTTACATAAGATTTTTACCATTTCGTATTGTGGACTTTCAATCTGGTGCAAAGAGGACAACCATTCTCTTGTAGAAAGTCTTCTAGATCAACTTGAACATTCACTGTGGACATTCGTTGCAGGCCGACATGCAGACTGAAGAGTCTTTCACGATACGAAACAGCTGTCTTTGCATAGGCATTGTCTATCTCCCCCATTGGGAGAAAAAGTAAATCAGCACATTATTTTCTTTTCTTCTTTACAGAACACAGAACAAATCGTAAAGTTAAAGTTAAAGTAATTGAGTTTGTTTCTTAGGTTCACAAACACATACATTGGACACAAAAAAAGTTTTATTAAAGCAAACTATATATATGTCATGGGAAATATTGGAATCCGAGTTTGGGACAATTCGGAATCTTCCAGGGAAAATTTGGAATTCTGATTTTCCCCGGATTGGTCTCGGTAAAATTCCGAATTCTGATTTTCCACGGGAAAATTCCGAATTTTCCCAAGCTTACATCGAAGTTACAAGAATTGTGTGTGACAGAGGAAAACTTAAACTTAAAATGTTGAATGTGGATGAACTGAACAAGCATTACATCATCGAGAATGATGAGGAATATTAACAAACAAAAGTAATAATTATATGATAATAATTATAATAATGATAATAAACAATAGTATTCAGTTGAGTATAGTATTGAGTTGCTTTGCAAGATTATGCGCTATATAAGCATTATTAATTATAATTATTATTATTCAAATGATTCATAATGCTGTATATACTATAAGTCAAACATAACAACATCTAAACAATATAAAACACAAATCATAACACATGTTATAAATATAAGCTTACACCCAACCATGCGCATCTACGCACGTGCACACAAGCGCTCACACGCGTGCACACACGCACACACGCACGCACTCACGCATGCGTGCACTCACACGCGCGCGCGCGCGACCTATAACTAATAAGAGAGAGAGAGAGAGAGAGAGAGAGAGAGAGAGAGAGAGAGAGTTTTTTTTTATTGTCTCGTAGGGTGAAGCGAAGCAACACGACATTGTGACTCACATTCATACAGATGAACCTGCGAGACAGACAGACAAACTGACAGGCAGCGAGGTATATGAAGAGATGTGCCCTCGCACTATTTTCATATCCTTTCCTTGTTGTCATCAAATTAAACACTCACACGCCTTCAGAAAAGTTTATGGAACACCTGCAAAGAACTTGTCATGGAAAGGTATTGCAAAAATCTAATATAATTGATACACTATTTATATTCCATGCAGTAATTTACCAATAAAACATCTCTTTCTTAGCTGTATTTGATGTGGAATATTCAACATAATAAGGTACAAATCCATAATTGATCATTAGGCATGCTTGTGCACGAGTTCCTAATGTATTTGTGTTAAGTGCTTTGTGATCACTAAAAAATAATTTGGACTCTAAATGTTTTTGAATTGTAACTGAATCGTTTTCTATGGCACGCAGCTACTTGCTTGGGAAAATTCGGAATCTTCCCGGGAAAATTCCGATTTTCCCCAAGGCTGGGAAGATCCTTGGGAAAAATCGGAATTTTCCCAGGAAAAATCAGAATTCCGATTTTTCCCGGGAAGATTCGGAATTTTCCCGGATTCCAAATTTTCCCGTGACATATATATGCATAAGAGGAAAGCTTAATGGTGTGTTTGTTTTTTCTTCTTCAATTTTTGATCGTTTATATATATATATATACACACACAAAAAACAGAGGCAAACAAGTTGCTTTTGTTCTCCCAATATTTCGGCGAGATTAATCTCGTCTTCCTCGGGGGACTTTATTCTTTGAACTGTCACAATACATTGGTCTCAAAACAAACAATCCAAATGGTTTGCCCAGTTCGTGAAATAGCCAATTTATAAATTTATAACTTTATAACTAAAAGCAATATGAATGAAAAATACTTTTCGTTCATTAGCACACATAGATCAAGAATTGTTTCAAACGAATGAGCTAAAATATTTTTATTCAGGCTTAATTTGATAAAACGTTTGATTCAACATGTGGCTCAGGCATGCCCCAGCTTAGCATCTGGTCGAGTTGAAGGCCATATGGGGGTGCAACTACAATGTAGAAAAGTGTGATACCATTGAATCAATCTTAATCAATACCTTTGTGAATGTGGATTCAAAAATGTGATATACATTGTCCATGTCATTAATTGGGCAAAGCCCTTTCTGTGTAATTTGTGGTTTGTCTGTTTTTCATTTCTTTTGTTTGAATTTTGTTTCTTTTCCGAATTTTCTTCCTATTTTTCTTTTTATTCCATGTACCCCCATGGGGCTTTCGGACATAAACCTTGAAACCTTGATAATACGGTCTTACAATGTACGTGATCAGTGATTTGGATGAGCTCTTCGCTATCATCAATCCAAGGAGACTGCACGCTTGTGTGTGTAATACGCACACATGTGCTATGTAAATATTTAATGCCCAGAGCTTCTGATCCGAGGAGACTTAGCATCAGAAAAAGCAATATTATTTATAATGATAGTTGCTTGTCGCACCTTGCTATGGCAGTCGTACATGCTGGTAAGTAGTTCAGCAATACACTGAAGGAGCTCGGTGCGTTTTGTTGACACAGGTAGGCCTACATGGCCTAGGCACACAACCAAACAAACAAGCGTATATCTATACTGATGTCCAAATGAAGCACCAAAGTAAAAGAATGTGTAATTCTTAATAGACATAAAAACAAACACCACATTAACAGGAGCGAGATATGTCGAGGAACCCAGCCCACTATATCGATCCATGGACTGATGTCAACGATAATGTCTAATTCTTTATTTGATAAAGCTTTTCCCCCTTAAGTTCAAATCACATAAGTATATAGGATATGGAAAAACAGCAGTTGAACCATTGAATAAGAACGTTTTTTGGATGGTGCAAGAGTTTGGATTGCAGTTCGAATATTATGATTTGGTCATACATTTTCAGTTGAAAAAAATAAACTTTTAACATTTTCTAAAATATATCAGATACTCGTTCCCTTTAACACGCATTTCAAATACCTAAATAGTCGTTGTTTAGACTGTTCTCCAGAAATAGCAATGTCTAAGAAGAAATGTTGTCACAGAATTAGCTACAGTGTTAAAGCCCTTACCATTAGTATCTAGATCATAGTACATGGAGATGATCATCTTCATGGCACCAACAACTCAAAAGCCTGTGAACCATGTTCTTGGGATAACATTTTTATCACTTGGTCAGATCTGACTGGCGCCTACAAAGCATATATCTGAGACCAACAGCATAACAGTAAAACGGACACACTTTTCACACTGTACCAAATACACCACTAAGCCATTCACATTGAAAATTGGCGGAATAGTACCTAATCTATTGACGATGGCGTCCATTATGACAAAATAATAAACAACACAAAACAACAACAACAACAAAACAAACCCAACCAACCAGCCAACCAACCAACCAAAAACAAAAACAAACAAAGGGTGTCGCCGATTGGTAAACATGTTCTTTACCCGTTCCGCCCCCTTAACTCCCCTCCCCCTATATATACCTGCACATACCTCCACACACATTTTAAGTGATTCAATCCAGCTGTTCACAAGATGCATCACATGAAAATCAAGGTGAAAGGTCAATGTCGAGAAGCTTCAAAATGTCTCCCACTGGGTGTACAACGATTTGTTTCTTACTACAACTTGGTCAAATGTCAAGTTCAAGGTCAAAGGGCTTCAAATGTCTCCAATTGCATTCCTTAAATCATGATGATCAAATAATATAATATATGGTTATGTGGGTGTATTCCTAATGGTGTTTAAACTGTAGCCACGGCTAAAAGAAACAAGTTCTAAAATCAATGTCAAGGTCATCGAGATAATCAATACTTTGAACCACATATTATGACCTTGAGCCAGTCTAGGAATCTGCCAAATGTGCATAATTCTGATATGTATGACTAAAACACCAACTGTGACTCTACCAAGGTCTACGTCCTTGCACCCAACATTCGGAATCACCATAAAGCACTGCACTAATACTCCAAATTTGAAGACTGTAAGTCAAACGATGAAAAGATATTGCCACAAGAAGACATTTTGGTTTTTGGTTTTTAAGGTCAAACTTCAAGGTCAAGTTCAGCACGGTTATGGTTTGTCCTCTGACCAATTCGACACATGGTGATGCACCACCACACCTTTGAAGCAACTCTGTCCAGCAGTTCACGAGATATAGCCTGGACAGACAAACAGACAGGAAGACAAAGTTAAACAAAGATTCCAAAAATTTCGCAAAAGCGGCTGTTATTTGGTATCAACAAAATGCCAGACATCTCACCACTGAGACAATCTGGGAAAATGTAGGGCTAAGTGAAAAGTCAAGTTAGAAGTTGGCCAAACCAAGTAAGCGGACGACCTGGCTAATTCTGCGTATGCGTGCTGCAGAAGATAGTTATGCTAACAGACATTAGTGGCACCAGCTGTGGTGTCCTTTTTGGAACAGAAGGTGTCGATTAAAAAACAACCAAAAGTTGTTTTTAAGTGTTTGGTTCTTTCCTGAGACACTGGGAGCACATTGATAAGGCTTTGCTATCTTGTTTTTTCCCTTTTAGGTACAGAAAAAGTTTGCAATGGATGGATGGAACGATAGCCCATGACATGGTCACTACAACTTTCAAGCCATCTGTGTTTCTACAAACCAAATGCGGTGGTCTAGGGAAACACGTCAACGCATTTGAAATTCGCAGCAATTCCTTGTACTATCTGTTTCACTGGAAAACAACTGTTGTGTTATGGGACTGCCTGTCACAGGCGAAAAAGTTCATACCGCATTTTCTCTGTGGAATGGACCGGAAATTAGACAAGAAAAGCGTAGTGAAACCCGCCAGCCTAAATTCAAGTGCCGTTCCTTTCAGCTCACAGTTTATTACCTGCCCTTCCAAGCACAACACCCATTTTTTTCTGGCATGTGATGGTGGCAGTGTGTGCTGGGGCAGTGGTGGTGTGCAGTTTGGTTCTGACAGTCACAACTGGGACATTCCTTCTGCTTCTTCCTGTCCTGCACCAGGGATGACATCATTTCCTCCATCCTACGCATGCGCAACAGGACATGGGCGTGTGCCATACACGTTTATGTGTGACCACCAACAGGATTGTGGTGACAACAGTGATGAGTCGTTCTGTGAGTTTACTCCTTGTCGACAATGGAATGCTCAGCAACATGGTAGCATGAAACAGGTAATGCCAGGTACTAGGCGTCTAATGTTAATTTCAGAGCCAACTACACAAACATGCTATCGTTATTATTCTTTCACAATGTTTTTTACCTTTGATTTAAATAACAGCATTTTGTGTGATATCAGCAACAGTCATAATCTGATTGTTTATAGGTAGATGATGTCGCCTTTGTTTTAAAACATTTCTTTTTTGACAATAGTTATCTTACTATAAAGGTAACTGACCTCACTTTAAAGATGGGATTAGAAAAAAACGCAAGAGAAAACCTTGAATGACGTAGTTTCTGTATATGAATAGATAGAAATCAGTATTTTGTTTTTAATAATCGTATAGGACAAAAAGCAAAAACACTACTGTACAGTGTATAGTTTGATATTTTAAATATGCAAATGCATAACATGTAGGTACTGAGAAGTCAAGACGTCCTCCATATCATGGTGGACTTGTGGCATTGTGTTTGGTGTTTCTAATCTGCGAATAATATCGGTGTCGATATTTTCTTGATTTTACAGTGTTATACAAGTGATCACAACTATGACGGCCAGGTAGATTGTATTAATGAAGATGATGAAAGCCGTTGTCCCACCGTAAGTGACGAAGGCAAACGCTACCAACATTTTTCATCTAAACTTAGTTCAGTTGTGATTGACTTTGCAAGAAACGGCAGCACCATCATCACCCCTCTGCCCACTGCACAGGACGGACAGTCCCCACTCATCCAGGTGTGTCCAGACACTCACTACCAGTGTGCAGATGATGGACACTGTCTGCCCACCTTGACCAGGTGTAACGGTCTGTACGACTGCCCAGACCACGAGGACGAAGCAGACTGTGACACCTACACCTGCTCTGGTCATTACCGGTGTTTTAATTCCAGGATATGTGTTCATCCCAGTTGGGTGTGTGATGGCATCAACCATTGTACTCGGTCAGACGATGAGCTGTTGTGTGACCAGCACTGCCCAGAGCACTGTGTCTGTCATGGTCTGGCCTTCACCTGTCAGCGACCTTTCCCTGCCCACAGTCATCCTGAACTGAGGTATCTGAACGGGAGAGGCAGTGGGATGACCCTGGCTGAACTGTCAACCAACACCATGCTGGTCTACCTCAGTCTGGCTGACTGTCAACTGACAAATGTTTCCAGTGTCACCTTATATAATATTATTACTCTTGACTTAAGTAATAATAAACTGGTGAATGTTCCAATTCAGATATTGTTGAACACTCCAAATGTAAAATCCCTAACCTTAACAAGCAATCCAATAAGAAGTCCTTTGATTGTGAATTCAATAAAAACATTTTCTAGTGTGGAAAGAATAGATTTTTCATGGACCCCACTTCACAGTCTAGATCACACTATTTTCGGTCTGTTTCCAGAGCTCACGTTTCTGAATCTGTCACACAGTGGTGTGCAGCATGTAACTGGAGACGGATTTCAACTGCTGAGGAAATTGCAATATTTGGATTTGAGAGGATGTTCAATGTCAGACATTCACAGAAATCTGTTTAGCGGCTTACACCTGTTGCACACCGTTTATGCTGACAACTATAAAGCATGTTGTGCAGCTCAACTTCTCCCGGGTCTCAGCAGCTGTCAAGCACCACAAGACGAGTTGTCTTCTTGCCTGGATCTGCTGAGGTCCAATGCGTACAGAGTCTGTTTGGTTGTGTTTTGTAGCCTGGCCTTAATTGGCAATAGTGTGGGCTTTGTGTTCCGTTTATCCACCCTGCAGGGTGGTGGATCACCAGGTTTCAGCATCTTTGTCCTTCACTTGTGTGCGTCTGACTTTCTGATGGGAATCTACTTGGCACTCATCGGTATAGCTGACAGAATATACCAGGCCTTTTATGTTTGGGAGGATGTGGCATGGAGACACAGTATTCTATGTAAACTGGCTGGCTTTATGTCCTTGTTGTCATGTGAGGTGTCGTCTTTCCTAATCTGTTTGATCACGTTAGATCGTTTCCTTGTGGTCCGTTTCCCCTTGAGTTTCTTGCACTTCAAAGGTTGGAACGCACAACTGGCGTCTGGTTTGATATGGACTGTCGGTTTTGTTCTTGCTGTTGTTCCACTACTGCCTGGCATGGCTCACTGGGAGTTCTACAGTCAAACAGGAATCTGTATTCCACTACCAGTCACCAGAAACGTTTTTGCAGGTCATACGTATTCTTTTGGAATAATGATTGTTTTAAATTTTGTCCTGTTTCAAGTCATAGCTACAGGCCAGGCAGTGATCTACTGGTCCATTCAGTCCAACACACTCACAGCTGGCACCAGCAGTCAGCAATCTCAGGATGCCAGCATAGCTCGTCGCCTGTTCACCGTGGTGATGTCAGACTTTATGTGCTGGTTCCCCATTGGTTTGCTGGGGCTGCTGGCCTCACTGGGAGTGTCTGTGTCAGGGGAACTCAACGTGGTGATGGCCATCCTGGTGATGCCCCTGAACTCTGCCCTCAACCCCTTTCTGTACACACTCAATCTGCTGCTGGAAAGACAACAGAAAAGGACAGAGGAAAGGCTTGTTGAACTCATTGGATCCCTCAACTCTTGACTGTGAACAGAAACGACTGAAGTATTTGTTGCTTACACAAAAACGCCCCTAGTCATGGGTATACTATTGCTATATTTTAGCACAAAGAAAGTGACAAAAGAGATAAATAGAGACACGTGAAAAAAGACACCACGTGACACGTATGTGCGTATATACTCTCACTCCGTGTATGTGTGTGTGTGTGTGTGTGTGTGTGTGTGTGTGTGTGTGTGTGTGTGTGTGTGTGTGTGTGTGTGTGTGTGTGTGTGTAGTGTGTGTTTATGCACTGTGTGTGTGTGCGTGCTTGTGCGTGCACGCGCGTGTGTGTGTGTGTGCGTGCTTGCGCGTGATGGCGTGCACGCGTGTGTGTGTGATGCGCACACATGTGCTATGTAAATATGTAATGCCCAGAGACCACAAGACCAGCAACAAGACAGAACATCACACAGAGCAATCACAGGTCACATGACAATTCTGCAGTATCCTGTTATTTTCCAACGACATCCTATGCAAAACTGTGCACAGCAGACATTATCAACTGCATGAAAACATCAACTAGAACTCTCAACTTGGCTTCCTCCAAGGTGGATATAGCTTATTTCCACAGGGCAGAGAGAAAGTATTCTGAAAACACATCCTCTTTGCGGTGCAAGGTCGTGCTGCATTCTATGCTTCAACCGAATGTCGAATTTGTTGATCAGACGTGCACTAGGGATAACTATGTCCTCCTATACAGCATCCCAAGGTGTAGTTGGGGATGCCTGGGTCCAAAAATGAAACAAGATCTTAATCCTGCAGCTGTTTGGACCGGGTGTGAGCCCTTATATCGCCGCCCAGTGTTCTACCCGTTTATTGGTATCAGTCATGGTAATTGATAGAAAACAAACAAACACCATTTATAATTCAAGGACATCAAACCACGCCACTGCTTTTTGTCTTCATATAATTAGAATTGAGAAGTGCATGTGTCTCTTTGTACATTTGTTATTGAATCCATTAGACTTGCATTTATTTAGGTAAAAGTTAGGATGAGTGAAACCCTCAGCCTCTTGGACGATAATGATGGTAAAGGTTGTGAAAATGTTAGCATTGTGGATGATAATGATGGCCATATCGATATTAAGATGACTGAACAGGAGAATAAAGGGGGTGGGAGTAAGAATAATATGGCTGTCTTGGTTAGCTGTGTCCCTATTGCCGAGGCACCCGTTAATAAGGTTGACGCACTTAAAGGCAATGTTTCTAATCAGGAGAATGTAATGGCTTTGTCAACATCAGACAGTTCGACAGTGCAAAGTAATGAAATTGGTTTTGCTCAAAATGCCCTATGCAGTTCTGTGAATGTAAATGATTATGATGAAATTTCCTATGACGCTAAGAATAATTTCATAGAGGCGGGCCAACGTGATGATAAAAATAAGTCTGTAATACAAGACGCTGTGATTTTGTCACCAGAATGTAATTTGGAAAAAGTGGCTTTGCCAACTCAAGTCCTTGAGGACTCAGCAAGTTTATTTCCCCTTTGTACACATAGTAAATCATCATGCTGTGCAGACTGTGCTGCATCGATGGACAATAGCACTCATTCTCTGTTAATGAGGAACCTAAAAGGCAGTGTTAATAGCAGGCATTCCTCAACAAAAACTAGGCATGCGCAGTCGTTTGTTCAAGCGAATGGAAATGAGAGCTGTAGTAGTGTTGGTGGTTTACAGGTTGGAGAGACTAATAATTCAAGTGAAGGTAATACCGAAAGTTCAAAAGAAGGCTTCTATAACATTTTGTCTGGTAACAATGGTAATCAATTTTCTTGCCTCACTTTAAATGTTTGTGGGATAAGGAGTAAATTGTTAAATCCTGATTTTCGTATTTTTATAGCTTCTTATGATATAGTCGTCATTACGGAAAGTAAATTAGATGAATTTGACACTGTGACTATTTCAGGTTTTACAAGTTTCTACAAAAATAGGTCTCACTTTAAAAGGAAGTCTGGGGGCATTCTTGTACTCATTAAGCAATATTTGACGAAGCACATACAAGTGATTGAATCAAAAGGAAAGGAACGTTATGTGGATTCTTCTCTTCTCAGATACTATAACTTTGTGAATTATGAGTTCAGCAACGATGCGCTATTCTTCAAATTAAATGCTAGTGTCTTGGGACAAGAGGTACTTTTTTGTTCTGTTTATTTCCCCCCAGAAAATTCCCCTTACTTTGACCCCAATGCTTTTGCCTGCCTTGAGAACTGTATCCTGTCGTTGAACATATGACATGATGTGTCTTCTTGGTGACCTCAATGCTAGAACTGGCTCTTTACCTGATTTTGTTGAGGATGTCTTCGAGAAAGATAACAGTGTTTTTAGTAAGAAGTCAGATGAATCAGATTCTCTTCGTAGACGTTCTAATGATGCCTATGTGAATAATGCTGGTCAAGCACTTTTATTTTTATGTAAAACGTTAAACACACCCATTGTCAATGGGCGTTTGGGTGATCCTGATAACTGCGCTAATAATACGTGTAAGGAAGCCAGTGTGGTCGACTACGTTATTGTTTCACAATCTATTTTTCATTTATTATCAGAGTTCATAGTACACCCTTTTAATGAAAATGTTTCAGATGTGCATTGTCCCCTGTCCGTCTGCTTTACAAATCGAACACATTCTGTTAATGATGAAGACATGTAAATGCACACTGGAGATGACATCAGTAATAAACAAAATGTAGGTGCCCCATCACGGCCTCAGTGGACCCAAGACAAAGCAAGTGATTTTGTGGAAATGCTTAACGATAACGATATTAGTTCATTGGATATTTTGCTGGGTAACATACTTTTGGAAGATGCACCCATATCAGATGATGGTATAAATGATGTTTACAAACACATTTGCGAAATTATGAAGGCAGCTGCAAGCAATTCTGGCATTATAAAGAAGAAGCCAAAAAGAAAGGCGATGAATAGACAGACAGAGGATTGTGAGTGGTTCGATGCGAAAAGAAAAGGAAAGAGTTTTTTTAATGCTAAAAATGTTGCCAGGATCAATAAAGATGATCCCGCAAAAGAAACTAAAGTCACAGCGAGCAAAGCCTACAAAAAACAATTATTAAAGTCTTTTCGAAAATTTCAATCTGATCTATTCAAAAAGATACGCAATTTACGAAGTAGTGATCCCCCAACAGTTTGGAAATTATTAAATGGATCTACTCAAGTTAAGAATGAAACCTGCAGCAAAAAAACGTGTGACATGTTTTTTTAATATTTCAAGCAGTTCAGTGATAAGACTGATTCCACTGACGTGATTGAACCTGACGATTCTGATGAAATTAACAATGATGATGTTGATATTAGTTACCTAAACAATCTCTTCACTGAAACTGAAGTAAAAGAAGCAATTCTAAAATTGAAAAATAATAAAGCGTGTGGGATAGACCAAATCATAAATGAATTTCTTAAATCTGCGTCACCAAAAATGTTAGGAATTTTTACGAAATTCTTTAATTTGATACTGAAAAGTGGAAATGTGCCTAATGATTGGTCAATGGGTATCATTAAGCCCTTGTATAAGAAAAAAAGGTAGCACTGATAACCCTGATAATAATAGGGGCATCTCTATTCTCAGCTGTTTTGGCAAAACTATTTACATGCTTGTTAAAAACCCGCCTGACTAAATTCCTAGATTCAAATAAGATCTTGGGTAATGAACAAGCAGGCTTCAGAAAAGGGTTGTCTGGTACAGATCATATATTCACTTTGCATTCAATTGCTGACTTTTTTCTTTTTAAGAAGAAGAAACTATATTGTGTTTTTGTAGACTTTAAAAAAGCTTTTGATTTCGTAGACCATCCTGTGCTATGGCAAAAACTGCTAAATATTAATATTAGAGGAAACTTGTCTAAAGTAATAAAAACTTTATACGCCAAAGCAAAGTCTTGCATTTCATGGAATGGTTCTTTGTCCTGTTTTTATGAGTGCAATACAGGTGTAAGACAGGACGAAAACTTGTCACCACTTTTATTTTCCATCTTTCTAAATGACATGAAGGAATATATTGGAAACAAAACAGATAAATTAGAAAAGTTGAAAATTAGTGCTAGGTAGATAGATTTAGATGAAACAGAAGTAAACCAGCTATTTAATATGTTTTTGCTATTGTACGCAGATGATACAGTTATCTTAGCTGAATCACCTACTTCATTACAAAACGCACTTAATGCAATGTATATTTACTGTTTTCAGAATAAGCTTAAAGTTAATGTGGCAAAAACATTTCTAGATGCAAAATAAGAAAAATACCAGAATTCTAGTACAACAAAACTAAGTTAGACATTACATTTGATTTTCAGTACCTTGGTTTTACGTTTAATTATAACAATAAGTTTAAGTTAGCCCAGAAGAAGTTGTACGATAAAGCATCAAGAGCAATGTTTTCTTCATTGAGGAAGAGTAGGAAACTACATCTGCTGCTAAATATACAAGTAGATTTGTTTGATAAGATGATAGCCCCCATTGAACTCTTTGGTTGTGAAGTTTGGTGTCCCCAAATATGTGACTTGGCTGTTAAATTGCAATTAAAATATTATAAATTAGTGTTAAACATAAACAAGTCAACACCTACTTGTATGGTTCTAGGTGAGCTAGGTCGTTACCCTTTAGAGATCTCTGCAGAAAGTTGCATGTTAAAGTATTGGTTTAAACTAAGGGATGAATCCAATTCTGAAAATCTGTCTAGTGTCATGTATATACGTATAGGTTTCTCTTGAAGTTATACGTTTCTGATGATTATAAAGCTAATTACCTCCAAGCAATACATAATACGTTAAACTCATTAGGTTTCGGTGATCTATGGATTGGTCAGTACAATCTGAATCTAAGTCAGCTTTCATTCAAAAGACAAATAATTCAGCGTCTACGTGACCAGTTTGTACAGACCTGGCAAGCTGAGTTAAACGCTAATGGAGTTTACACAAATTATAGAATGTTTAAAGAAAACTTTGTTTTTGAAAACTACTTGACAATTCTCTCTGAACACCAGGCCAAATTTATTCTTAAATTTAGAGTATTGAACCACAGATTACCTATACAACAAGGACGTAGTCAGGGCATCGTTCACGAAGAAAGGGTATGCAACAAGTGTGATTCAAATGACTTAGGTGATGAATTTCATTTCATTTTTAATTGTCCATTTTTTTTTTATATTAGTAGAAAACAGTTCTTGAAGTCTTTCTTTCGTTAACATCCCAATACTATTAAATTTAACAAACTGTTCACATCAAAAAGTAACAAGACTTTACAAAACTTAGCTAAATTTGTCAAAGTTATGCATAACCATTGATTGTCCTCTGGTGATATTCCATATATCATAATCACATTGATTTGTGTGTGAGTGCGTGCGATTGTGTGCTGGTGCTCGCGAGCAAGCGTGAGCGTGCTGTGTGTGTGTGTGTGTGTGTGTGTGTGTGTGTGTGTGTGTGTGTGTGTGTGTGTGTGTGTGTGTGTGTGTGTGTGTGTGTGTGTGTGTATATGTGTGTGTGTGTGTGTGTGTGTGTGTGTGTGTGTGTGTGTGTGTGTGTGTGTGTGTGTGTGTGTGTGTGTGTGTGTGTGTGCGTGTGTGCGTGTGCGTGTGCGTGCGTGTGCGTGTGCGCGTGCGTGCGTGTGCGTGCGTGTGCGTGCGTGTGCGTGCGTGCGTGCGTGTGTGTGTGTGTGTGTGTGTGTGTGTGTGTGTGTGTGTGTGTGTGTGTGTGTGTGTGTGTGTGTGTGTGTGTGTGTGTGTGTGTGTGTGTGTGTGTGAGTGTGTGTTCAGATCTGAATTGTTTTGAGATGTTGCTTTGCCACTGCACTATGCTAATTGAAATTATTGAGGTTTGTTGTTCATACATCATAGCTTGGAGTTGTAATGTGTGTGTCATGATGTGGCTTGATTGGTTGAAGCACATTGTAGTGATTTTGTATGTAATAGGTAGATCGGCTGATGTGTAATGTCATGAGATTGGTTGTGTATTTTGGAAAGACATCTGTGTGTTGCAGTGCCATGCCGTGGCGGTAATGTAGTTGATCGACTGCCTTGTAATGATGTAAGGTTGATGTGATGTGATAAATGATGCCCGTAATCGTTAAATCTTGGGTTGAAACTAGGTCGGTTGAAGTGTGTTGTAGTGTTATCATGATCTAGTGTTGTAGTTCAACGATGATAGGATGGTGCGTGTTGATGTGTTATACATATTATTTTGTATTTCGTTAATATTTTGCTCGATATAGCTGCTCATGTCGAACCTTTTCCAATTGAATTGTTTTGTCCTTTTTTTCTTTCTTTTTTCTATGTACCCCCATGGGGCTGTTTGGAATTTAATAAACCTTGAAACCTTGCTCGTCTAAGTAGGGCTGACCGAAATAGCCTTTACGGAAACGCAAAAGAAGAAATATAAATATGGTAACCCTTTTGATCGCGTATTTATATGCAAACCATTCCACTTCACCTGGTTGAAATATCTCCCTTTTTTCCCACTTTAAGATTTGCAGGTACTCATCTTGGTGAATGACGTCACAAAGGACCACAGAGTGAAGATGAAGATGGCCAGTGGAACCTCAGGCCTGTCACGAAAGGGCAGAACGCTGGAAGTGGTTTCCCTTACCCCAGTCATGGGTAAGGTAGTAAATAAATATATTCTGGATATGTTAATCAGATATTTTAAGTTGTGGTCCAATTTGCCACCATTTGCTTTTTAAGCACAAAACTTGTTTTCACTTTAACTCACAAATACATTATGTAGATTTTGAAAGCATTACGCAAATAAGTTATTATATCGGAAACGTCGTTATGTGAATCAAATCGCCAGAATGCAGTTTTCCTTAGTGTTTTGTTTTCTTTTATTCATAAATAGTTCATTCATGGACTAGTTTATCGACATTGTACAGGAATCCAAACGATAATCTGACAGCAGTCTTGAAAAAGGAAGGAAGCTCCTTGCCTCTGCAGGTGGCTATGCACACAGCAGAAGTGAAAATTGTTTTGCTGTAAAGCTGAATCCCAAAGGTCAATCAATCAATCAATATTTTTATTGTCCATTTTACAGGAAATTATTTTTGCAGCGATTAAACAATCAGCAAAACAACACAATAAAGACAGGGACATAGTATGTAGATACACCGCACTATTAATGGTCACTAGTTTAATTATATTATCAGGCCCTGCATACCTCTCGCTGCTTTATTTGTCATCTTATTAAAGCCCCTAATCAATCAAACTAGTGAAAGTAGGCTAGAAGGGTAGGGTTATGATTTTCCTTTGTTCAGTAACTGAATTATCACTCGTGCAATACAAAGAATTGTATTAATTGGGCGTGACCAGTTGTTGTAAAGCCTGCTTAAGTTTTGAATTCATTATTCTCGTTCTATATTTAGTGCCGTGTTAAATCTTTATAAGCCAATAAACATCTAAGATGAAGAGGTTTAATCGATGGCAACTGACAGAAAACTTGTTTGGGAAAGATGCGTTTTATAGATTTTCTGTTCTGGACATCATGTTCAGGATTCTTTCAGCCTGAGATGTTCTTCCCAACGGCTAGTACAAGGTTCGGTGACCTGCTGGCAGACAGTGTGTCCTTAACAATTCACAATCAAACGGTGATGCTGAGCTTCATCCACATGAACATTCTCTGTTGGAAGTACAAGACGTTGCTGCTGCACGTGAAGTCAAATGAGCAGATCAAGGAACACTGGAGTCGGTGTGGTACGTTGCCGCCTGTGCCAGAAGTGTTTGCTGGCTTGCAGGAGCTGATCGTGGAAACCAGGAGCGTGCATGAACCACTCTCTGGTCAGTTCCTCACAAGTACTGGTGAAGGATTCCGGATCATGTACAGCTTCCTCAAGGTCTGAGCATATTTTCTCTCTTTGTAACTCAATGGCAACTTCTTCTTCTTTCTCTCAGCATCCGCCGTCATCATTTTGACGATTTTGATGCTATGTACTTTTGATGTTAGTTTTTTTCTTTCTACAGAGAAACAGACAGACAGACAGACATACAGACAGACACGCAGAAACTAAGACAAATCGAAAATGCTTGTGTGTGGGTTCATAACTGAAGAAAACCGTCCAAAGCTCCACAGACCAGGTTTCCTATTACATTTTTTATTTATTTCACTCTGTCGTGGATTATTTCAAGGGTTGATTTTTGATTGCCACAGATCACGTCCCCTGAATAAAATCATGTACAGTCCCCGTCCACTTGTTTGTGTCGTTTCCAGTTATGCCTGCTTCTCTTGTGGTCAAGTCGTAACTTTCAGACAAGATTGCGAAAAGTGTGGGGCCATTTGGATATCAGTTGGAACTTCAATAATGACGTCATATTAGTCTACGTTTATGACGTCATTTCTTAAACCCTGTCACTCTGTAGATTTTCTTCAAGGGCAGTGGACAAGAGCGTGGGTCGCAGAGATGGTAATTTTTCAGTAGACTCAAAAGAATGATTGTATCATCTACATACAAATGCAGTGAAAGTATTTAATACAGCCAAAGAATGGGAAATAGGCCATACAACAGTGTTCAATTTGATTTTTTGTTCTTCAACACATGATGGCGGTGAATGCATGCCACTCATTGGCACAAAGAAACTTCTACCACAGAAATCGAAAGTTAAATTTTCACAATTGTACAGGAACATTCTAGGGGGTCTGTGACATATATAACCTACATTTTTAGTAATTGCAAGGCAAAACAAATTTTTGAGTCAAGTGTCGGAAAAATGCTCAAATAGCAATGGTTCCAAAAGTGACGATTTTGAAAGAACATGGTTATGAAGGAGATCAACGGAAATAAACGGCTAGTATATGTCAAGGAGGAGAACTGGTAAAGTGTGGAAGGAGGATGGGACCAAGTAACCTTTAGTGATGAAACCAAGATAAAAGTTGACAAAATCCAGCATGTGTGTGTCAGGATAAGAGCCGATAAAGAAGTCTTACTAGCACACGTCAAGCCATATTCAAGCCAAGTGGTAACATTGAGGCTATGGTAAGCTATTTTCTAGCCCATTAATAGATCCGATTGTGTTTGTCGATTAAACTATGAACACTGAGCTGTGTATCTGCATTCTGGATGAAAACCTGAATCTTTCTGTATATCCCCACAGACGTGGTCAAGATTTAATAATAAAAAATGACACTAGCCCACTTTATGAAGCGTTTGCAGTCACGAGATTAAAGGGAAGGAAAACAATCACGACATCCCTGTGACTGACATAGAGTCCAGATCTAAATTTGATCCAAAACGTCTGACTTCTGTTGAAAAAAAAACAGTGAGCGGGCTGTGTTTAAATGATGAAAATTTATGACTGCCTCTGATTTTTACAGGATGTACATGCTGACGTCATTATTACGTCATCATAGCCACCTAAAACAATTTTTTTAGAAGATCCATGGAGTATAGACAGTGAAATATCACCACGCCAAATGCTAAGGCGATCAAGCAATTAACTGATTTTCTGTGAGTTTTTAAAGTACACTCATGATGTTGTGCAGTCATGCCGTCCAACCTAAAACGACACAAACAAGTGGACCAAGACTGTAGATTGCTGTTTGTTTGTGAGCGTGTGTGTGTGTGTGTGTGTGTGTGTGTGTGTGTGTGTGTGTGTGTGTGTGTGTGCACGCACGTTAATGCATGCATGCATGCGTGCATGTGTATAAGTGTGTATGCTTGTACCACCCAGCCATCATCCCTTCCCCACAAGCTGTCCTCCAACCAGTGGAACTGCTCCAGCCCAACAAGCTGGATGGACCTGGAGCCTCACCTGTCCTGCAACCTGGTGGTGCAGTGCGACTGGGCCCAGGATGAAAGCCGCTGCCACCACGAGCTGTGTGATGGGGAAGGAAGGACAGGGTTCCGTGTGAAAGGCCACAGGGGCTGTTACTGGCTGGGCCAGCCCTCAGAGGCAGTGACCTACCACCAGGTCAGGGACAGGTGTTCACGTCACGGGGGTCACCTGGTCAGCTTCAACACCAGGCAGGAGATGGAGGCGGTGATGGAGGTTGTGTGGTGGGCAGGGCACAGTCGTGATGTGTTTGTAGGATTGACGCTGTCACCAAATACCTACCCTGCCATGTAAGGTTTGTGTTGTGCTGTTGTACCAAAATACAAAACAGCAGTGACTGTTGGACTGGCTGGTAGGCGCTTTTGTGCATCTGCACGTGATGGTTGACACGAGTGTCATTCATATCTTTGTTAATAGGAATTATCTGTATCTGTATACTGGTCTGAGTACACAGTGTAGAGTGGCACAGTGGTTCGCTTCGTGTCAAGTAAACCCGAGTTCGAACCTGGGTACAGGGAATTTTTCCTCTCACTTTGCACTAGGCCTTGCAGTCTGAACGTGGAGTCTTTCGGATGAGACGATAAACCGAGGTCCTATGTGCCCATGCACTTAGCACACGTTAAACCCAGTGGCAACGAAAAGGTTGTTATTTGGTCAAAATGTACCCCCCACCCCTCCCTTCCTTCCTCATCAGTCACACAAAAATCGCATGCAAACAAAAATAAAATTGGGTGTCGCGCCTCTGGCTGCGACGAGCTCTCCAGCTGGGAGCAACCCGAATTTCACAGAGACGCATCTGTGACTATAATGTACCTAACCTAACCTAACAGACATCTGTATCTTTGTAAACGTTAATACTTTTCTATAAATAAACTTTTTCTTGCCCAGATGTGTTTAGACGCGAACATTACAAACAAACCCAGTAAAAGTAATTTGGTACTTTGATGAATGTTCTAAAAACAGAGAATAAAAATATAAAAAGTGTTAGTTTAGTTTTTCCTCATTCTTAGGGGGAGGCATTGGCAGAACTCGGCCCAGGACAGCTGTTTCGATCATTAGGGGTCTCGTCAGCTTGGCACTGGATGGGTTCTTGACCTGCCAAAGCGGGACTCTCACCTCAACAAGAAGACAGTTTCACAAAGGGAAGGTTTCCCCATGTATGTTGGCTAAAGGCCCCCAACCCCCCAAACCAGCACTCAAATAAAATATAAATGATACAAATCTGAAGTAAAAAGATGAACATTTCAATGTTCCAAACTTTAAAACAAATTAATAGATAAAAGACACGATCAGAGAGGGCCAGCAACGGAGATAGAACCCAAAAGGATAAAAATAGAAATGAAAAAGATTTCAGTGTATTCATAGCGCCATTCCACAGGTCTATAGGACTTAAAACTTGGTGCATTTGAAATGCAAAAATAGTGAAAGTGAATACAAACGTTTTTTGTCCAAATGTCGTTCGACGCAAATATTAGAATCAAAACGAGTTAAGAGTTGAGGTGAAAAAACCACGTTGGTAGGGTCAAGAACCCATCCAGTGCCTAGCTGATGAGACCCCCAAGGAGGAAAACTAAACCAGCACTCCTTACGTTTTTGTTCTCTTTTTCAGAACATAAAATACTTAAATACTTATTGAATACTTAAATAATAAAGCAAAATACCAAGTTAATTTGATTGGTTTTGATTCTAAAGTTCGCGTCTAAAGACATTTGGATAAACATTATTTATTTATTTATTAAGTTTTTACTGTTTTTGCATTTCAAATGCACCAACTTTGGGCAGCCGCTGTGGTATCGTGTGTGTTTGTTTTGCTTTGTTTTTCTTTTCCAGTCATCTTTACCTTTTAAACTCTTATTTGGTTGCATCGAAATATATTTTTTATGTAAGTTTTTTTTTCTCTCCATTTTATCCCATTTCTTTTTACGTGATGTATTATGTTATAATTAGGCCTATATATGAGATGTACAGGTGCAGTATTATAGTAAATTGTCGTATTTTCATTTTGCATGTTACTTAAAATTCTACGTCTTAGTTTATGTAATGATGTTCTTAAATGTATTATCAGTTATTAGGATTTTGGAGTGGGGCAATATCCCATTCCAAAGATATGTATCAACAGGAAAGCAAGAAAAAGAAACAGGCTCAGATCTGCAGCGAAATGAAAACGCATCCATTTTCACAACAGTGGTCGCAGCACACACACTGTAACACGCATTCAAAGCATACATTTTTAACACAAATGTACTTCATAGGTTGTGGTGAAAAAATGTAACGTTTAAAGATAAACACAAACAGAAGCAATAAACTGAAACACTAACGACAATTGCTGTTATTTTAACTTGTAAACACCAACAGTAAAACGTACACAGATAACGAGAGCGAGTCAATTTCAACACACCGTGAAAAAGAGGGGAGTCAGCTTTGACAAGAACGATCACAGGCCTGGAAAACACGCTTTAAAACAACAACAACCACCGGAAAGCCACCTGCACCAACCAATATAATGTATCTGTATACTGGTCCCCAGATACGCAGCGCGTGGTAGGGACCTAAAGCCACCTGCACCAACCAATATCTGTATCTGTATACTGGTCCCCAGATATGCAGCAGGTGGTAGGGACCTAAAGCCACCTGCACCAACCAATATCTGTATCTGTATACTGGTCCCCAGATACGCAGCGCGTGGTAGGGACCTAAAGCCACCTGCACCAACCAATATCTGTATCTGTATACTGGTCCCCAGATATGCAGCAGGTGGTAGGGACCTAAAGCCACCTGCACCAACCAATATAATGTATCTGTATACTGGTCCCCAGATACGCAGCGCGTGGTAGGGACCTAAAGCCACCTGCACCATCCAATATCTATCTGTATACTGGTCCCCAGATACGCAGCGCGTGGTAGGGACCTAAAGCCACCTGCACCATCCAATATCTGTATCTGTATACTGGTCCCCAGATACGCAGCGCGTGGTAGGGACCTAAAGCCACCTGCACCATCCAATATCTGTATACTGGTCCCCAGATACGCAGCGCGTGGTAGGGACCTAAAGCCACCTGCACCATCCAATATCTGTATACTGGTCCCCAGATACGCAGCGCGTGGTAGGGACCTAAAGCCACCTGCACCATCCAATATCTGTATCTGTATACTGGTCCCCAGATACGCAGCGCGTGGTAGGGACCTAAAGCCACCTGCACCAACCAATATAATGTATCTGTATACTGGTCCCCAGATACGCAGCGCGTGGTAGGGACCTAAAGCCACCTGCACCATCCAATATAATGTATCTGTATACTGGTCCCCAGATACGCAGCGCGTGGTAGGGACCTAAAGCCACCTGCACCATCCAATATCTGTATCTGTATACTGGTCCCCAGATACGCAGCGCGTGGTAGGGACCTAAAGCCACCTGCACCATCCAATATCTGTATCTGTATACTGGTCCCCAGATACGCAGCGCGTGGTAGGGACCTAAAGCCACCTGCACCATCCAATATCTGTATCTGTATACTGGTCCCCAGATACGCAGCGCGTGGTAGGGACCTAAAGCCACCTGCACCATCCAATATCTGTATCTGTATACTGGTCCCCAGATACGCAGCGCGTGGTAGGGACCTAAAGCCACCTGCACCATCCAATATCTGTATCTGTATACTGGTCCCCAGATACGCAGCGCGTGGTAGGGACCTAAAGCCACCTGCACCATCCAATATCTGTATCTGTATACGCAGATACACAGCGCGTGGTAGGGACCTGAAGCTACCTACATCATCAGATATCTGTATCTGTATATGTGTTCTTTGCCACAATTTTTTTATGAGAGAGAGAGAGAACGCTGAACACTGAACACTGAATGGTTTAATGAATAGGCCTTAGGCCCATGTCATGGTGGGCGGTTAGATAGAGAGAGAGAGGGGGGGAGAGTGAGAGAGAGAGAGAGAGAGAGAGAGAGAGAGAGAGAGAGAGAGAGAGAGAGACAGAGAGACAGAGAGAGACAGACAGACAGACAGAGAAAAAACATGCAATGAAAACTTTTGATTAGAGAAAGAGACGAAACATGCAATGATATTTTTTTTTATTAGAGAAAGAGACAAAGACAGACACACAGAGACAAATAGATAAAGACAGAGAGACACAACATGCAATGAACAATTTTGATGAGAGAGAGAGACACTTGACACTTGACACTTGACAATGTTTTAATTGCCATTGACAATACAATCTTCATGGCAAGGGGACACGTGATTTGAAATTAACTAATAATCAAAGCAAGCGGAAAAAAAGTATACTTATAAGAAAATATAACAAACAAAAGGGATCATCATATTGACTGCACCCGCCAGTCATTCAATTATAATAAACAAGTCAAAGCAACTATTTATGCAAACAAAAGAGAGAGAGAGAGAGAGAGGAGAGAGAGAGAGAGAGAGAGAGAGAGAGAGAGAGAGAGAGAGAGAGAGAGAGAGAGAGAGAGAGAGAAGAGACATAGACCGAGACAGAAACTGTAACTGAAACTGAAAACTTTATTTTACAAGGAAAAAGATTTTAGGCAGAGCCTATTCTTCCAATCTGTCCTTGATACACATACAAAATTGAACACAAAGGCAGCAAAGCAAGTGATATAACGATAGGCTAAAAATGATGGAATTATAAAACTTATACACACATACATATATGGGAAGGTGGGGTAAAAAGGCTAACTTTTTCTGCATGTATTGGCTCTTGCGTACGAGAGATTCTTTCAAATTATAAATGGTTAAGATATGTTGTAGAGTGCCTGGGCCTCTATCGTTTACATTGAATACAACATGTCTGTAGGTTAGGATGTGTTGTAGAGTGCCTGGGCCTCTATCGGAATACAACATGTCTGTAGGTTAGGATATGTTGTAGAGTGCCTGGGCCTCTATCGTTTACATTGAATACAACATGTCTGTAGGTTAGGATATGTTGTAGGTTAGGATATGTTGTAGTTGTAGAGTGCCTGGGCCTCTATCGTTTACATTGAATACAACATGTCTGTAGGTTAGGATAGTAGAGTGCCTGGGCCTCTATCGTTTTTGTTGTACGAAACCCAATGTAGGTTAGGATATGTTGTAGAGTGCCTGGGCCTCTATCGTTTACGTTGAATACAACATGTCTGTAGGTTAGGATATGTTGTAGAGTGCCTGGGCCTCTATCGTTTACATTGAATACAACATGTCTGTAGGTTAGGATAGAGTGCCTGTATCGTTTACAGTGTCTGTAGGTTAGGATATGTTGTAGAGTGCCTGGGCCTCTATCCTCAACATGTCTGTAGGTTAGGATATGTTGTTTACTATCGTTTACATTGAATACAAAATGTCTGTAGGTTAGGATATGTTGTAGAGTGCCTGGGCCTCTATCGTTTACATTGAATACAACATGTCTGTAGGTTAGGATATGTTGTAGAGTGCCTGGGCCTCTATCGTTTACATTGAATACAACATGTCTGTAGGTTAGGATATGTTGTAGTGTGGCTGGGCCTCTATCGTTTACATTTAATACAACATGTGATTGTAGGTTAGGATATGTTGTAGTGTGGCTGGGCCTCTATCGCTTACATTTAATACAACATGTCTGTAGGTTAGGATATGTTGTAGAGTGCCTGGGCCTCTATCGTTTACATTGAATACAACATGTCTGTAGGTTAGGATATGTTGTAGAGTGCCTGGGCCTCTATCGTTTACATTGAATACAACATGTCTGTAGGTTAGGATATGTTGTAGAGTGCCTGGACCTCTATCGTTTACATTGAATACAACATGTCTGTAGGTTAGGATATGTTGTAGAGTGCCTGGGCCTCTATCGTTTACATTGAATACAACATGTCTGTAGGTTAGGATATGTTGTAGTGCCTGGGCCTCTATCGTTTACATTGAATACAACATGTCTGTAGGTTAGGATATGTTGTAGAGTGCCTGGGCCTCTATCGTTTACATTGAATACAACATGTCTGTAGGTTAGGATATGTTGTAGAGTGCCTGGACCTCTATCGTTTACGTTGAATACAACATGTCTGTAGGTTAGGATATGTTGTAGAGTGCCTGGGCCTCTATCGTTTACATTGAATACAACATGTCTGTAGGTTAGGATATGTTGTAGAGTGCCTGGGCCTCTATCGTTTACATTGAATACAACATGTCTGTAGGTTAGGATATGTTGTAGAGTGCCTGGGGCCTCTATCGTTTACATCGAATACAACATGTCTGTAGGTTAGGATATGTTGTAGAGTGCCTGGGCCTCTATCGTTTACATTGAATACAACATGTCTGTAGGTTAGGATGTGTTGTAGAGTGCCTGGGCCTCTGTCGTTTACATTGAATACAACATGTCTGTAGGTTAGGATATGTTGTAGAGTGCCTGGGCCTCTATCGTTTACATTGAATACAACATGTCTGTAGGTTAGGATATGTTGTAGAGTGCCTGGGCCTCTATCGTTTACATTGAATACAACATGTCTGTAGGTTAGGATATGTTGTAGAGTGCCTGGGCCTCTATCGTTTACATTGAATACAACATGTCTGTAGGTTAGGATGTGTTGTAGTGTGGCTGGGCCTCTATCGTTTACATTGAATACAACATGTCTGTAGGTTAGGATATGTTGTAGAGTGCCTGGGCCTCTATCGTTTACATTGAATACAACATGTCTGTAGGTTAGGATGTGTTGTAGAGTGCCTGGGCCTCTATCGTTTACATTGAATACAACATGTCTGTAGGTTAGGATGTGTTGTAGAGTGCCTGGGCCTCTATCGTTTACATTGAATACAACATGTCTGTAGGTTAGGATATGTTGTAGAGTGCCTGGGCCTCTATCGTTTACATTGAATACAACATGTCTGTAGGTTAGGATATGTTGTAGAGTGCCTGGGCCTCTATCGTTTACATTGAATACAACATGTCTGTAGGTTAGGATGTGTTGTAGAGTGCCTGGGCCTCTATCGTTTACATTGAATACAACATGTCTGTAGGTTAGGATGTGTTGTAGAGTGCCTGGGCCTCTATCGTTTACATTGAATACAACATGTCTGTAGGTTAGGATGTGTTGTAGAGTGCCTGGGCCTCTATCGTTTACATTGAATACAACATGTCTGTAGGTTAGGATGTGTTGTAGAGTGCCTGGGCCTCTATCGTTTACATTGAATACAACATGTCTGTAGGTTAGGATATGTTGTAGAGTGCCTGGGCCTCTATCGTTTACATTGAATACAACATGTCTGTAGGTTAGGATGTGTTGTAGAGTGCCTGGGCCTCTATCGTTTACATTGAATACAACATGTCTGTAGGTTAGGATATGTTGTAGAGTGCCTGGGCCTCTATCGTTTACATTGAATACAACATGTCTGTAGGTTAGGATATGTTGTAGAGTGCCTGGGCCTCTATCGTTTACATTGAATACAACATGTCTGTAGGTTAGGATATGTTGTAGAGTGCCTGGGCCTCTATCGTTTACATTGAATACAACATGTCTGTAGGTTAGGATATGTTGTAGAGTGCCTGGGCCTCTATCGTTTACATTGAATACAACATGTCTGTAGGTTAGGATGTGTTGTAGAGTGCCTGGGCCTCTATCGTTTACATTGAATACAACATGTCTGTAGGTTAGGATAGTGTTGTATTGAATACAAAATGATGTAGGTTAGGATATGTTGTAGAGTGCCTGGGCCTCTATCGTTTACATTGAATACAACATGTCTGTAGGTTAGGATATGTTGTAGAGTGCCTGGGCCTCTATCGTTTACATTGAATACAACATGTCTGTAGGTTAGGATATGTTGTAGAGTGCCTGGGCCTCTATCGTTTACATTGAATACAACATGTCTGTAGGTTAGGATGTGTTGTAGAGTGCCTGGGCCTCTATCGTTTACATTGAATACAACATGTCTGTAGGTTAGGATATGTTGTAGAGTGCCTGGGCCTCTATCGTTTACATTGAATACAACATGTCTGTAGGTTAGGATGTGTTGTAGAGTGCCTGGGCCTCTATCGTTTACATTGAATACAACATGTCTGTAGGTTAGGATATGTTGTAGAGTGCCTGGGCCTCTATCGTTTACATTGAATACAACATGTCTGTAGGTTAGGATGTGTTGTAGTGTGCCTGGGCCTCTATCGTTTACATTGAATACAACATGTCTGTAGGTTAGGATATGTTGTAGAGTGCCTGGGCCTCTATCGTTTACATTGAATACAACATGTCTGTAGGTTAGGATGTTGTTGTAGAGTGCCTGGGCCTCTATCGTTTACATTGAATACAACATGTCTGTAGGTTAGGATGTGTTGTAGAGTGCCTGGGCCTCTATCGTTTACAGTTGACATACAACATGTCTGTAGGTTAGGATGTGTTGTAGAGTGCCTGGGCCTCTATCGTTTACATTGAATACAACATGTCTGTAGGTTAGGATGTGTTGTAGAGTGCCTGGGCCTCTATCGTTTACATTGAATACAACATGTCTGTAGGTTAGGATGTGTTGTAGAGTGCCTGGGCCTCTATCGTTTACATTGAATACAACATGTCTGTAGGTTAGGATGTGTTGTAGAGTGCCTGGGCCTCTATCGTTTACATTGAATACAACATGTCTGTAGGTTAGGATGTGTTGTAGAGTGCCTGGGCCTCTATCGTTTACATTGAATACAACATGTCTGTAGGTTAGGATGTGTTGTAGAGTGCCTGGGCCTCTATCGTTTACATTGAATACAACATGTCTGTAGGTTAGGATGTGTTGTAGAGTGCCTGGGCCTCTATCGTTTACATTGAATACAACATGTCTGTAGGTTAGGACATGTTGTAGAGTGCCTGGGCCTCTGTCGTTTACATTGAATACAACATGTCTGTAGGTTAGGATGTGTTGTAGAGTGCCTGGGCCTCTATCGTTTACATTGAATACAACATGTCTGTAGGTTTAAGAGAAGGCAATAAAGGATTTCTTGCTTAGTCTGTAGGTTTGGGGGGTGCTTAGGGGGTGGGGGGTGGGAGGGGGGCGTTTTCCCCCACCTTACCATACTCGCGCATGCATGCTTGCAAGCACACACAGACAGAGACAGAGTGTTTTGGGATACTCGTAACCCTTTCACCGCCAGCCATACTTCAGCCCAAAATGTCCATTAAATTTACCTGGGTAGAGAACAAAATCCATCTGCAGTATTGGGGATTCTTCTGTGACATATATGTAAAATAAGTTCTATCCTTACTTCCCAAAACTAAGACAATAGGGTCTTTGGATAATAAACCCCAATTTGATGCCTTTTAGTGACATAGGTGTTAAATGACTGTGGTGCTACAATGTGACTTTGGCGGTGAAATGGTTACTGTCTTTGGTTATACTTTTCAGATACAGAGGTATGTTTCAATGGGAAGACCAGGCAATATACCACCACCCAAGAGTGACGTTTTCCAAGCATCGTGAATTTAAGGATTGTAAGTAATTTAACTGGATTAGCAACGAACAACATGGCTACTATACTGGATTCCTCTTACTTGAATGTTCTCTCATTTTGATGGTTGTTATTTTCATGTTTCCAGTTTGTTTATATACGCATAGTAAAGCTCACGGGGAAAATAAAAACATAGACATTTCAGTACCAAAAAAATGAAAGAAAGGAAAATACAGTAAGGCAAAACAACAACCACAGGAATAAACAAGGGCGTCGCCGAGCGGCAGACATGTTCGTCACCAGCAATGCCACGCACTTACGACACCCCGTAGAGTGTCACATCCTGACACAAAAGTGGAAGGGATTCTGTCTTCTAGTTCACGAGATACAGCTTGAAGAAGAAATATATAGCGCAAAGAAAGGAAATTTCGGTTTTCAAGGTCAAACTTCAAGGTCAAGGTCAGTATGGCGATAATTTATGCTCGAATGTTTTCTACTCTAGGGTATACAGTACCACACACAATCTGAAGCGCTTCTGTCAAGTACAAATGTGGAAAATAAAGCTTAAAACCCAGTTTGTAGACCCCTACCACTTTCAAGGCCTATCGATCTCCCGGACCGTGACCTTGCCCTTGATCAGTATGCCATCATCAGAAAGGGCATAAGCCAAAGTACCTCCATGCCAAATTTGAAGACTCTAAGACCAACGGTGTGGAAGTTATGGCCCCTTAAAGATTTTCGGTTTTCAAGGTCGTACGCCAAGGTCATGACCTTGACCTTGACCTTGATAATTCATGTCTCTTCCTATTAAAGTGGCACACCTCACACAAAATTTGAAGCGATTGTGCCAACCGGTTCAGAAGATATCCTTGGGACAGAGAGAAAGAAGAAACATATAGCGCAAAGAAGGAAATTTCAGTTTTCAAGGTCACACTTCAAGGTCAAGATCAGCATGGTGATAATTTACGCTCGGATGTGTTCTTCTCTAGGGTATACAGTACCACACACAATCTGAAGCGCTTCTGTCAAGTACAAATGTGGAAAATATGGCTTAAAACCCAATTTGTAGACCCCTACCACTTTCAAGGCCTACCGATCTCTCGGACCGTGACGTTGACCTTAATCGGTATGCCACCATCAGAACGGGCATAAACCAAAGTACCTACATGCCAAATTTGAAGACTCTAACACCAACGGTGTGGGAGTTATGGCCCCTTAAATATTTTCGGTTTTCAAGGTCGTACGCCAAGGTCAAGGTCACGACGGCAAAAGTTTTGCGCGGATGCCTTCCTCTCATGGTGACACACCAGCACACACAATTTGACGCGATTTGGTCAAGCGGTTCGGGAGATATCCTTGGGACAGACAGAAAAAAATAAAAAAACAAAAAACAAAAAAACAACAACAAACAAACAAAAATACAAACCAGCCCATCGCAAAGTCCGATCACCTATGGTGACGGACAACAAACAAAAAACACACGAAAAGCATGCACGACTGTCCGTGCTTGCTTGTGTTATATACTTTATCACAATTACGGAATGTGTACCATTAAACAATAGGGGATGATTCATACATGTTCAATGAAGTACACAATTGCAAGCTTAAAGGTGCGTTAATGTAGAAAGCCATCAAACACACTCACACAGTCACACTGCTTAGGATCTATGTTATGACATTGAATGATGGACCACAGCATTTAATGCTTAAGTGCATATGAACGTGGAAAGGCTATCACCCCTCTCTCTCTCTTTCTCTCTCTCTCTCTCTCTCTCTCTCTCTCTCTCTCTCTCTTATATAACCCATATCGGACTGTACAAGAGAGCGTCAATCTTGTGTTGTCGGTTTTGTTCGTGCATAGCGCAGAATTACTAATTAGGAGTTTTGTTCTCTACAGCAATAAACTATTTCGCATTCTCTCTCTCTCTCTCTCTCTCTCTCTCTCTCTCTCTCTCTCTCTTCTCTCTCTCTCTCTCTCTCTCTCTCTCTCTCTCTTTCTCTCTCTCTTCTCTCTCTCTTCTCTCTCTCTCTCTCTCTCTCTCTCTCTCTCTCTCTCAATTACAGCTTTAAGTACAGATTACTCTCTCCTCTCTCTCTCTCTCTCTCTCTCTCTCTCTCTCTCTCTCTCTCTCTCTCTCTCTCTCTCTCTCTCTCCCTCTCTCTCTCCTCTCTGCTTGCTTGCTTGGCTCGGACTGGTTTCTCTTATAGACGCATATAAACTGACAGATGTCAGAATCATCCCTCCCCCTTATTGCGGGGCCATGACCCACAAAGACAGACGCAGTGTGCACGTGCCAGAGGACTCGTGCAGCCCCAAGCTGTTCTATTATCTGTGCGAGATGCCCTCCGGCCCTGGCCATGACCAGCCAGAGAATGGGCAGCACCTTCCGCAGGAAACCAAAGGACCAAAGCCAATCACCCCAATGGTCAAAACGCAGCACCGTCAGCAACAACTGAAAAGACCGGAGCCAATCACCCTGGTTGACATTACTGGCTCCAACCATACCTACCCTGATCACTTCATCCGTTGCCCTGGTAACCACTGGGTGCCAGAGTTCCTGGCTTGTGACACACGGAGTGAATGCTGGGGTAAAAGTGACGTCAATTTTCACATCCTCGGTGACGCAATGACAGCTCTGACGTCATCGTGGTGCTCGGCCCCAAACACGTCAGACTCTCTGTACTTTCTGTGCTCCACGGAAGGAGAGCGCCTGCCCTTCACTCTGGTGTGTGATTACCACGCGGATTGTTTTGACGGGAGTGATGAGGACTTCTGTGTTCATCCGCCGTGCAGTGGAGAAAGGTTGATGGCTTGTGGCGACAGTGGGCAGGTAATCAGAGAATTATAAAAAAATAAATTAAAGTATTGTTTTTGTTCCTTTAAGTTATTATTTTTAAGTTTATCAAAATTGCTTCTGAATTATTGAAAAGTTGCATAAACTATTAGTTTGGTTATAATGTGGATTCCAAAATCGAAGCAAAACAAACTCAAACCGTTTACGTTTTCCACAAGTGCCCATGACAAAATCCGGTTTCAGAATTCTGCTATTTAATTTTTGTTTACCATAGTTCAATTGCTTATTTTCAATCAATGCATGTACCAATTAATTTTGTTTAAAAAAAGGTTGAAGCTTGAAAGGAAAATTAAAATGGCGTTCGAGCAGACAGTCTTATAGTTTTCGTATGAACAGAATATGGTTTCTCTGTAATGCACTATAAATGATAACCACCAGCCCTGGCACTGTTAACCATTTGTATTTGTATCTGACGGATTCAATGCTGAATTGTGACAAAATTATTTCTGTGTTCGATGTTGACAGATTCAAATGGCAGCCTACGGGCAGATTTTGGGGTATGTAAAGACAAGAATTAGGTTGAAAGAACATACATTGTTCATGGCGCAGGCCCTACGTTTGGAACAGCTAATGCGTGTTTTAATTGT
>CM065704.1:23878976-23901719 GCA_017654935.2 Phymorhynchus buccinoides
TCAACCAGGGTGATTGGCTCCGGTCTTTTCAGTTGTTGCTGACGGTGCTGCGTTTTGACCATTGGGGTGATTGGCTTTGGTCCTTTGGTTTCCTGCGGAAGGTGCTGCCCATTCTCTGGCTGGTCATGGCCAGGGCCGGAGGGCATCTCGCACAGATAATAGAACAGCTTGGGGCTGCACGAGTCCTCTGGCACGTGCACACTGCGTCTGTCTTTGTGGGTCATGGCCCCGCAATAAGGGGGAGGGATGATTCTGACATCTGTCAGTTTATATGCGTCTATAAGAGAAACCAGTCCGAGCCAAGCAAGCAAGCAGAGAGAGAGAGAGAGGAGAGAGAGAGAGAGAGAGAGAGAGAGAGAGAGAGAGAGAGAGAGAGAGAGGAGAGAGAGAGAGAGAGAGAGAGATGTAATCTGTACTTAAAGCTGTAATTGAGAGAGAGAGAGAGGAGAAGAGAGAGAGAGAGAGAGAGAGAAAAGAGAGAGAGAAGAGAGAGAGAAGAGAGAGAGAGAGAGAGAGAGACGAGAGAGAGAGAGAGAGAGAGAGAGAGAGAGAGAGAGAGAGAGAGAGAATGCGAAATAGTTTATTGCTGTAGAGAACAAAAACTCCTAATTAGTAATTCTGCGCTATGCACGAACAAAACCGACAACACAAGATTGACGCTCTCTTGTACAGTCCGATATGGGTTATATAAGAGAGAGAGAGAGAGAGAGAGAGAGAGAGAGAGAGAGAGAAAGAGAGAGAGAGGGGTGATAGCCTTTCCACGTTCATATGCACTTAAGCATTAAATGCTGTGGTCCATCATTCAATGTCATAACATAGATCCTAAGCAGTGTGACTGTGTGAGTGTGTTTGATGGCTTTCTACATTAACGCACCTTTAAGCTTGCAATTGTGTACTTCATTGAACATGTATGAATCATCCCCTATTGTTTAATGGTACACATTCCGTAATTGTGATAAAGTATATAACACAAGCAAGCACGGACAGTCGTGCATGCTTTTCGTGTGTTTTTTGTTTGTTGTCCGTCACCATAGGTGATCGGACTTTGCGATGGGCTGGTTTGTATTTTTGTTTGTTTGTTGTTGTTTTTGTTGTTTTTGTTTTTTTTATTTTTTTCTGTCTGTCCCAAGGATATCTCCCGAACCGCTTGACCACCAAATCGCGTCAAATTGTGTGTGCTGGTGTGTCACCATGAGAGGAAGGCATCCGCGCAAAACTTTTGCCGTCGTGACCTTGACCTTGGCGTACGACCTTGAAAACCGAAAATATTTAAGGGGCCATAACTCCCACACCGTTGGTGTTAGAGTCTTCAAATTTGGCATGTAGGTACTTTGGTTTATGCCCGTTCTGATGGTGGCATACCGATTAAGGTCAACGTCACGGTCCGAGAGATCCTTAGGCCTTGAAAGTGGTAGGGGTCTACAAATTGGGTTTTAAGCCATATTTTCCACATTTGTACTTGACAGAAGCGCTTCAGATTGTGTGTGGTACTGTATACCCTAGAGAAGAAAACATCCGAGCATAAATTATCACCATGCTGATCTTGACCTTGAAGTGTGACCTTGAAAACTGAAATTTCCTTCTTTGCGCTATATGTTTCTTCTTTCTCTCTGTCCCAAGGATATCTTCTGAACCGGTTGGCACAATCGCTTCAAATTTTGTGTGAGGTGTGCCACTTTAATAGGAAGAGACATGAATTATCAAGGTCAAGGTCAAGGTCATGACCTTGGCGTACGACCTTGAAAACCGAAAATCTTTAAGGGGCCATAACTTCCACACCGTTGGTCTTAGAGTCTTCAAATTTGGCATGGAGGTACTTTGGCTTATGCCCTTTCTGATGATGGCATACTGATCAAGGTCAAGGTCACGGTCCGGGAGATCGGTAGGCCTTGAAAGTGGTAGGGGTCTACAAACTGGGTTTTAAGCCATATTTTCCACATTTGTACTTGACAGAAGCGCTTCAGATTGTGTGTGGTACTGTATACCCTAGAGTAGAAAACATCCGAGCAGAAATTATCGCCATGCTGACCTTGACCATGAAGTTTGACCTTCAAAACCGAAATTTCCTTCTTTGCGCGATATATTTCTTCTTCAAGCTGTATCTCGTGAACTAGAAGACAGAATCCCTTCCACTTTTGTGTCAGGATGTGACACTACGGGTGTCGTAAGTGCGTGGCATTGCTGGTGACGAAATTGTCTGCGGCTCGGCGACGCCCTTGTTATTCCTTGGTTGTGTTTTGCCTTACTGTATTTTCATTCTCTTATTTTTTTTGTACTGAAATGTCTAGTTTTATTTTCGCCACGCGCTGTTACTATGCGTATATAAACAAATGGAAACATGAAATAAGAACATCAAAATGAGAGAATAACAATTTCCAGGTTCTCAGAGCTTTGCTGGGAATCCGTATAGGTAGATCCATTTTTTGTTCGTTGCTACTCCTTGACATGTTTAATTTTAAATCCTTACAGATCCCTGGGGAGAAGTCTTTAAATTCACGATGCTTGGAAAACGTCAATTCTTTGGTGGTGGTATAATTGCCTGGTCTTCCCCATTGAAAACATACCTATATATCTGAAAAGTATAACCAAAGACCGTAACCATTTCACCGGCAAAGTCACATTGTAGCATGGCCACCCGGGGGGGGGGGGGGGGGGGGGGGGGCGACCGTGCATTTAACAACCCCTAATGTCACTAAAAAGGCATCAAATGGGAGTTCTATTTATCCAAAGATTCCGATTTGTCTTATTATTGGGATGTAAGGATAGACCTATTATTTTACATATAAGTAGGTTCACAAGAATCGCCCACTATATCTAGGCGATATGATTTTCGTTCTCTATAACCCTTGGTTAAACTTAATGGACATTTTGGGCTAAAGTATGGCTGGCGGTGAAAGGGCTACGAGTATCCCAAAACACTCTGTCTCTGTCTGTGTGTGCTTGCAAGCATGCATGCGCGAGTATGGTAAGGTGGGGGAAAACGCCCCCCTCCCACCCCCCACCCCCTAAGCAAGAAATCCTTTATTGCTCTTCTCTTTAAACCTACAGACATGTTGTATTCAATGTAAACGATAGAGGCCCAGGCACTCTACAACACATCCTAGCCTACAGACATGTTGTATTCAATGTAAACGACAGAGGCCCAGGCACTTTACATGTTGTATTCAATGTAAACGATAGAGCCCAGCCACACTACAGCATATCCTAAACTACAGACATGTTGTATTAATGTAAACTGAGAGGCAGGCACTCTACAACACATTCTAACCTACAGACATTGTGTATTCAATGTAAGCGATAGAGGCCCAGGCACTCTACAACAAATCCTAGCCTACAGACATGTTGTATTAAATGTAATCGACAGAGGCCCAGCCACACTACAACACATCCTAGCCTACAGACATGTTGTATTCAATGTAAGCGACAGAGGCCCAGGCACTCTACAACACATCATAACCTACAGACATGTTGTATTCAATGAAAACGATAGAGGGCCCAGGGCACTCTACAACATATCATAACCTAAGGACATGTAGTATGCAATGTAAACGACAGAGGCCAGGCACTCTACAACATATTCTAACCTACAGACATGTTGTATTCAATGTAAACGACAGAAGCCCAGGCACTCTACAACAAATCCTAACCCACAGTCATGTTGTATTCAATGTAAACGATAGAGGCCCAGGCACTCTACAACATATCCTAACCTACAGACATGTTGTATTCAATGTAAGCGATAGAGGTCCAGGCACTCTACAACATATCCTAACCTACAGACATTTTGTATTAAATGCACACGATAGAGGCCCAACGACACTACAACATATCCTAACCTACAGACATGTTGTATTCAACGTAAGCGATAGAGGCCCAGGCACTCTACAACATATCCTAACCTACATACATGTTGTATTCAATGTAAACGATAGAGGCCCAGGCACTCTACAACATATCCTAACCTACAGACATGTTGTATTCAATGTAAAACGATAGAGGGCCCAGGCACTCTACAACAAATCATAACCTACAGACATGTTGCATTAACTGTAAACGACAGAGGCCCAGCCACACAACAACACATCCTAACCTACAGACATGTTGTATTGAATGTAAACGACAGAGGCCCAGACACACTACAACACATCCTAACCTACAGTCATGTTGTATTCAATGTAAACGACAGAGGACCAGGCACTCTACAACACATCCTAACCCACAGTCATGTTGTATTCAATGTACACGATAGAGGCCCAGGCACTCTACAACACATCCTAACCTACAGAAATGTTGTATTCAATGTAACCGACAGAGGCCCAGGCACTCTACAACACATCCTAACCCACAGTCATGTTGTATTAAATGTAAGCGATAGATGCCCAGCCACACTACAACACATCCTAACCTACAAACATGTTGTATTCGATGTAAGCGATAGAGGCCCCAGCCACACTACAACAAATCCTAACCTACATACATTTTGTATTCAATGTAAACGATAGAGGCCCAGACACACTACAACACATCCTAACCTACAAACATGTTGTATTAAATGTAAGCGATAGAGGCCCAGCCACACTACAACAAATCCTAACCTACAGACATGTTGTATTAAATGTAAACGACAGAGGCCCAGCCACACAACAACACATCCTAACCTACAGACATGTTGTATTCAATCTACACGATAGAGGCCCAGGCACTCTACAACATATCCTAACCTACAGACATGTTGTATTCAATGTAAACTATAGAGGCCCAGCCACACTACAACACATACTAACCTACAGACATTTTGTATTGAATGTAAACGATAGAGGCCCAGCCACACTACAACACATCCTAACCTACAGACATGTTGTATTCAACGTAAACGATAGAGGTCCAGGCATTCTACAACACATTCTTACCTACAGACATGTTGTATTCAATGTAAACGATAGAGGCCCAGGCACTCTACAACACATCCTAACCTACAGACATGTTGTATTCAATGTAAACGATAGAGGCCCAGGCACTCTACAACATATCCTAACCTACAGACATGTTGTATTCAATGTAAACGATAGAGGCCCAGGCACTCTACAACATAATCCTAACCTACAGACATGTTGTATTCAATGTAAACGACAGAGGCCCAGGCACTCTACAACATATCCTAACCTACAGACATGTTGTATTCAATGTAAACGATAGAGGCCCAGGCACTCTACAACATATCCTAACCTACAAACATGTTGTATTCAATGTAAACGATAGAGGCCCAGCCACACTACAACACATCCTAACCTACAGACATGTTGTATTCAATGTAAACGATAGAGGCCAGGCACTCTACAACATATTCTAACCTACAGACATGTTGTATTCAATGTAAACGATAGAGGTCCAGGCACTCTACAACATATCCTAACCTACAGACATGTTGTATTCAATGTAAACGACAGAGGCCCAGGCACTCTACAACACATCCTAACCTACAGACATTTTGTATTCAATGTAAACGATAGAGGCCCAGGCACTCTACAACATATCCTAACCTACAGACATGTTGTATTCAATGTAAACGACAGAGGCCCAGGCACTCTACAACAAATCCTAACCTACAGACATGTTGTATTAAATGCAAACGACAGAGGCCCAACGACACTACAACATATCCTAACCTACAGACATTTTGTATTAAATGCGAAACGATAGAGGCCCAGCCACACTACAACATATCCTAACCTACAGACATGTTGTATTCAATGTAAACGATAGAGGCCCAGGCACTCTACAACACATCCTAACCTACAGACATGTTGTATTAAATGTAAGCGATAGAGGCCCAGCCACACTACAACAAATCCTAACCTACAGACATGTTGTATTCAATGTAAACGATAGAGGCCCAGGCACTCTACAACATATCCTAACCTACAGACATTTTGTATTCAATGTAAACGATAGAGGTCCAGGCACTCTACAACATATCCTAACCTACAGACATGTTGTATTCAATGTAAACGATAGAGGCCCAGGCACTCTACAACATATCCTAACCTACAGACATGTTGTATTCAATGTAAACGATAGAGGCCCAGGCACTCTACAACACATCCTAACCTACAAACATATTGTATTAAATGTAAACGACAGAGGCCCAGCCACACTACAACACATCCTAACCTACAGACATGTTGTATTAAATGCAAACGAAGAAGCCCAGGCACACTACAACATATCCTAACCTACAGACATGTTGTATTAAATGCGAAAGGATAGAGGCCCAGCCACACTACAACACATCCTAACCTACAGACATTTTGTATTCAATGTAAACGATAGAGGCCCAGGCACTCTACAACATATCCTAACCTACAGACATTTTGTATTAAATGTAAACGATAGAGGCCCAGCCACACTACAACGCATCCTAACCTACAGTCATTTTGCAATGTGATAGAGGCCCAACTCTACAACAAATCCTAACCTACAGACATGTTGTATTAAATGCAAACGACAGGCCCAACGACACTACAACACAACCTAACCTACAGACATTTTGTATTAAATGTAAACGATAGAGGCCCAGCCACACTACAACACACATCCTAACCTACCGACATTTTGCTATTCAATGTAACGATAGAGGCCCAGGCACTCTTCAACATATCCTAACCTGACATTTTGTATTCAATGTAAACGATAGAGGCCCAGGCACTCTACAACACATCCTAACCTACAGACATGTTGTATTCAATGTAAACGATAGAGGCCCAGGCACTCTACAACATATCCTAACCTACAGACATGTTGTTGTATTACAACATATCCTAACCTACAGACATGTTGTATTCAATCTAAACGATAGAGGCCCCAGGCACTCTACAACAAATCCTAACCTACAGACATGTTGTATTCAAGGCCCAGTAAACGATAGAGGCAAACCAGGCACTCTACAACATATCCTAACCTACAGACATTTTGTATTCAATGTAAACGATAGAGGCCCAGCCACACTACAACATATCCTAACCTACAGACATGTTGTATTCAATGTAAACGATAGAGGCCCAGGCACTCTACAACATATCCTAACCTACAGACATGTTGTATTCGATGTAAACGATAGAGGCCCAGGCACTCTACAACATATCCTAACCTACAGACATGTTGTATTCAATGTAAACGATAGAGGCCAGGCACTCTACAACATATCCTAACCTACAGACATGTTGTATTCAATGTAAACGATAGAGGCCCAGGCACTCTACAACATATCCTAACCTACAGACATGTTGTATTAAATGCAAACGACAGAGGCCCAACGACACTACAACATATCCTAACCTACAGACATGTTGTATTCAATGTAAACGATAGAGGCCCCAGGCACTCTACAACATATCCTAACCTACAGACATTTTGTATTCAATGTAAACGATAGAGGCCCAGGCACTCTACAACATATCCTAACCTACATACATTTTGTATTCAATGTAAACGATAGAGGCCAGGCACTCTACAACATATTCTAACCTACAGACATGTTGTATTCAATGTAAACGATAGAGGCCCAGGCACTCTACAACAAATCCTAACCTACAGACATGTTGTATTCGATGTAAAATAGAGGCCCAGGCACTCTACAACATATCCTAACCTACATACATTTTGTACAATGTATACAGCCATACTACAACATATCCTAACCTACAGACATGTTGTATTCAACGTAAACGACAGAGGTCCAGGCACTCTACAACATATCCTAACCTACAGACATGTTGTATTCAATGCGTATAGGCCCAACTACAAGATAGATTTTGTATTGAAACCCAGGTTGTATTCAACACTACAACATATCCTAACCTACAGACATGTTGTATTCGATGTAAACGATAGAGGCCCAGGCACTCTACAACATATCCTAACCTATAGACATTTTGTATTCAATGTAAACGATAGAGGCCCAGGCACTCTACAACATATCTTAACCATTTATAATTTGAAAGAATCTCTCGTACGCAAGAGCCAATACATGCAGAACAAGTTAGCCTTTTTACCCCACCTTCCCATATATGTATGTGTGTATAAGTTTTATAATTCCATCATTTTTAGCCTATCGTTATATCACTTGCTTTGCTGCCTTTGTGTTCAATTTTGTATGTTGTATCAAGGACAGATTGGAAGAATAGGCTCTGCCTAAAATCTTTTTCCTTGTAAAATAAAGTTTCAGTTTCAGTTACAGTTTCTGTCTCGGTCTATGGTGCACGTGGCTTTAGGTCCCTACCACGTGCTGCTTATCTGGGGACCAGTATACAGATACAGATATTGGATGGTGCATGTGGCTTTAGGTCCCTACCACGCGCTGCGTATCTGGGGACCAGTATACAGATAGATATTGGATGGTGCAGGTGGCTTTAGGTCCCTACCACGCGCTGCGTATCTGTGGACCAGCATACAGATAGATATTGGATGGTGCAGGTGGCTTTAGGTCCCTACCACGCGCTGCGTATCTGGGGACCAGTATACAAATATTGGATGGTGCAGGTGGCTTTAGGTCCCTACCACGTGCTGCGTATCTGGGGACCAGTATACAGATAGATATTGGATGGTGCAGGTGGCTTTAGGACCCTCACCACGCGCTGTATATCTGGGGACCAGTATACAGATACATTATATTGGTTGGTGCAGGTGGCTTTAGGTCCCTACCACGCGCTGCGTATCTGGGGACCAGTATATAGATACATATATTGGATGATGCAGGTGGCTTTAGGTCCCTACCACGCGCTGCGTATCTGGGGACCAGCATACAGATACAGATATTGGATGGTGCAGGTGGCTTTAGGTCCCTACCACGCGCTTCGTATCTGGGGACCAGTATACAGAGACATTATAGTGTTGGATGGTGCAGGTGGCTTTAGGTCCCTACCACGCGCTGCGTATCTGGGGACCAGTATACAGATACAGATATTGGATGGTGCAGGTGGCTTTAGGTCCCTACCACCTGCTGCATATCTGGGGACCAATATACAGATACATTATATTGGTTAATGCAGGTGGCTTTAGGTCCCTACCACATGCTGCGTGTCTGGGGACCAGTATACAGATACAGATATTGGATGGTGCATGTGGCTTTAGGTCCCTACCACGCGCTGCGTATCTGGGGACCAGTATACAGATAGATATTGGATGGTGCAGGTGGCTTTAGGTCCCTACCACCTGCTGCATGTCTGGGAACCAGTATACAGATACAGATATTGGTTGTCGCACGTGGCTTTAGGTCCCTACCACGTGCTGCTTATCTGGGGACCAGCATACAGATACAGATATTGGTTGGTGCACGTGGCTTTAGGTCCCTACCACGTGCTGCGTATCTGGGGACCAGTATACAGATACATTATATTGGTTGGTGCAGGTGGCTTTAGGTCCCTACCACCTGCTGCATATCTGGGAACCAGCATACAGATACAGATATTGGTTGTCGCACGTGGCTTTAGGTCCCTACCACGTGCTGCTTATCTGGGGACCAGTATACAGATACATTATATTGGTTGGTGCAGGTGGCTTTAGGTCCCTACCACGCGCTGCGTATCTGGGACCAGTTTACAGATACAGATATTGGATAATGCAGGTGGCTTTAGGTCCCTACCACATGCTGCGTGTCTGGGGACCAGTATACAGATACAGATATTGGATGGTGCAGGTGGCTTTAGGTCCCTACCACCTGCTGCGTATCTGGGGACCAGTATACAGATGCAGATATTGGATGGTGCAGGTGGCTTTAGGTCCCTACCACGCGCTGCGTATCTGGGGACCAGAATACAAATATTGGATGGTGCAGGTGGCTTTAGGTCCCTACCACCTGCTGCATATCTGGGGACCAGTATACAGATACATTATATTGGTTGGTGCAGGTGGCTTTAGGTCCCTACCACGTGCTGCGTATCTGGGGACCAGTATACAGATACATTATATTGGTTGGTGCAGGTGGCTTTAGGTCCCTACCACCTGCTGCATATCTGGGAACCAGTATACAGATACAGATATTGGTTGTCGCAGGTGGCTTTAGGTCCCTACCACGCGCTGCGTATCTGGGGACCAGTATACAGATACATTATATTGGTTGGTGCAGGTGGCTTTCCGGTGGTTGTTGTTGTTTTAAAGCGTGTTTTCCAGGCCTGTGATCGTTCTTGTCAAAGCTGACTCCCCTCTTTTTCACGGTGTGTTGAAATTGACTCGCTCTCGTTATCTGTGTACGTTTTACTGTTGGTGTTTACAAGTTAAAATAACAGCAATTGTCGTTAGTGTTTCAGTTTCTTGCTTCTGTTTGTGTTTATCTTTAAACGTTACATTTTCTCACCACATCTTATGAAGTACATTTATGTTAAAAATGTATATTTTGTTGAACTATATTCTTTGCACAATAATGCGTGTTACAGTGTGTGTGCTGCGACCACTGTTGTGAAAAATGGATGCGTTTTCATTTCGCCTGCAGATCTGAGCCTGTTCTTTTTCCTGCTTTACTGTTGATACCTATTTTTTTGTACCAAATTTTCGGCTGTGATATGGGATAATTGCCCCACTCCAAAATCCTAATAACTGATAATACATTTAAGAACATCATTACATAAACTAAGACGTAGAATTTTAAGTAACATGCAAAATGAAAATACGACCATTTACTATAATAATGCCCCTGCACATCTCATTTAGGCCTAATTATAACATAATACATCACGTAGAAAGAAATGGGATAAAATGGAGAGAAAAAAAAACTTACATAAAAAATATATTTCGATGCAACCAAATAAGAGTTTAAAAGGTAAAGATGACTGGAAAAGAAAAACAAAGCAAAACAAACACACACGATACCACAGCGGCTGCCAAAGTTGGTGCATTTGAAATGCAAAAAAAAAACAGTATAAAAACTTAAATAAATAAATAAATAATGTTTATCCCAAGGTCTTTAGACGCGAACTTTAGAATCAAAACCAATCAAATTAACTTGGTATTTTGCTTTATTATTTAAGTATTCAATAAGTATTTAAGTATTTTATGTTCTGAAAAAGAGAACAAAAACGTAAGGAGTGCTGGTTTAGTTTTTCCTCCTTTTTAGGGGAGGCATTCCTCCTTGGGGGTCTCATCAGCTAGGCACTGGATGGGTTCTTGACCCTACCAACGTGGTTTTTTCACCTCAACTCTTAACTCGTTTTGATTCTAATATTTGCGTCGAAAGACATTTGGACAAAAAACGTTTGTATTCACTTTCACTATTTTTGCATTTCAAATGCACCAAGTTTTAAGTCCTATAGACCTGTGGAATGGCGCTATGAATACACTGAAATCTTTTTCATTTCTATTTTTATCCTTTTGGGTTCTATCTCCGTTGCTGGCCCTCTCTGATCGTGTCTTTTATCTATTAATTTGTTTTAAAGTTTGGAACATTGAAATGTTCATCTTTTTACTTCAGATTTGTATCATTTATATTTTATTTGAGTGCTGGTTTGGGGGTTTGGGGGCCTTTAGCCAACATACATGGGGAAACCTTCCCTTTGTGGAACTGTCTTCTTGTTGAGGTGAGAGTCCCGCTTTGGCAGGTCAAAGAACCCATCCAGTGCCTAGCTGATGAGACCCCTAAGTCTCTCGAAACAGCTGTCCTGGGCCGAGAGTTCTGCCAATGCCTCCCCTAAAAATGAGGAAAAACTAAACTAACACTTTTTATATTTTTATTCTCTGTTTTTAGAACTTTTTATGTTTTCATTCTGTTTTTAGAACAGTCACCAAAGTTACTTTTACTGGGTTTGTTTGTAATGTTCGCGTCTAAACACATCTGGGCAAGAAAAAGTTTATTTATAGAAAAGTATTAACGTTTACAAAGATACAGATGTCTGTTAGGTTAGGTTAGGTACATTATAGTCACAGAGGCGTCTCTGTGAAATTCGGGTTGCTCCCACCTGGAGAGCGCGTCGCAGCCAGAGGCGCGCCACCCAATATTTATTTTGTTTGCATGCGATTTTTGTGTGACTGATGAGGAAGGAAAGGGAGGGGGTGGGTACTTACAACAAAAATAAATTTTGACCAAATGACAAACAACCTTTTCGTTGCCACTGGGTTTAACGTGTGTTGGGCTAAGTGCATGGGCACACGGGACCTCGGTTTATCGTCTCATCCGAAAGACTCCACGTTCAGACTGCAAGGCCTAGTGCAAAGTGAGAGAGGAAAAATCCCCTGTAACCCCAGGTTCGAACTCGGGTTTACTTAACACGAAGCGAACCACTGTGCCACTCTACACTGTGTACTCAGACCAGTATACAGATACAGATAATTCCTATTAACAAAGATCATGAATGACACGTTTCGTGTCAACCATCACGTGCAGATGCACAAAAGTCCGCCTACCAGCCAGTCCAACAGTCACGGCTGTTTTGTATTTTGGTACAACAGCACAACACAAACCTTACATGGCAGGGTAGGTATTTGGTGACAGCGTCAATCCTACAAACACATCACGACTGTGCCCTGTCCACCACACAACCTCCATCACCGCCTCCATCTCCTGCCTGGTGTTGAAGCTGACCAGGTGACCCCCGTGACGTGAACACCTGTCCCTGACCTGGTGGTAGGTCACTGCCTCTGAGGGCTGACCCAGCCAGTAACAGCCCATGTGGCCCTTCACACTGAACCCTGTCTTTCCTTCCCTTTCACACAGCTCGTGGTGGCAGCGGCTTTCATCCTGGGCCCAATCACACTCGACCACCAGGTTGCAGGACAGGTGAGGCTCCAGGTTCATCCAGCTTGTTGGGCTGGAGCAGTTCCACTGGTTGGAGGACAGCTTGTGGGGAAGGGATGATGGCTGGGTGGTACAAGCATACACACTTATACACATGCACAAACGGCATGCATGTTTTTTTTTGCTTTTGCATTAACGTGCGTGCGTGCACACACCACACACACACACACACACACACCACACACACACACCCACACACACACACACACACCACCACACACACACACACACACACGCTCACACAACAAAACAGCAATCTACAGTCTTGGGTCCACTTGTTTGCTGTCGTTTTAGGTTGGACGGCATGACTGCACAACATCATGAGTGTACTTTAAAAACTCACAGAAAATCAGTTAATTGCTTGATCGCCTTAGCATTTGGCGTGGTGATATTTCACTGTCTATACTCCATGGATCTTCTAAAAAAATTGTTTTAGGTGGCTATGATGACGTAATAATGACGTCAGCATGTACATCCTGTAAAAATCAGAGGCAGTCATAAATTTTCATCATTTAAACACAGCCCGCTCACTGTTTTCTTTTCAACAGAAGTCAGACGTTTTTGATCAGATTTAGATCTGGACTCTATGTCAGTCACAGGGATGTCGTGATTGTTTTCCTTCCCCTTTAATCTCGTGACTGCAAACGCTTCATAAAGTGGGCTAGTGTCATTTTTTGATTATTGAATCTTGACCAAGTCTGTGGGGATATACAGAAAGATTCAGGTTTTCATCCAGCATGCAGATACACAGCTCATTGTTCATATTTTAATCGACAAACACAATCGGATCTATTAATGGGCTAGAAAACAGCTTACCAGAGCCTCAAAGTTACCACTTGGTTTGAATATGGATTTGACGTGTGCTAGTAAGACTATCTTTATCGGCTCTTATAACCATGACACACACATGCTGGATTTTGTCAACTTTTATCTTGGTTTCATCACTAAAGGTTACTTGGTCCCATCCTCCTTCCACACTTTACCAGTTCTCCTCCTTGACATATACTAGCCGTTTATTTCCGTTGATCTCCTTCATAACCATGTTCTTTCAAAATCGTCACTTTTGGAAACATTGCTATTTGAACATTTTTCCGACACTTGACTCAAAAATTTGCTTTGTCTTCAATTACTAAGAATGTAGGTTATATATGTCACAGACCCCCTAGAATGTTCCTGTACAATTGTGAAAATTTAACTTTCGATTTCTGTGGTAGAAGTTTCTTTGTGCCAATGAGTGGCATGCATTCACCGCCATCATGTGTTGAAGAACAAAAAATCAAACTGAACACTGTTGTATGGCCTATTTTCCATTCTTTGGCTGCCATTAAATACTTTGACTGCATTTCTATGTAGATGATACAATCATTCTTTTGAGTCTACTGAAAAATTACCATCTCTGCGACCCACGCTCTTTCCACTGCCCTTGAAGAAAATCTACAGAATGACAGGGTTTAAGAAATGACGTCATAAAAGTAGACTAATATGACGTCATTATTGAAGTTCCAACTGATATCCAAATGGCCCCACACTTTTCGCAATCTTGTCTGAAAGTTACGACCTTGACCACAAGAGAAGCAGGCATAACCGGAAACGACACAAACAAGTGGACGGGACTGTACATGATTTTATTCAGGGAACGTGATCTGTGGCAATCAAAAATCAACCCTTGAAATAATCCACGACAGAGTGAAAATAAATAAAAAATGTAATAGGAAACCTGGTCTGTGGAGCTATGGGCGGTTTTCTTCAGTTATGCCAACCCACACAACAAGCATTTTCGTTTTGTCTTAGTTTTGCGTGTCTGTCTGTATGTCTGTCTGTCTGTCTGTTCTCTGTGGAAAGAAAAAAAACTAACATCAAAAAGTACATAGCATCAAAATCGTCAAAAATGATGACGGCGGATGCTGAAAGAAAGAAGAAGAAGTTGCCATTGAGTTACAAAGAGAGAAAATATGCTCAGACCTTGAGGAAGCTGTACATGATCCGGAATCCTTCACCAGTACTTGTGAGGAACTGACCAGAGAGTGGTTCATGCACGCTCCTGGTTTCCACGATCAGCTCCTGCAAGCCAGCAAACACTTCTGGCACAGGCGGCAACGTACCACACCGACTCCAGTGTTCCTTGATCTGCTCATTTGACTTCACGTGCAGCAGCAACGTCTTGTACTTCCAACAGAGAATGTTCATGTGGATGAAGCTCAGCATCACCGTTTGATTGTGAATTGTTAAGGACACACTGTCTGCCAGCAGGTCACCGAACCTTGTACTAGCCGTTGGGAAGAACATCTCAGGCTGAAAGAATCCTGAACATGATGTCCAGAACAGAAAATCTATAAAACGCATCTTTCCCAAACAAGTTTTCTGTCAGTTGCCATCGATTAAACCTCTTCATCTTAGATGTTTATTGGCTTATAAAGATTTAACACGGCACTAAATATAGAACGAGAATAATGAATTCAAAACTTAAGCAGGCTTTACAACAACTGGTCACGCCCAATTAATACAATTCTTTGTATTGCACGAGTGATAATTCAGTTACTGAACAAAGGAAAATCATAACCCTACCCTTCTAGCCTACTTTCACTAGTTTGATTGATTAGGGGCTTTAATAAGATGACAAATAAAGCAGCGAGAGGTATGCAGGGCCTGATAATATAATTAAACTAGTGACCATTAATAGTGCGGTGTATCTACATACTATGTCCCTGTCTTTATTGTGTTGTTTTGCTGATTGTTTTATTGCTGCAAAAAGAATTTCCTGTAAAATGGACAATAAAAAATATTGATTGATTGATGACCTTTGGGATTCAGCTTTACAGCAAAACAATTTTCACTTCTGCTGTGTGCTTAGCCACCTGCAGAGGCAAGGAGCTTCCTTCCTTTTTCAAGACTGCTGTCAGATTATCGTTTGGATTCCTGTACAATGTCGATAAACTAGTCCATGAATGAACTATTTATGAATAAAAGAAAACAAAACACTAAGGAAAACTGCATTCTGGCGATTTGATTCACATAACGACGTTTCCTATATAATAACTTATTTGCGTAATGCTTTCAAAATCTACATAATGTATTTGTGAGTTAAACTGAAAACAAGTTTTGTGCTTAAAAAGCAAATGGTGGCAAATTGGACCACAACTTAAAATATCTGATTAACATATCCAGAATATATTTATTTACTACCTTACCCATGACTGGGGTAAGGGAAACCACTTCCAGCGTTCTGCCCTTTCGTGACAGGCCTGAGGTTCCACTGGCCATCTTCATCTTCACTCTGTGGTCCTTTGTGACGTCATTCACCAAGATGAGTACCTGCAAATCTTAAAGTGGGAAAAAAGGGAGATATTTCAACCAGGTGAAGTGGAATGGTTTGCATATAAATACGCGATCAAAAGGGTTACCATATTTATATTTCTTCTTTTGCGTTTCCGTAAAGGCTATTTCGGTCAGCCCTACTTAGACGAGCAAGGTTTCAAGGTTTATTAAATTCCAAACAGCCCCATGGGGGTACATAGAAAAAAGAAAGAAAAAAAGGACAAAACAATTCAATTGGAAAAGGTTCGACATGAGCAGCTATATCGAGCAAAATATTAACGAAATACAAAATAATATGCATAACACATCAACACGCACCATCCTATCATCGTTGAGCTACAACACTAGATCATGATAACACTACAACACACTTCAACCGACCTAGTTTCAACCCAAGATTTAACGATTACGGGCATCATTTATCACATCACATCAACCTTACATCATTACAAGGCAGTCGATCAACTACATTACCGCCACGGCATGGCACTGCAACACACAGATGTCTTTTCCAAAATACACAACCAATCTCATGACATTACACATCAGCCGATCTACCTATTACATACAAAATCACTACAATGTGCTTCAACCAATCAAGCCACATCATGACACACACATTACAACTCCAAGCTATGATGTATGAACAACAAACCTCAATAATTTCAATTAGCATAGTGCAGTGGCAAAGCAACATCTCAAAACAATTCAGATCTGAACACACACTCACACACACACACACACACACACACACACACACACACACACACACACACATCACACACCACACACACACACACACACCACACACACACACACACACGCACACGCACGCACACACACACACACGCACACACACACGCACGCACACGCACGCACGCGCACACGCACACGCACGCACACGCCACACGCACACACCACGCACACGCTCACACACACACACACACATACACAACACACACACACACAACACACACACACACACACCACACCCACATATATACACACACACACACACACACACACACACACACACACACAAGCACACACACACACACAACACACACACACACACACACACACACACACACAAGCACGCTCACGCTTGGCTCGCGAGCACACAGCACACAATCGCACGCACTCACACACAAATCAATGTGATTATGATATATGGAATATCACCAGAGGACAATCAATGGTTATGCATAACTTTGACAAATTTAGCTAAGTTTTGTAAAGTCTTGTTACTTTTTGATGTGAACAGTTTGTTAAATTTAATAGTATTGGGATGTTAACGACAGAAAGACTTCAAGAACTGTTTTCTACTAATATAAAAAAAAAATGGACAATTAAAAATGAAATGAAATTCATCACCTAAGTCATTTGAATCACACTTGTTGCATACCCTTTCTTCGTGAACGATGCCCTGACTACGTCCTTGTTGTATAGGTAATCTGTGGTTCAATACTCTAAATTTAAGAATAAATTTGGCCTGGTGTTCAGAGAGAATTGTCAAGTAGTTTTCAAAAACAAAGTTTTCTTTAAACATTCTATAATTTGTGTAAACTCCATTAGCGTTTAACTCAGCTTGCCAGGTCTGTACAAACTGGTCACGTAGACGCTGAATTATTTGTCTTTTGAATGAAAGCTGACTTAGATTCAGATTGTACTGACCAATCCATAGATCACCGAAACCTAATGAGTTTAACGTATTATGTATTGTTTGGAGGTAATTAGCTTTATAATCACCAGAAACGTATAACTTCAAGAGAAACCTATACGTATATACATGATACTAGACAGATTTTCAGAATTGGATTCATCCCTTAGTTTAAACCAATACTTTAACATGCAACTTTCTGCAGAGATCTCTAAAGGGTAACGACCTAGCTCACCTAGAACCATACAAGTAGGTGTTGACTTGTTTATGTTTAACACTAATTTATAATATTTTAATTGCAATTTAACAGCCAAGTCACATATTTGGGGACACCAAACTTCACAACCAAAGAGTTCAATGGGGGCTATCATCTTATCAAACAAATCTACTTGTATATCTAGCGGCATATGTAGTTTCCTACTCTTCCTCAATAAAGAAAACATTGCTCTTGATGCTTTATCGTACAACTTCTTCTGGGCTAACTTAAACTTATTATTATAATTAAACGTAAGACCAAGGTACTGAAAATCAAATGTAATGTCTAACTTAGTTTTGTTGTACTAGAATTCTGGTATTTTTCTTATTTTGCATCTAGAAATGTTTTTGCCACATTAACTTTAAGCTTATTCTGAAAACAGTAAATATACATTGCATCAAGTGCGTTTTGTAATGAAGTAGGTGATTCAGCTAAGATAACTGTATCATCTGCGTACAATAGCAAAAACATATTAAATAGCTGGTTTACTTCTGTTTCATCTAAATCTATCTACCTAGCACTAATTTTCAACTTTTCTAATTTATCTGTTTTGTTTCCAATATATTCCTTCATGTCATTTAGAAAGATGGAAAATAAAATTGGTGACAAGTTTTCGCCCTGTCTCACACCTGTATTGCACTCATAAAAAGAGGACAAAGAACCATTCCATGAAATGCAATACTTTGCTTTGGCGTATAAAGTTTTTATTGCTTTAGACAAGTTTCCTCTAATATTAATATTTAGCAGTTTTTGCCATAGCACAGGATGGTCTACGAAATCAAAAGCTTTTTTAAAGTCTACAAAAACACAATATAGTTTCTTCTTCTTAAAAAGAAAAAAAGTCAACAATTGAATGCAAAGTGAATATATGATCTGTACCAGACAACCCTTTTCTGAAGCCTGCTTGTTCATTACCCAAGATCTTATTTGAATCTAGGAATTTAGTCAGGCGTGTATTTAACAAGCATGTAAATAGTTTTGCCAAAACAGCTGAGAATAGAGATGCCCCTATTATTATCAGGGTTATCAGTGCTACCTTTTTTTCTTATACAAGGGCTTAATGATACCCATTGACCAATCATTAGGCACATTTCCACTTTTCAGTATCAAATTAAAGAATTTCGTAAAAATTCCTAACATTTTTGTGACGCAGATTTAAGAAATTCATTTAGGATTTGGTCTATCCCACACGCTTTATTATTTCTCAATTTTAGAATTGCTTCTTTTACTTCAGTTTCAGTGAAGAGATTGCTTAGGTAACTAATATCAACATCATCATTGTTAATTTCATCAGAATCGTCAGGTTCAATCACGTCAGTGGAATCAGTCTTATCACTGAACTGCTTGAAATATTAAAAAAACATGTCACACGTTTTTTTGCTGCAGGTTTCATTCTTAACTTGAGTAGATCCATTTAATAATTTCCAAACTGTTGGGGGATCACTACTTCGTAAATTGCGTATCTTTTTGAATAGATCAGATTGAAAATTTCGAAAAGACTTTAATAACTGTTTTTTGTAGGCTTTGCTCACTGTGGCTTTAGTTTCTTTTGCGGGATCATCTTTATTGATCCTGGCAACATTTTTAGCATTAAAAAAACTCTTCCCTTTTCTTTTCACAGTCCGCATCGAACCACTCACAATCCTCTGTCTGTCTATTCATCGCCTTTCTTTTTGGCTTCTTCTTTATAATGCCAGAATTGCTTGCAGCTGCCTTCATAATTTCGCAAATGTGTTTGTAAACATCATTTATACCATCATCTGATATGGGTGCATCTTCCAAAAGTATGTTACCCAGCAAAATATCCAATGAACTAATATCGTTATCGTTAAGCATTTCCACAAAATCACTTGCTTTGTCTTGGGTCCACTGAGGCCGTGATGGGGCACCTACATTTTGTTTATTACTGATGTCATCTCCAGTGTGCATTTACATGTCTTCATCATTAACAGAATGTGTTCGATTTGTAAAGCAGACGGACAGGGGACAATGCACATCTGAAACATTTTCATTAAAAGGGTGTACTATGAACTCTGATAATAAATGAAAAATAGATTGTGAAACAATAACGTAGTCGACCACACTGGCTTCCTTACACGTATTATTAGCGCAGTTATCAGGATCACCCAAACGCCCATTGACAATGGGTGTGTTTAACGTTTTACATAAAAATAAAAGTGCTTGACCAGCATTATTCACATAGGCATCATTAGAACGTCTACGAAGAGAATCTGATTCATCTGACTTCTTACTAAAAACACTGTTATCTTTCTCGAAGACATCCTCAACAAAATCAGGTAAAGAGCCAGTTCTAGCATTGAGGTCACCAAGAAGACACATCATGTCATATGTTCAACGACAGGATACAGTTCTCAAGGCAGGCAAAAGCATTGGGGTCAAAGTAAGGGGAATTTTCTGGGGGGAAATAAACAGAACAAAAAAGTACCTCTTGTCCCAAGACACTAGCATTTAGCATTCAACTTGAAGAATAGCACATCGTTACTGAGCTCACAATTCACAAAGTTATAGTATCTGAGAAGAGAAGAATCCACATAACGTTCCTTTCCTTTTGATTCAAACACTTGTATGTGCTTCGTCAAATAATGCTTAATGAGTACAAGAATGCCCCCAGACTTCCTTTTAAAGTGAGACCTATTTTTGTAGAAACTTGTAAAACCTGAAATAGTCACAGTGTCAAATTCATCTAATTTACTTTCCGTAATGACGACTATATCATAAGAAGCTATAAAAATACGAAAATCAGGATTTAACAATTTACTCCTTATCCCACAAACATTTAAAGTGAGGCAAGAAAATTGATTACCATTGTTACCAGACAAAATGTTATAGAAGCCTTCTTTTGAACTTTCGGTATTACCTTCACTTAAATTATTAGTCTCTCCAACCTGTAAACCACCAACACTACTACAGCTCTCACTTCCATTCGCTTGAACAAACGACTGCGCATGCCTAGTTCTTGTTGAGGAATGCCTGCTATTAACACTGCCTTTTAGGTTCCTCATTAACAGAGAATGAGTGCTATTGTCCATCGATGCAGCACAGTCTGCACAGCATGATGATTTACTATGTGTACAAAGGGGAAATAAACTTGCTGAGTCCTCAAGGACTTGAGTAGGCAAAGCCACTTTTTCCAAATTACATTCTGGTAACAAAATCACAGCGTCTTGTATTACAGACTTATTTTTATCACCACGTTGGCCCGCCTCTATGAAATTATTCTTAGCGTCATAGGAAATTTCATCATAATCATTTACATTCACAGAACTGCATAGGGCATTTTGAGCAAAACCAATTTCATTACTTTGCACTGTCGAACTGTCTGATGTTGACAAAGCCATTACATTCTCCTGATTAGAAACATTGCCTTTAAGTGCGTCAACCTCATTAACGGGTGCCTCGGCAATAGGGACACAGCTAACCAAGACAGCCATATTATTCTTACTCCCACCCCCTTTATTCTCCTGTTCAGTCATCTTAATATTGATATGGCCATCATTATCATCCACAATGTTAAAATTTTCACAACCTTTACCATCATTATCGTCCAAGAGGCTGAGGGTTTCACTCATCCTAACTTTTACCTCAATAAATGTTATTGTCTAATGGATTCAATAACAAATGTACAAAGAGACACATGCACTTCTCAATTCTAATTATATGAAGACAAAAAGCAGTGGCGTGGTTTGATGTCCTTGAATTATAAATGGTGTTTGTTTGTTTTCTATCAATTACCATGACTGATACCAATAAACGGGTAGAACACTGGGCGGCGATATAAGGGCTCACACCCGGTCCAAACAGCTGCAGGATCAAGAGCTTCTATCTCGTTTGGACCCCGGCGTCCCCAAGCACGCCTCGGGACGCTGTATATGAGAACATAGTTATCCCTAGTGCACGTCTGATCAACAAATTCGACATTCGGTTGAAGCATAGAATGCAGCACGACCTTGCACCGCAAAGAGGATGTGTTTTCAGAATACTTTCTCTCTGCCCTGTGGAAATAAGCTATATCCACCTTGGAGGAAGCCAAGTTGAGAGTTCTAGTTGATGTTTCCATGCAGTTGATAATGTCTGCTGTGCACAGTTTTGCATAGGATGTCGTTGGAAAATAACAGGATACTGCAGAATTGTCATGTGACCTGTGATTGCTCTGTGTGATGTTCTGTCTTGTTGCTGGTCTTGTGGTCTCTGGGCATTACATATTTACATAGCACATGTGTGCGCATCACACACACACGCGTGCACGCCATCACGCGCAAGCACGCACACACACACACACGCGCGTGCACGCACACGCACGCACACACACACAGTGCCTAAACACCCACTACACACACACACACACATACTCCCCCCCCACACACACACACACACACACACACACCCCCCCATACAGAACACACACAACACACATACACGGAGTGAAGAGTATATACGCACATACTGTCACGTGGTGTCTTTTTTCACGTGTCTCCTATTTATCTCTTTGGTCACTTTCTTTGTGCTACAATATAGCAATAGTATACCCCTGACTAGTGGGCGTTTTTGTGTATCAACAAATACTTCATCGATTCGTTCACATCAAGAGTAGTGCGATCCAATGAGTTCACAGCCTTTCCTCTGTCCTTTTCTGGTTGTCTTTCCAGCAGCAATTGAGTGTCGAAGTGTTGAGGGCAGAGTTCAGGGCATCACCAGGATGGCCATCCCCCC
>CM065704.1:23902219-23907219 GCA_017654935.2 Phymorhynchus buccinoides
GGACACCACTTCACAGTCTAGATCACACTATTTTCGGTCTGTTTCCAGAGCTCACGTTTCTGAATCTGTCACACAGTGGTGTACAGCATGTAACTGGAGACGGATTTCAACTGCTGAGGAAATTGCAATATTTGGATTTGAGAGGATGTTCAATGTCAGACATTCACAGAAATCTGTTTAGCGGCTTACACCTGTTGCACACCGTTTATGCTGACAACTATAAAGCATGTTGTGCAGCTCAACTTCTTCCGGGTCTCAGCAGCTGTCAAGCACCACAAGACGAGTTGTCTTCTTGCCTGGATCTGCTGAGGTCCAATGCGTACAGAGTCTGTTTGGTTGTATTTTGTAGCCTGGCCTTAATTGGCAATAGTGTGGGCTTTGTGTTCCGTTTATCCACCGTGCAGGGTGGTGGATCACCAGGTTTCAGCATCTTTGTCCTTCACTTGTGTGCGTCTGACTTTCTGATGGGAATCTACTTGGCACTCATCGGTATAGCTGACAGAATATACCAGGCCTTTTATGTTTGGGAGGATGTGGCATGGAGACACAGTATTCTATGTAAACTGGCTGGCTTTATGTCCTTGTTGTCATGTGAGGTGTCGTCTTTCCTAATCTGTTTGATCACGTTAGATCGTTTCCTTGTGGTCCGTTTCCCCTTGAGTTTCTTGCACTTCAAAGGTTGGAATGCACAACTGGCGTCTGGTTTGATATGGACTGTCGGTTTTGTTCTTGCTGTTGTTCCACTACTGCCTGGCATGGCTCACTGGGAGTTCTACAGTCAAACAGGAATCTGTATTCCACTACCAGTCACCAGAAACGTTTTTGCAGGTCATACGTATTCTTTTGGAATAATGATTGTTTTAAATTTTGTCCTGTTTCAAGTCATAGCTACAGGCCAGGCAGTGATCTACTGGTCCATTCAGTCCAACACACTCACAGCTGGCACCAGCAGTCAGCAATCTCAGGATGCCAGCATAGCTCGTCGCCTGTTCACCGTGGTGATGTCAGACTTTATGTGCTGGTTCCCCATTGGTTTGCTGGGGCTGCTGGCCTCACTGGGAGTGTCTGTGTCAGGGGAACTCAACGTGGTGATGGCCATCCTGGTGATGCCCCTGAACTCTGCCCTCAACCCCTTTCTGTACACACTCAATCTGCTGCTGGAAAGACAACAGAAAAGGACAGAGGAAAGGCTTGTTGAACTCATTGGATCCCTCAACTCTTGACTGTGAACAGAAACGACTGAAGTATTTGTTGCTTACACAAAAACGCCCCTAGTCATGGGTATACTATTGCTATATTTTAGCACAAAGAAAGTGACAAAAGAGATAAATAGAGACACGTGAAAAAAGACACCACGTGACACGTATGTGCGTATATACTCTCACTCCGTGTATTGTGTGTGTGTGTGTGTGTGTGGTGTGTGTGTGTGTGTGTGTGTGTGTGTGTGGGGTGTGTGTGTGTGTGTGTGTGTGTGTGTGTTTATGCACTGTGTGTGTGTGCGTGCTTGTGCGTGCACGCGCGTGTGTGTGTGTGTGCGTGCTTGCGCGTGATGGCGTGCACGCGTGTGTGTGTGATGCGCACACATGTGCTATGTAAATATGTAATGCCCAGAGACCACAAGACCAGCAACAAGACAGAACATCACACAGAGCAATCACAGGTCACATGACAATTCTGCAGTATCCTGTTATTTTCCAACGACATCCTATGCAAAACTGTGCACAGCAGACATTATCAACTGCATGAAAACATCAACTAGAACTCTCAACTTGGCTTCCTCCAAGGTGGATATAGCTTATTTCCACAGGGCAGAGAGAAAGTATTCTGAAAACACATCCTCTTTGCGGTGCAAGGTCGTGCTGCATTCTATGCTTCAACCGAATGTCGAATTTGTTGATCAGACGTGCACTAGGGATAACTATGTCCTCCTATACAGCATCCCAAGGTGTAGTTGGGGATGCCTGGGTCCAAAAATGAAACAAGATCTTAATCCTGCAGCTGTTTGGACCGGGTGTGAGCCCTTATATCGCCGCCCAGTGTTCTACCCGTTTATTGGTATCAGTCATGGTAATTGATAGAAAACAAACAAACACCATTTATAATTCAAGGACATCAAACCACGCCACTGCTTTTTGTCTTCATATAATTAGAATTGAGAAGTGCATGTGTCTCTTTGTACATTTGTTATTGAATCCATTAGACTTGCATTTATTTAGGTAAAAGTTAGGATGAGTGAAACCCTCAGCCTCTTGGACGATAATGATGGTAAAGGTTGTGAAAATGTTAGCATTGTGGATGATAATGATGGCCATATCGATATTAAGATGACTGAACAGGAGAATAAAGGGGGTGGGAGTAAGAATAATATGGCTGTCTTGGTTAGCTGTGTCCCTATTGCCGAGGCACCCGTTAATAAGGTTGACGCACTTAAAGGCAATGTTTCTAATCAGGAGAATGTAATGGCTTTGTCAACATCAGACAGTTCGACAGTGCAAAGTAATGAAATTGGTTTTGCTCAAAATGCCCTATGCAGTTCTGTGAATGTAAATGATTATGATGAAATTTCCTATGACGCTAAGAATAATTTCATAGAGGCGGGCCAACGTGATGATAAAAATAAGTCTGTAATACAAGACGCTGTGATTTTGTCACCAGAATGTAATTTGGAAAAAGTGGCTTTGCCAACTCAAGTCCTTGAGGACTCAGCAAGTTTATTTCCCCTTTGTACACATAGTAAATCATCATGCTGTGCAGACTGTGCTGCATCGATGGACAATAGCACTCATTCTCTGTTAATGAGGAACCTAAAAGGCAGTGTTAATAGCAGGCATTCCTCAACAAAAACTAGGCATGCGCAGTCGTTTGTTCAAGCGAATGGAAATGAGAGCTGTAGTAGTGTTGGTGGTTTACAGGTTGGAGAGACTAATAATTCAAGTGAAGGTAATACCGAAAGTTCAAAAGAAGGCTTCTATAACATTTTGTCTGGTAACAATGGTAATCAATTTTCTTGCCTCACTTTAAATGTTTGTGGGATAAGGAGTAAATTGTTAAATCCTGATTTTCGTATTTTTATAGCTTCTTATGATATAGTCGTCATTACGGAAAGTAAATTAGATGAATTTGACACTGTGACTATTTCAGGTTTTACAAGTTTCTACAAAAATAGGTCTCACTTTAAAAGGAAGTCTGGGGGCATTCTTGTACTCATTAAGCAATATTTGACGAAGCACATACAAGTGATTGAATCAAAAGGAAAGGAACGTTATGTGGATTCTTCTCTTCTCAGATACTATAACTTTGTGAATTATGAGTTCAGCAACGATGCGCTATTCTTCAAATTAAATGCTAGTGTCTTGGGACAAGAGGTACTTTTTTGTTCTGTTTATTTCCCCCCAGAAAATTCCCCTTACTTTGACCCCAATGCTTTTGCCTGCCTTGAGAACTGTATCCTGTCGTTGAACATATGACATGATGTGTCTTCTTGGTGACCTCAATGCTAGAACTGGCTCTTTACCTGATTTTGTTGAGGATGTCTTCGAGAAAGATAACAGTGTTTTTAGTAAGAAGTCAGATGAATCAGATTCTCTTCGTAGACGTTCTAATGATGCCTATGTGAATAATGCTGGTCAAGCACTTTTATTTTTATGTAAAACGTTAAACACACCCATTGTCAATGGGCGTTTGGGTGATCCTGATAACTGCGCTAATAATACGTGTAAGGAAGCCAGTGTGGTCGACTACGTTATTGTTTCACAATCTATTTTTCATTTATTATCAGAGTTCATAGTACACCCTTTTAATGAAAATGTTTCAGATGTGCATTGTCCCCTGTCCGTCTGCTTTACAAATCGAACACATTCTGTTAATGATGAAGACATGTAAATGCACACTGGAGATGACATCAGTAATAAACAAAATGTAGGTGCCCCATCACGGCCTCAGTGGACCCAAGACAAAGCAAGTGATTTTGTGGAAATGCTTAACGATAACGATATTAGTTCATTGGATATTTTGCTGGGTAACATACTTTTGGAAGATGCACCCATATCAGATGATGGTATAAATGATGTTTACAAACACATTTGCGAAATTATGAAGGCAGCTGCAAGCAATTCTGGCATTATAAAGAAGAAGCCAAAAAGAAAGGCGATGAATAGACAGACAGAGGATTGTGAGTGGTTCGATGCGAAAAGAAAAGGAAAGAGTTTTTTTAATGCTAAAAATGTTGCCAGGATCAATAAAGATGATCCCGCAAAAGAAACTAAAGTCACAGCGAGCAAAGCCTACAAAAAACAATTATTAAAGTCTTTTCGAAAATTTCAATCTGATCTATTCAAAAAGATACGCAATTTACGAAGTAGTGATCCCCCAACAGTTTGGAAATTATTAAATGGATCTACTCAAGTTAAGAATGAAACCTGCAGCAAAAAAACGTGTGACATGTTTTTTTAATATTTCAAGCAGTTCAGTGATAAGACTGATTCCACTGACGTGATTGAACCTGACGATTCTGATGAAATTAACAATGATGATGTTGATATTAGTTACCTAAACAATCTCTTCACTGAAACTGAAGTAAAAGAAGCAATTCCAAAATTGAAAAATAATAAAGCGTGTGGGATAGACCAAATCATAAATGAATTTCTTAAATCTGCGTCACCAAAAATGTTAGGAATTTTTACGAAATTCTTTAATTTGATACTGAAAAGTGGAAATGTGCCTAATGATTGGTCAATGGGTATCATTAAGCCCTTGTATAAGAAAAAAGGTAGCACTGATAACCCTGATAATAATAGGGGCATCTCTATTCTCAGCTGTTTTGGCAAAACTATTTACATGCTTGTTAAATACCCGCCTGACTAAATTCCTAGATTCAAATAAGATCTTGGGTAATGAACAAGCAGGCTTCAGAAAAGGGTTGTCTGGTACAGATCATATATTCACTTTGCATTCAATTGCTGACTTTTTTCTTTTTAAGAAGAAGAAACTATATTGTGTTT
>CM065704.1:23912219-23927219 GCA_017654935.2 Phymorhynchus buccinoides
CGGAAATAAACGGCTAGTATATGTCAAGGAGGAGAACTGGTAAAGTGTGGAAGGAGGATGGGACCAAGTAACCTTTAGTGATGAAACCAAGATAAAAGTTGACAAAATCCAGCATGTGTGTGTAATGGATAAGAGCCGATAAAGAAGTCTTACTAGCACACGTCAAGCCATATTCAAGCCAAGTGGTAACTTTGAGGCTATGGTAAGCTATTTTCTAGCCCATTAATAGATCCGATTGTGTTTGTCGATTAAAATATGAACACTGAGCTGTGTATCTGCATTCTGGATGAAAACCTGAATCTTTCTGTATATCCCCACAGACTTGGTCAAGATTCAATAATAAAAAATGACACTAGCCCACTTTATGAAGCGTTTGCAGTCACGAGATTAAAGGGAAGGAAAACAATCACGACATCCCTGTGACTGACATAGAGTCCAGATCTAAATTTGATCCAAAACGTCTGACTTCTGTTGAAAAAAACAACAGTGAGCGGGCTGTGTTTAAATGATGAAAATTTATGACTGCCTCTGATTTTTACAGGATGTACATGCTGACGTCATTATTACGTCATCATAGCCACCAAAAACAATGTTTTTTAAAAGATCCATGGAGTACAGACAGTGAAATATCACCACGCCAAATGCTAAGGCGATCAAGCAATTAACTGATTTTCTGTGAGTTTTTAAAGTACACTCATGATGTTGTGCAGTCATGCCGTCCAACCTAAAACGACACAAACAAGTGGACCAAGACTGTAGATTGCTGTTTGTGAGCGTGTGTGTGTGTGTGTGTGTGTGTGTGTGTGTGTGTGGGTGTGTGTGTGTGTGTGTGTGTGTGTGTGTGTGTGTGTGTGTGTGTGTGTGCACGCACGTTAATGCATGCATGCATGCGTGCATGTGTATATGTGTGTATGCTTGTACCACCCAGCCATCATCCCTTCCCCACAAGCTGTCCTCCAACCAGTGGAACTGCTCCAGCCCAACAAGCTGGATGGACCTGGAGCCTCACCTGTCCTGCAACCTGGTGGTGCAGTGCGACTGGGCCCAGGATGAAAGCCGCTGCCACCACGAGCTGTGTGATGGGGAAGGAAGGACAGGGTTCCGTGTGAAAGGCCACAGGGGCTGTTACTGGCTGGGCCAGCCCTCAGAGGCAGTGACCTACCACCAGGTCAGGGACAGGTGTTCACGTCACGGGGGTCACCTGGTCAGCTTCAACACCAGGCAGGAGATGGAGGCGGTGATGGAGGTTGTGTGGTGGACAGGGCACAGTCGTGATGTGTTTGTAGGATTGACGCTGTCACCAAATACCTACCCTCCCATGTAAGGTTTGTGTTGTGCTGTTGTACCAAAATATAAAACAGCCGTGACTGTTGGACTGGCTGGTAGGCGCTTTTGTGCATCTGCACGTGATGGTTGACACGAGTGTCATTCATATCTTTGTTAATAGGAATTATCTGTATCTGTATACTGGTCTGAGTACACAGTGTAGAGTGGCACAGTGGTTCGCTTCGTGTTAAGTAAACCCGAGTTCGAACCTGGGTACAGGGAATTTTTCCTCTCACTTTGCACTAGGCCTTGCAGTCTGAACGTGGAGTCTTTCGGATGAGACGATAAACCGAGGTCCCATGTGCCCATGCACTTAGCACACGTTAAACCCAGTGGCAACGAAAAGGTTGTTATTTGGTCAAAATGTACCCCCCACCCCTCCCTTCCTTCCTCATCAGTCACACAAAAATCGCATGCAAACAAAAATAAAATTGGGTGTCGCGCCTCTGGCTGCGACGCGCTCTCCAGCTGGGAGCAACCCGAATTTCACAGAGACGCATCTGTGACTATAATGTACCTAACCTAACCTAACAGACATCTGTATCTGTAGTAAACGTTAATACTTTTCTATAAATAAACTTTTTCTTGCCCAGATGTGTTTAGACGCGAACATTACAAACAAACCCAGTAAAATTAACTTTGATGAATGTTCTAAAAACAGAATAAAAACATAAAAAGTGTTAGTTTAGTTTTTCCTCATTCTTAGGGGGAGGCATTGGCAGAACAAGGAATAAAAACATAAAAAGTGTTAGTTTAGTTTTTCCTCATTTTTAGGGGAGGCATTGGCAGAACTCGGCCCAGGACAGCTGTTTCGATCCTTAGGGGTCTCATCAGCTAGGCACTGGATGGGTTCTTTGACCTGCCAAAGCGGGACTCTCACCTCAACAAGAAGACAGTTCCACAAAGGGAAGGTTTCCCCATGTATGTTGGCTAAAGGCCCCCAAACCCCCAAACCAGCACTCAAATAAAATATAAATGATACAAATCTGAAGTAAAAAGATGAACATTTCAATGTTCCAAACTTTAAAACAAATTAATAGATAAAAGACACGATCAGAGAGGGCCAGCAACGGAGATAGAACCCAAAAGGATAAAAATAGAAATGAAAAAGATTTCAGTGTATTCATAGCACCATTCTACGGGTCTATAGGACTTAAAACTTGGTGCATTTGAAATGCAAAAATAGTGAAAGTGAATACAAACGTTTTTTGTCCAAATGTCTTTCGACGCAAATATTAGAATCAAAACGAGTTAAGAGTTGAGGTGAAAAAACCACGTTGGTAGGGTCAAGAACCCATCCAGTGCCTAGCTGATGAGACCCCCAAGCGTCGAAACAGCTGTCTTGGGCTGGTTTCTGCCAATGCCTCCCCTAAAAAGGAGGAAAACTAAACCAGCACTCCTTACGTTTTTGTTCTCTTTTTCAGAACATAAAATACTTAAATACTTATTGAATACTTAAATAATAAAGCAAAATACCAAGTTAATTTGATTGGTTTTGATTCTAAAGTTCGCGTCTTAAGACATTTAGATAAACATTATTTATTTATTAAGTTTTTACTGTTTTTGCATTTCAAATGCACCAACTTTGGGCCGCCGCTGTGGTATGGTGTGTGTTTGTTTTGCTTTGTTTTTATTTTCCAGTCATCTTTACCTTTTAAACTCTTATTTGGTTGCATCGAAATATATTTTTTATGTAAGTTTTTTTTCTCTCCATTTTATCCCATTTCTTTCTACGTGATGTATTATGTTATAATTAGGCCTATATATGAGATGTACAGGTGCAGTATTATAGTAAATTGTCGTATTTTCATTTTGCATGTTACTTAAAATTCTACGTCTTAGTTTATGTAATGATGTTCTTAAATGTATTATCAGTTATTAGGATTTTGGAGTGGGGCAATATCCCATTCCAAAGTCCTAATAACGGATACATACTGATATGTATCAACAGAAAAGCAAGAAAAAGAAACAGGCTCAGATCTGCAGCGAAATGAAAACACATCCATTTTCACAACAGTGGTCGCAGCACACACACTGTAACACGCATTCTTGCGCAAAGAATATAGTTCAACAAAGCATACATTTTTAACACAAATGTACTTCATAGGTTGTGGTGAAAAAATGTTACGTTTAAAGATAAACACAAACAGAAGGAATGAACTGAAACACTAACGACAATTGCTGTTATTTTAACTTGTAAACACCAACAGTAAAACGTACACACATAACGAGAGCGAGTCAATTTCAACACACCGTGAAAAAGAGGGGAGTCAGCTTTGACAAGAACGATCACAGGCCCGGAAAACACGCTTTAAAACAACAACAACCGGAAAGCCACCTACACCAACCAATATAATGTATCTGTATACTGGTCCCCAGATACGCAGCGCGTGGTAGGGACCTAAAGCCACCTGCACCATCCAATATCTGTATCTGTATACTGGTCCCCAGATACGCAGCGCATGATAGGGACCTAAAGCCACCTGCACCAACCAATATCTGTATCTGTATACTGGTCCCCAGATACACAGCGCGTGGTAGGGACCTAAAGCCACCTGCACCATCCAATATCTGTATCTGTATACTGGTCCCCAGATACGCAGCATGTGGTAGGGACCTAAAGCCACCTGCACCAACCAATATAATGTATCTGTATACTGGTCCCCAGATATACAGCGCGTGATAGGGTCCTAAAGCCACCTGCACCATCCAATATCTATCTGTATACTGGTCCCCAGATACGCAGCGCGTGGTAGGGACCTAAAGCCACCTGCACCATCCAATATCTGTATCTGTATACTGGTCCCCAGATACGCAGCGCGTGGTAGGGACCTAAAGCCACCTGCACCATCCAATATCTGTATGTACTGGTCCCCAGATACGCAGCGCGTGGTAGGGACCTAAAGCCACCTGCACCATCCAATATCTGTATACTGGTCCCCAGATACGCAGCGCGTGGTAGGGACCTAAAGCCACCTGCACCATCCAATATCTGTATCTGTATACTGGTCCCCAGATACGCAGCAGCGTGGTAGGGACCTAAAGCCACCTGCACCATCCAATATCTATCTGTATACTGGTCCCCAGATACGCAGCGCGTGGTAGGGACCTAAAGCCACCTGCACCATCCAATATCTGTATCTGTATACTGGTCCCCAGATACGCAGCAGGTGGTAGGGACCTAAAGCCACCTGCACCATCCAATATCTGTATCTGTATGCTGGTCCCCAGATACGCAGCGCGTGGTAGGGACCTAAAGCCACCTGCACCATCCAATATCTGTATCTGTATACTGGTCCCCAGATACGCAGCGCGTGGTAGGGACCTAAAGCCACCTGCACCATCCAATATCTGTATCTGTATACTGGTCCCCAGATACGCAGCGCGTGGTAGGGACCTAAAGCCACCTGCACCATCCAATATCTGTATCTGTATACTGGTCCCCAGATACGCAGCGCGTGGTAGGGACCTAAAGCCACCTGCACCATCCAATATCTGTATCTGTATACTGGTCCCCAGATACGCAGCGCGTGGTAGGGACCTAAAGCCACCTGCACCATCCAATATCTGTATCTGTATACTGGTCCCCAGATACGCAGCGCGTGGTAGGGACCTAAAGCCACCTGCACCATCCAATATCTGTATCTGTATACTGGTCCCCAGATACGCAGCGCGTGGTAGGGACCTAAAGCCACAGACTGCACCATGCAGAGAAAGAGACAATATGCAATGTATCTGTATACTGGTCCCCAGATACGCAGCAATGCGTGGTAGGGACCTAAAGCCACCTGCACCAACCAATATAATGTATCTGTATACTGGTCCACAGATATACAGCGCGTGGTAGGGTCCTAAAGCCACCTGCACATCATCCAATATCTTATAATAAACAAGTGTAACTATTGGTCCAAACAAAAGAAGATAGAGAGAGAGAGTGAGAGAGAGAGAGAGAGAGAGAGAGAGACCTGCAGAGAGAGAGAGAGAGAGAGAGAGACATCCGAGACATTTGTATGAAACTGGTCCCCAAGGATACGCAGCGCGTGGTAGGGACCTAAAGCCACCTGCACCATCCAATGATCTAGGCTATGATGGAATTATAAAACTGGTCCACACATACATATATGGGAAGGTGGTAGGGCTAACCTGCATGTAGCCACTTGCGTACGAGAGATTCCAATATCTATCTGTATACTGTAGAGTCCCCAGATTACGCAGCGCGTGGTAGATATGACCTAAAGCCACCTGCACCATCCAATATCTGTATCTGTATGCTGGTCCCCAGATACGCAGCGTCGTAGGTAGGGACCTAAAGCCACCTGCATCGTTTACATTGATACAATATCTGTATCTGTATTGTAGAGGTCCCAGATACGCAGCGCGTGGTAGGGACCTAAAGCCACCTGCACATTGAATCCAACATGTCTGTATCTGGATATGTTGTAGAGGTCCTCTGTCGTTTAGATAATACAGCGTCTGTAGGTTAGGATACCTTGTAAGTGCCACCTGCATCGTTTACATTGAATACAACATGTATGTAGGTTAGGATATGTTGTAGTGCCCCTCTATCGTACATTGAATACAACATGTCTGTAGGTAGGATATGTTGTAGAGCCTGGGCCTGCACCATCCAATATGTCTGTATTAGGATGTGTACTGGTCCCCAGATAATACAGCGTCTGTAGGTAGGGACCTAAAGCCACCGTGCATTGAATACAACAATATCTGTATCCTGGGCCTATACGCAGAATACACAGCGCGTGGTAGGGACCTTGAGAGCCTACCTACATCATCAGAATACAAAATGTATCTGTATATGTTGTTGCTTGGCCACAATTTTTTTATGAGAGAGAGATGAGAGACGCCTGAACGTTTACATGAATACACTGAATGTAGGTTAATGTTGTAGGCCCTAGGCCTCTATCGTCATGGTGGGCGGTTGTAGAGAGAGAGAGAGAGAGGGGGCCTCTAGACATCGAATACAACATGAGAGAGGATATGAGAGAGAGAGAGAGAGAGAGAATACAGAGAGAGGTTAGGAGAGAGTAGAGACAGACAGACAGAGAAAAAACATGCAATGAAAACTTTTGATTAGAGAAAGAGACGAAACATGCAATGATATGTTGTTTTTTTATTAGAGAAAGAGTACAAAGACAGACACACAGAGACAAACAGATAAAGACAGAGAGACACAACATGCAATGAACAATTTTGATGAGAGAGAGAGACACTTGACACTTGACAACTTGACAATGTTTTAATTGCCATTGACAATACAATCTTCATGGTTAGGGGACACGTGATTTGAAATTAACTAATAATCAAAGCAAGCGGAAAAAGAGTATAATTATAAGAATTGAATATAACAAACAAAAGGGATCATCATATTGACTGCACCCGCCAGTCATTCAATTATAATAAACAAGTCAAAGGCAACTATTTTACATTGAATACAACATGACTGTAGGTTAGGATGAGTTGTAGAGTGAGGGCCTCTATCGTTTACATTGAATACAACATGAGAGTAGGTTAGGATGTGTTGTAGAGTGCCTGAGATCGAGATTGAATACAACATGTCTGTAGGTTAGGATATGTTGTAGAGTGCCTGGGCCTCTAGAAACATGTACAACATGTCTGTAGGTTAGGATTAGACTTCTATCGTTTACAAGGAATACAACATGTCTGTAGGTTAGGATATGTTGTAGAGTGCGGGCCTCTATCTTCCACTGTCCTTGAATACAACATGTCTGTAGGTTAGGATATGTTGTAGAGTGCCTGGGGCCTCTAACATTGAATACAACATGTCTGTAGGTTAGGATATGTTGTAGAGTGCCTGGGCCTCTATCGTTTACATTGAATACAACATGTCTGTAGGTTAGGATATGTTGTAGAGTGCCTGGGCCTCTATCGTTTACATTGAATACAACATGTCTGTAGGTTAGGATGGTTGTAGAGTGCCTGGGCCTCTATCGTTTACATTTAATACAACAATGTCTGTTCTGTAGGTTAGGAATAGTTGTATGTCTGTAGGTTAGGCTACTGTTGTAGAGTGCCTGGGCCTCTATCGTTTACATTGAATACAACATGTCTGTAGGTTAGGATATGTTGTAGAGTGCCTGGGCCTCTATCGTTTACATTGAATACAACATGTCTGTAGGTTAGGATATGTTGTAGAGTGCCTGGGCCTCTATCGTTTACATTGAATACAACATGTCTGTAGGTTAGGATATGTTGTAGAGTGCCTGGGCCTCTATCGTTTACATTGAATACAACATGTCTGTAGGTTAGGATATGTTGTAGAGTGCCTGGGCCTCTATCGTTTACATTGAATACAACATGTCTGTAGGTTAGGATATGTTGTAGAGTGCCTGGGCCTCTATCGTTTACATTGAATACAACATGTCTGTAGGTTAGGATGTGTTGTAGAGTGCCTGGGCCTCTATCGTTTACATTGAATACAACATGTCTGTAGGTTAGGATATGTTGTAGAGTGCCTGGGCCTCTATCGTTTACATTGAATACAACATGTCTGTAGGTTAGGATATGTTGTAGAGTGCCTGGGCCTCTATCGTTTACATTGAATACAACATGTCTGTAGGTTAGGATATGTTGTAGAGTGCCTGGGCCTCTATCGTTTACATTGAATACAACATGTCTGTAGGTTAGGATGTGTTGTAGAGTGCCTGGGCCTCTATCGTTTACATTGAATACAACATGTCTGTAGGTTAGGATATGTTGTAGAGTGCCTGGGCCTCTATCGTTTACATTGAATACAACATGTCTGTAGGTTAGGATATGTTGTAGAGTGCCTGGGCCTCTATCGTTTACATTGAATACAACATGTCTGTAGGTTAGGATATGTTGTAGAGTGCCTGGGCCTCTATCGTTTACATTGAATACAACATGTCTGTAGGTTAGGATATGTTGTAGAGTGCCTGGGCCTCTATCGTTTACATTGAATACAACATGTCTGTAGGTTAGGATATGTTGTAGAGTGCCTGGGCCTCTATCGTTTACATTGAATACAACATGTCTGTAGGTTAGGATATGTTGTAGAGTGCCTGGGCCTCTATCGTTTACATTGAATACAACATGTCTGTAGGTTAGGATATGTTGTAGAGTGCCTGGGCCTCTATCGTTTACATTGAATACAACATGTCTGTAGGTTAGGATATGTTGTAGAGTGCCTGGGCCTCTATCGTTTACATTGAATACAACATGTCTGTAGGTTAGGATATGTTGTAGAGTGCCTGGGCCTCTATCGTTTACATTGAATACAAAATGTCTGTAGGTTAGGATATGTTGTAGAGTGCCTGGGCCTCTATCGTTTACATTGAATACAACATGTCTGTAGGTTAGGATATGTTGTAGAGTGCCTGGGCCTCTATCGTTTACATTGAATACAACATGTCTGTAGGTTAGGATATGTTGTAGAGTGCCTGGGCCTCTATCGTTTACATTGAATACAACATGTCTGTAGGTTAGGATGTGTTGTAGAGTGCCTGGGCCTCTATCGTTTACATTGAATACAACATGTCTGTAGGTTAGGATATGTTGTAGTGTGCCTGGGCCTCTATCGTTTACATTGAATACAACATGTCTGTAGGTTAGGATGTGTTGTAGAGTGCCTGGGCCTCTATCGTTTACATTGAATACAACATGTCTGTAGGTTAGGATATGTTGTAGAGTGCCTGGGCCTCTATCGTTTACATTGAATACAACATGTCTGTAGGTTAGGATGTGTTGTAGAGTGCCTGGGCCTCTATCGTTTACATTGAATACAACATGTCTGTAGGTTAGGATATGTTGTAGAGTGCCTGGGCCTCTATCGTTTACATTGAATACAACATGTCTGTAGGTTAGGATATGTTGTAGAGTGCCTGGGCCTCTATCGTTTACGTTGAATACAACATGTCTGTAGGTTAGGATATGTTGTAGAGTGCCTGGGCCTCTATCGTTTACATTGAATACAACATGTCTGTAGGTTAGGATATGTTGTAGAGTGCCTGGGCCTCTATCGTTTACATTGAATACAACATGTCTGTAGGTTAGGATATGTTGTAGAGTGCCTGGGCCTCTATCGTTTACATTGAATACAACATGTCTGTAGGTTAGGATATGTTGTAGAGTGCCTGGGCCTCTGTCGTTTACATTGAATACAACATGTCTGTAGGTTAGGATATGTTGTAGAGTGCCTGGGCCTCTATCGTTTACATTGAATACAAAATGTCTGTAGGTTAGGATGTGTTGTAGAGTGCCTGGGCCTCTATCGTTTACATTGAATACAACATGTCTGTAGGTTAGGATGTGTTGTAGAGTGCCTGGGCCTCTATCGTTTACATTGAATACAACATGTCTGTAGGTTAGGATGTGTTGTAGAGTGCCTGGGCCTCTATCGTTTACATTGAATACAACATGTCTGTAGGTTAGGATGTGTTGTAGAGTGCCTGGGCCTCTATCGTTTACATTGAATACAACATGTCTGTAGGTTAGGATGTGTTGTAGTGTGGCTGGGCCTCTATCGTTTACATTGAATACAACATGTCTGTAGGTTAGGATGTGTTGTAGAGTGCCTGGGCCTCTATCGTTTACATTGAATACAACATGTCTGTAGGTTAGGATGTGTTGTAGAGTGCCTGGGCCTCTATCGTTTACATTGAATACAACATGTCTGTAGGTTAGGATATGTTGTAGAGTGCCTGGGCCTCTATCGTTTACATTGAATACAACATGTCTGTAGGTTAGAATGTGTTGTAGAGTGCCTGGGCCTCTATCGTTTACATTGAATACAACATGTCTGTAGGTTAGGATGTGTTGTAGAGTGCCTGGGCCTCTGTCGTTTACATTGAATACAACATGTCTGTAGGTTAGGATGTGTTGTAGAGTGCCTGGGCCTCTATCGTTTACATTGAATACAACATGTCTGTAGGTTAGGATGTGTTGTAGAGTGCCTGGGCCTCTATCGTTTACATTGAATACAACATGTAAAGTGCCTGGGCCTCTGTCGTTTACATTGAATACAACATGTCTGTAGGTTTAAAGAGAAGAGCAATAAAGGATTTCTTGCTTAGGGGGAGGGGGGCGTTTTCCCCCACCTTACCATACTCGCGCATGCATGCTTGCAAGCACACACAGACAGAGACAGAGTGTTTTGGGATACTCGTAACCCTTTCACCGCCAGCCATACTTCAGCCCAAAATGTCCATTAAGTTTACAAGGGTAGAGAACAAAATCCATCTGCAGTATTGGGGATTCTTCTGTGACATATATGTAAAATAAGTTCTATCCTTACTTCCCAAAACTAAGACAATAGGATCTTTAGATAATAAACCCCAATTTGATGCCTTTTAGTGACATAGGTGTTAAATGACTGTGGTGCTACAATGTGACTTTGGCGGTGAAATGGTTAGTGTCTTTGGTTATACTTTTCAGATACAGAGGTATGTTTCAATGGGAAGACCAGGCAATATACCACCACCCAAGAGTGACGTTTTCCAAGCATCGTGAATTTAAGGATTGTAAGTAATTTAACTGGATTAGCAACGAACAACATGGCTACTATACTGGATTCCTCTTACTTGAATGTTCTCTCATTTTGATGGTTGTTATTTTCATGTTTCCAGTTTGTTTATATACGCATAGTAAAGCTCACGGGGAAAATAAAAACATAGACATTTCAGTACCAAAAAAATGAAAGAAAGGAAAATACAGTAAGGCAAAACAACAACCACAGGAATAAACAAGGGCGTCGCCGAGCGGCAGACATGTTCGTCACCAGCAATGCCACGCACTTACGACACCCCGTAGAGTGTCACATCCTGACACAAAAGTGGAAGGGATTCTGTCTTCTAGTTCACGAGATACAGCTTGAAGAAGAAATATATAGCGCAAAGAAAGAAATTTCGGTTTTCAAGGTCAAACTTCAAGGTCAAGGTCAGTATGGCGATAATTTATGCTCGGATGTTTTCTACTCTAGGGTATACAGTACCACACACAATCTGAAGCGCTTCTGTCAAGTACAAATGTGGAAAATAAAGCTTAAAACCCAGTTTGTAGACCCCTACCACTTTCAAGGCCTATCGATCTCCCGGACCGTGACCTTGCCCTTGATCGGTATGCCATCATCAGAAAGGGCATAAGCCACCAAAGTACCTCCATGCCACATTTGAAGACTCTAAGACCAACGGTGTGGAAGTTATGGCCCCTTAAAGATTTTCGGATTTCAAGGTCGTACGCCAAGGTCATGACCTTGACCTTGACCTTGATAATTCATGTCTCTTCCTATTAAGGTGGCACACCTCACACAAAATTTGAAGCGATTGTGCCAACCCGTTCAGAAGATATCCTTGGGACAGAGAGAAAGAAGAAACATATAGCGCAAAGAAGGAAATTTCAGTTTTCAAGGTCACACTTCAAGGTCAAGATCAGCATGGTGATAATTTACGCTCGGATGTGTTCTTCTCTAGGGTATACAGTACCACACACAATCTGAAGCGCTTCTGTCAAGTACAAATGTGGAAAATATGGCTTAAAACCCAATTTGTAGACCCCTACCACTTTCAAGGCCTAAGGATCTCTCGGACCGTGACGTTGACCTTAATCGGTATGCCACCATCAGAACGGGCATAAACCAAAGTACCTACATGCCAAATTTGAAGACTCTAACACCAACGGTGTGGGAGTTATGGCCCCTTAAATATTTTCGGTTTTCAAGGTCGTACGCCAAGGTCAAGGTCACGACGGCAAAAGTTTTGCGCGGATGCCTTCCTCTCATGGTGACACACCAGCACACACAATTTGACGCGATTTGGTCAAGCGGTTCGGGAGATATCCTTGGGACAGACAGAAAAAAATAAAAAAAAAAAAAACAAAAAAACAACAACAACAAACAAACAAAAATACAAACCAGCCCATCGCAAAGTCCGATCACCTATGGTGACGGACAACAAACAAAAAACACACGAAAAGCATGCACGACTGTCCGTGCTTGCTTGTGTTATATACTTTATCACAATTACGGAATGTGTACCATTAAACAATAGGGGATGATTCATACATGTTCAATGAAGTACACAATTGCAAGCTTAAAGGTGCGTTAATGTAGAAAGCCATCAAACACACTCACACAGTCACACTGCTTAGGATCTATGTTATGACATTGAATGATGGACCACAGCATTTAATGCTTAAGTGCATATGAACGTGGAAAGGCTAACACCCATCTCTCTCTCTTTCTCTCTCTCTCTCTCTCTCTCTCTCTCTCTCTCTCTCTCTCTCTCTCTCTCTCTCTCTCTCTCTCTCTCTCTCTCTCTCTCTCTCTCTCTCTCTCTCTCTCTCTTATAGAACCCATATCGGACTGTACAAGAGAGCGTCAATCTTGTGTTGTCGGTTTTGTTCGTGCATAGCGCAGAATTACTAATTAGGAGTTTTGTTCTCTACAGCAATAAACTATTTCGCATTCTCTCTCTCGCTCTCTCCTCTCTCTCTCTCTCTCGTCCTCTCTCTCTCTCTCTCTCTCTCTCTCTCTCTCTCTCTCTCTCTCTCTCTCTCTCTCTCTCTCTCTCTCTCTCTCTCTCTCTCTCTCTCTCTCTCTCTCTCTCTCTCTCTCTCTCTCTCTCTCTCTCTCTCTCAATTACAGCTTTAAGTACAGATTACATCTCTCTCTCTCTCTCTCTCTCTCTCTCTCTCTCTCTCTCTCTCTCTCTCTCTCTCTCTCTCTCTCTCTCTCTCTCTCTCTCTCTCTCTCTCTCTCTGCTTGCTTGCTTGGCTCGGACTGGTTTCTCTTATAGACGCATATAAACTGACAGATGTCAGAATCATCCCTCCCCCTTATTGCGGGGCCATGACCCACAAAGACAGACGCAGTGTGCACGTGCCAGAGGACTCGTGCAGCCCCAAGCTGTTCTATTATCTGTGCGAGATGCCCTCCGGCCCTGGCCATGACCAGCCAGAGAATGGGCAGCACCTTCCGCAGGAAACCAAAGGACCAAAGCCAATCACCCCAATGGTCAAAACGCAGCACCGTCAGCAACAACTGAAAAGACCGGAGCCAATCACCCTGGTTGACATTTCTGGCTCCAACCATACCTACCCTGATCACTTCATCCGTTGCCCTGGTAACCACTGGGTGCCAGAGTTCCTGGCTTGTGACACACGGAGTGAATGCTGGGGTAAAAGTGACGTCAATTTTCACATCCTCGGTGACGCAATGACAGCTCTGACGTCATCGTGGTGCTCAGCCCCCAACACGTCAGACTCTCTGTACTTTCTGTGCTCCACGGAAGGAGAGCGCCTGCCCTTCACTCTGGTGTGTGATTACCACGCGGATTGTTTTGACGGGAGTGATGAGGACTTCTGTGTTCATCCGCCGTGCAGTGGAGAAAGGTTGATGGCTTGTGGCGACAGTGGGCAGGTAATCAGAGAATTATAAAAAAATAAATTAAAGTATTGTTTTTGTTCCTTTAAGTTATTATTTTTAAGTTTATCAAAATTGCTTCTGAATTATTGAAAAGTTGCATAAACTATTAGTTTGGTTATAATGTGGATTCCAAAATCGAAGCAAAACAAACTCAAACCGTTTACGTTTTCCACAAGTGCCCATGACAAAATCCGGTTTCAGAATTCTGCTATTTAATTTTTGTTTACCATAGTTCAATTGCTTATTTTCAATCAATGCATGTACCAATTAATTTTGTTTAAAAAAAAGGTTGAAGCTTGAAAGGAAAATTAAAATGGCGTTCGAGCAGACAGTCTTATTGTTTTCGTATGAACAGAATATGGTTTCTCTGTAATGCACTATAAATGATAACCACCAGCCCTGGCACTGTTAACCATTTGTATTTGTATCTGACGGATTCAATGCTGAATTGTGACAAAATTATTTCTGTGTTCGATGTTGACAGATTCAAATGGCAGCCTACGGGCAGATTTTGGGGTATGTAAAGACAAGAATTAGGTTGAAAGAACATACATTGTTCATGGCGCAGGCCCTACGTTTGGAACAGCTAATGCGTGTTTTAATTGTTTTTAATTAATTATAACAAAGACAAAAGTATTAGTGTCACCTTCTCACTTAAGCTGAAGATGAAAGCCATTTACCAAAAACTCAACGGGAAGCTAAAATAATGGGGCCTGCTTGTGGGGATGAATTATGTTTTTCGACTATCATGATAACTTTAACATGAGTTCTTTTGCAGAAATAGCAGGTGAGCTCAAGTGTTAGCACAGTTTACATTTAGCAGATCTAATCAATTCTGAAGTGCAGAATTTGTATGTCTGTGTTCCACCCTACTTGAAAACAAATGCAATCATGTGTTAAAGAATTATGGTTTCTCGTTTTCTTGTACTTATCTGAAGTGTATTCACGACTCAAACTGGTGCAGTTCGTTCGACACCTACTGCAAGAACTCTGTGGACACACAAATGTGCAAATTCGCAGTGCATGTCAACCCTAGTATAGATTGCCATGGCAATTGGAAAAAGTATTACGTGCTTCCTTCTGTAGTTGACTTCAACAGCGATGACGACCATTCGGGAGTATCCTACTTGCCATTTTATTTGTTTGCCAATTATCCTCTGACACATTTTCAATGTCCTTCTGTACCTTTCTATTTCCCAGTGTTTGTGCGGTGTAACGGTGTCTTTGACTGTCCCAACAAAGAAGATGAGGCGGACTGT
>CM065704.1:23932219-23944719 GCA_017654935.2 Phymorhynchus buccinoides
AATTCAATTCTTTCTCTCTCTCTCTCTCTCTCTCTCTCTCTCTCTCTCTCTCTCTCTCTCTCTCTCTCTCTCTCTCTCTCTCTCTCTCTCTCTCTCTCTCCCCATTTTCGTTTTCTCCTCTTTCATTTTTTTTTTTTTTTTTTTTTTTTTTAAAAAACCTTTTTATTACGTTTTTAACATGAACAATACATAAACTTGAAAAAACAACAACAACAAAGCAACACAAAAAAACCAACACACACACACACACACACACACACACACACACACACACACACAACACAAAACAACACAGCAATATACATACATAAACAACATAGAATAACAGATAAATTGAATAATGAATGGATTCATTAATGCATATATGTAGATCAAAGAATACCTAACTTAATTAAAACAAACAAAAACTAAACAAAAAAAAGAAGAAAAGACGACCCCCCCAAAAAAAAAAAAAAATTCAGTCTATGTGCACATGTACTAACCATATTATGCAGATGAGCATAAATGTATCTTGAATGGGAAAAAAATCAATGGATATTTCGTTTGTGTGCACATATACATGTAGTAGAGAAAACTAATCGTTATACACTATATAGGCATGCTCTTAACAATATTATGTTCACATTGTTGTGCGTTCACATCCTTATGTTTAGTGTGTCGCGAAACAGGAATATTTAAGGATACATACACAGGAGTCCACATATTTTGATGAAAGGTATCATAAGCAGAAAATTAGAAGAAGAGAAAAAAAAAAAAAGGAGAATTTTATACCGTAAGCATTTTATAACTATTTAACTATACATCCATCTGTATAGATCATACATCCCATAATACCCTATCGTTCAACGCAATAAATTAAAGAAAAACCGAAAGTTTTGACATTGTTCTTTTTTTTCATCTCAGTAGTGTTCTTTTACATAAACAATGCTAATTTTTTTATTCTTTTTAAATAAATAAATTCAAAAAAAATAAAAATGGAATGACATCCACCAACTTACACATTAGAGACGAGTGGTTCATATGAGACCCATTTCATACGGAAATCAGTTTGATTTATATTTAGGTATGAGTTATGTTTTTCAATTTTATAACGATATGTCAAGACCTTGACAAATGCAGTTATCACAGGGAAGCTGCCTTCCAGCTTGCATCTGTACAAATATTGTTTGGCTATGGCTATAATGAAATAGAATACAGGATCAATAGTAATTGTTTTATCAAAACCAAGAACTACAAGTGACTCTGTCAAATGAATATTCTGTGCATTAATACATTTTTGCTTCACGAGGTCAGTGAACATAATCCAAAAGTGTTGTACATGTATGCATTTCCAGAACATGTGGTCTATGGCATCTTTATGTACACCACAAAAACTGCATTTGTCAGAACTCAAAACACCCATTTCTTTTAAGATTACATTGCTACCGATACACCTATGTATTATTTTTAATTGAAACCATTTCAGTTTCACATCATGAAGTTTATGCACATGTAAGAAAATGTTATTCCAATCGTGTGTCCTAGACAATTTAATATCCCATTTGTCACAACATTGAGCTTTTAAGTAATTATCAATCATGATATCATAATATAACTTTGCACCTTTGAAAACTGCAAACAGATTTTTATTGCAAAGAGAAGTGTTTAGATATTTGTTATTATTGACAGTCACACCAGTTTTCTTTATATAGTCAGTTATTGCTAGCTTAAAGCTAGCAAAAGTTAGAAAATCAATATTTACGTTATATTTTTCTTTAAAATCATCATGCGAAAGAAAATTTCCATTTTCATTGAAGAAATTTGCAATACAGTTTATATTTTGAGTTTGAAGCCTTCCAGATACAATATAGCTATTTCCAACTCGAATTCGTTTATTATAGAAAAGTGGTTCAGAAAGTAGTTCTGGCGAATTTTTTGGTATACATTTATAAAAGAACTCCTTATATGCACAAACAACATCTCCCCAAAACTGGTTGTATTTTACGAAATTTGACACTACCTCTGGACCGTGTTTATTAATTGACGACCATTGGGGGAAATTACTTAAGAGAATATGTTTCCATTTGTGATCTGATTTTTACACTTTACGAACCCAAGACAGCTTTAGCGACATTACAAATGTTTTTATGTGTGGAAGACCAATACCCCCGTTTTTCACACTTTTATGAGCTGTCTTTCGATTTATTTTATCTTTTTTCCTATTCCATACGAATTTGTAGCAAATCTGTTGGCATGTCTCAAAAAATATGTCAGGTGGGTTAGGGAGAAGAAGCCATAGGTGGGTGAGTTTTGACAAAATAATGGATTTTAGAATTGCTACCCGACCTAGGGGTGTTATTTGACGTTTCACCCAAACATTAAATAAATGTTTCATTTCTGCTAATTTTTCTGGGTAATTAATTTTTATGCAGTCCTGTAAATCATTAGTGAACCAAATTCCAAGAACACGAAATTTTGATGGATTCCAGTCAAATTTTAAATGTTCCATGTACCGAATGTTACTATTTTCCCTACTACCTAGCCATACTGCATTAGTTTTGCTAAGATTCATGTGAAGACCAGAAATCGATTCAAATTTAAAAAGAGTTTCAATGCAAGTTTCAAAAGATGTTTTATCACCTGCAAGTAAAAATTCTGTGTCGTCAGCATATTGTGATAGTTTGTACTCAGAGTTATTTATTTTAATTCCTTGGATAGCTGAATTTTCTCTTATCATTAACGCTAAAATTTCTACACAAAGAACAAAAAGGTATGGTGATAAAGGGTCACCCTGGCGACAACCTCTTCTTACATCGAACCAGCTTGATACTTGCCCATTTACAATTACACATGATTTGATACCTTTGTAAAATGTGCTGATCCATCGACATATATCATTTTTGAATCCAAATGCTCTGATAACTTTTGACATAAATTCCCAACTAACAGAATCAAAGGCTTTCTCGAAGTCTACATTTAATAATAAACCCGGTAAATTATACTTATCTAAATAGGCTATGGTGTCGTATATTAACCTAATATTATCCCCAATGTATCTGTTTATAATAAACCCTGTCTGATCTTCAGCAATAATGTTGGGTAATACGTGTTTGATTCTATTTGCTATGCAGGATGATCCTATCTTATATACAACGTTTAACAGTGAAATTGGTCTCCAATTTGTTATAAATTGCCTTGGTTTATCCCCCTTTGGAATACATACAATGACCCCTTCCCTCTGTACACAAGACAGTTCTCCCTTTTCAAAACTAGCATTCAGTGATCTAACAACCAATGGTCCAATGCTTTTCCAGAAAACCTTTAAAAATTCCACAGTGAAGCCATCAGAACCTGGGCTTTTATTGTTTTTCATATTTTTTAGTGCGATTGTGGCTTCTTCTATTGTAACTTTTCCTTCCAATTCGTTAGCTTCGGTTTCATCTAAACAAGGGAGTTCTTTTACAATGTCTCTAATCTCACAGTTCTGTACATCTTTCTCTGTGTATAGTGATTTATAAAACCTTTGAACTTCCCCGATGATGTCTGTCTGAGCCGTAAGAATGTTTTCCTGTTCATCAACGATTCTAGACATATTTTTACCAACATAGTGTCTTTTCTCAAGATTGCAAAAATAACTACTGACCTTTTCTCCCTCTGCTATCCACCTAGCCCTGGACCTTAGTATAACACCTTCAATTCGCTTTTCTCTTATTTCTTTTAAGTGCTGTTTCTTTAACTGCAATAATTTAACATCATCCTCATTCTGAGCTTGTATTTTTTCTAACCTTAAAATGTCTATTTCTAATTGTTTTTCTTCCTCTGTGGTTTTCTTCTTCTTCATTGTTGCATATGCTATACTTTTGGATCGTATTTTCATTAACAAAAAATCAAGAAATACATCATCGGGGACAGAGAATTGTAAATTTTCAATTAAAGTTTCACCAGAACGTGTGTTTGATGCATATTCATCTATGACTTGTTTTATTTCATTATTTATCTCCTCCAAATATTGCTTATCTTTTAGTAAAGATGAGTTAAGTTTCCAAAAAGTGTTATGCTTAATATTATCATTAAATTTCAGTTTCAACAAAATAGCAGAATGATCTGACCTGTAGCCACATTCAATGTCAGCATCATCAACAAAAGACACAACGTTATCAGAAACGAGAAAGAAATCTAGCCTGGCCTGTTGCAAGGGATTAACCCTTCTCCAGGTGTAACGGAGACAGTCAGGGTTAAGGTCACGCCAAATGTCATTCAGATCTAGGTCTTCCATCAGTTTTTCAACAGCATCTTTTGCTTTAGCATTGTTCACATGTTTATAATTATAATAGTCCCTAGAAGGATCAATAACTAAATTGAAATCACCAGCTAGTATAATATTATCTGTTTGAAACCCTCTTATCTTGTGTTTTAAATTAAAATAGAAATCAGGATCATCTCTATTAGGACCATATATGTTAACAAGTAGAAAATCTTTATTTTGTATTTCAGCCTGCAATATTAAATAATTACCCTGGTCATGTTTAATTACCCTTTTAACTTTGAATTCAAAATTGTTATTGAATAAAATTGCTACTCCTCTTGCATTTGTTGTGTAACTCGAAAAATAACCCCGATACCCCCATTCTGCTAATACATGTTTTTTCCATCTTTGAATCGAAATGAGTATCCTGCAAGAAGTATATTGAGTACTTTTTGTTTCGTAAATAATGAAAAATATCACGTCTTTTCTGTTGATTATTGAGGCCCTGACAATTGACTGAAACAATGGACACATTGCTAGCGATTTTGATTCAGAATACTAAGATAAACACAAACTGTAGTAATAGCGCATCACAGTTGCCCTCAGACAATAAACATGTAGGGCATACAAGAGAACAGAAACAGAATACCCAGCGGAATTCACTGACTGACAGCGGTACACACCAAACAAGAACAATATCACTATCCTCTTCTGCAACACACAAAACCCCATCAAGTGCACTGTATGAAGCAGAATAAACAATTGTTGTGCCAAGTAGCATGTCTAAAACAAAATAAACAAAAGGAACAAAAACAAGTACAATAAAAAAAAATATATATATAAACAAATTTAAAAAAAAACACGGAAGTAATCTATACTAGACTACCGCTCGCAAACGACGAAGCATTTTTCTGTGATATGTTTTTTTAAATTCATCTACATAGAGACAAGATCCGTGTTTAAAAAAGGGATCAGCAAGATCACAACATTTCACAGGAAAGCAGGACATCATTTTAGAATCCAAAGGGAACAGGGGAAATTGAGGCAAACATGCGATCAATGTAGGCTTACATGTTTACATGCACTTACACCCCCACACCCACCCACACACACACACCCATACACACGCGCGCGCGCGCCCCCCCCCCCCCCCCCCCCACACACACAACAAATCGAACACACACAAACCGCACGAAGCGGGTACCGAGAGCAACGAGTATTGCTGGAGTGAGAACAGTTCTCATTCAATGTAAGGTCGATCCAGATTAGAAGAAACGATGCCCCCCCCCCCCCCCCCCCCCCCTCTCTCTCTCTCTCCCCTCCCTCCCTCCCTCCCTCACACACACACACACACACACACACACGCACGCGCACACACGCATACGTACGTACACACACACGCGCGCGCACACACCACACACACACACACAGTGCACGAACACAGACAAATAATCACATACGCACCCACCCACTAACATACATGCATACGTTTACATCACAAAAGAAATAAAGCTATAATAAAGAAAACAGAGGCATCATCTCAACAATTAGTAATAGGCATAGTATAGGCCTAACTCTGACCGGAAAATAATAAACACGTCGCTTACAAATTTTGCGAACTACCCAGCGACGATGAATGAAACAAGACTAGAGAATAAACATATTTACATCAAGCACTCTTTCAATACACATGTCACCCAACTAGACCAATAGGAAAAGGGGCTTTGATATATACAAAAGATCATCACAAAGTCGTCAATGACGGGCCGACAACTATAGTAGGCCAAATATGGCAAAACATGTACACAAGGCAGACAAATGATGGTGAAGTAAGTAAATCAATGCCCCAAACACAAACAAAAACACATATCCTCGCGTGTAATGCAACAAGAGGGGAATACTCCAACATAATAAAACAGAAAATGACAAGATCTCATAACAAAACAATCCTTTTACAACAAGATATGCATTTATACAATAGCATATTTTATACAACCATGACATGGTGACATTATCACTATACACAACCATTTAAAAAACAAAACAAAAAACAACAACACCCAAAGAACCCTTTACATGCATAGTATAAATATACAAATTATACAACATGTTCCATAAATAATATATTTCTGTTTGAGTTAATATCAAAATAGATGTGCGTATTTAGAAGAGAGAGAGAGAGAGAGAGAGAGAGAGAGAGAGAGAGAGAGAGAGAGAGAGAGAGAGAGAGAGAGAGAGAGAGATCTGCGATCAATGATGGCACCAACAACGAGCACCAAAGATGAGACGCTGGCAGAAGTACAACAAATGGTATGCATAGAAATCATCATTAAAGTCAAACAAAATACATTGAGGCCTTAAAAGGTCAAATTGGCCAACAAATGAAAGAAAAGACAGAAGCCTACAGACAAACAGAGGGTGATAGAGTGAGAGAGAGAGAGAGGGAGATGCAAACGACACAGTACAGATTGACTGTCAAACATTTCAACAAATAGATGGGTTGAATGAGACTATATCAAGAGGAGGGCAAAAGACGAGGGGCATATAATAAATGTGTTCCAAGATACGTTTGCTTCACATGCAAACAGTTGCTCCAAGATACATACATTTGCGCAAAAATCATTTTAAACACATTATAATGTGGTGCTTAAATTTACATATAATGTTTGCCTCCATATATATGATCTATTTCGAAGATAACAATTTCAACATAATGCGTACAATTGCACTGGTGTCTGTGTATATAAAAGCACACACACATAGAGAGGGGAAAAGAGAGTGAGAGAGAGAGAGAGAGAGAGAGAGAGAGAGAGAGAGAGAGAGAGAGAGAGAGAGAGAGAGAGAGAGAGAGAGAGAGAGAGAGAGAATACATATTGACAGACTAACAGTCATCCGGTTAGACAGATTGACAGGCAGGCAGGCAGGCAGAGAAACAGAAGAGAGAGAGAGAGAGAGAGAGAGAGAGAGAGAGAGAGAGAGAGAGAGAGAGAGAGAGAGAGAGAGAGAGAGAGAGAGAGAGAGAGAGAGAGAGAGAGAGAGAGAGAGAGAGAGAGAGAGAAGTTGTTTACATTGAACATTCAATACTAAAACCAAAATCATGGTTTACTTATCATACATAAATATCTACCCACCTTCTCAACAACTTCAGCGAACATTCGAAATGAATCAAGACAAGTGGTATAACCCAGAGTTTGGGTGAGAAAGTGCGGTGTATGCAAACCCCCTCCAAAATTAATGTTTGCAAAGAACGTTTATAAATCCAAACGGTGTAATTCTGTTTAGAAAGTATATGAAATAGGCCCTATCCCGGCTAGCCGTGCTCACAGTAGGCCTACCACTCAGAAATCACTTCTCAGGCCTACTACTCAACAATCACGCAGAAATCACATCATGTTTTCATTCCCACCCCATTTGCTGTCTGGTGTGCTCTAACATTCGCATAAGAGCAACATTTTTTTGTATAGGCCTACGAACAACACACAGCAGCAATAATATTAGCAATGAAGTATATAGTAACAATACATAAATGAGAAAATAACAAGAACAATAGTCGCAAAAAATAACTATGACAGTCGTACCAATGACCATCGTAAGTATTGCTTTTGAAAGCGCAAGTGCGCGGGCACATACAAACTCACATTAACAAGTTGGCCTAAATGTTTATGCGAACCTGCGCACATGCACATCTCTTTCCCTAATACTGCAAAGATATCGCTACTACCCTCGTCACAGGCTTAATCAGGCTTAATTATCACATCACCATCATCCCCACCACCATCGTCACCCACGGCCTTACCACCACCAGATCATCATCATCCTCTTAACTGAAGCAATCACCATCGTCATCGTTAACACCGTTAACACAAGATTTCCTTTAATACCCTTCTTTTTTATGATTATGAAGATTTTTATGATTATAACAACCTACACATAAACACACACGCACGCACGCACATACACACGCGCATACGCATACGCACATACACACACACACACACACACACTTACACGCGCTCATGCACACTCGCGTGCATGGATCTGAATAAGCACAAACAACAAAGAGCAATGAAAATCTGTTATTAGATTAAATGTTTACTTATTTTTAAAACAAAAAAACAAAACAAAAAAATCTTATCCCTTCCTCATGTTTTGTCCGGCTATCTTAACACACATCTCAATGTTTTAACTTAATAATGACCAGACAATAATATGAACATTGCACTGCATTACATTGCATTGCCATTCACATCACCGGATCCTTGATGCTTTAACTAATATGATCGATTGATCGAGAGTGAAAAAACAACAACAAAACACTCACGGGGATTTCTACAATTCTTCCACAGTTCTTACACAACAAGCGTTTTGTCCAATTCTGTGGTGAGGTCAATTTTCAATGTTTTTCCATTCTTTAGTCTTACTATGATCTTGCCGTTGGAGCTCCATGAGGAAAGTACGGCTGAATGTTTTTTGACTTTCATCAGGAGACTGTAATTATCTTTAGTGAGATCCTCACTTACCGACACCCCGCTTTGCTTCAGTTTTTTCCTGGATCCCAGAACGGCCCCCCTTTTCTGACGCGAGAAGAAGCGCACAAGGATGGGGCGGGGTCTGCCTGTCCCCGGACGGCCCGTACGGTGCGCTATCTCGATGTCAGCCTCCGTGACCGACACGCCCACCTGCCTGGTGAAGATGTCCGTACACTTGCTGATGCAGTCCGCCACCGTCTCCGTCTGGCCCTGCGCCGCCTCCTTCACGCCGAACACGCGGACATTCCACTGGCGCCCGTGCTGCTCCATGTCGTTCAGGGTCACCTTCTGCTGGTTCGCCTCCTTCTTCTGCTGGCTCAGCTGGTTACGGAGATTGCTGTTGTCTTCCCTCATCCTCGTTAACTCGGTTTTCAGCAAATCATTTCCCGATCGAAGCTCGAAAATGCTGCTTTCTAGTCTGTCGACAGTGTCGGTGAACTTTGATGTCTTCCTGTGTATTTGTTAAAAGTTCCAGTTTCTTGCTGATTTCGTCAAGCTTCTCTTGGACCGCCATGTTGCTGTTGTTGTCTGTTGTTGTCCTCTTTCATTTATATTTCCTTCAAACTTTCTCCTACTCCTCCGTACTAAGTTTGTGCAGCACAGGGGACTATGGTTGCCAGTAGCAGAGGGGGGAGTGGGGGGGGGGGGGGGGGGGGGGGGGGGGGGGGGGGGGGGGGGGGGGGGTGTGGCGGGGTAGCTGCTAGTCTGGTTTGTTGGGCTACAATGTGTTAATAGTGGAGATAGATGCCTTGCCTAGGATACGTCACCACTCTCTCGGCCGAAAGGATTTTGAGAAAAGCTGGGATTGGGAAAGGTCCATAAAGGCCAACCAATCCCTTTGGCTGCAGCACTAGAGTCGGTGCAAATGCCCCCTAGTTTGAGAGTCATAGTCGTCCACGAAAGACTAAGAGCTGTACCGTGAATTTCCTTTTATGTAGAAAATCGTTACTTGTTCGGCTTTCACTTTACTCCTGGCTCCTTACAGGCGAATGTCAACCAATCAAACAACAAAAGGACATTGAATGAAAGGATAAGGTCAAAGCGAGCAAGGGAAAATACTGTTGGAGAGAGAGACAATATGGGGATTTTACCAGTATGGTCCCTTGTATGCCGTTTGTATTTTTGCATTGTTAAAAAAGAAGAGGGAATATTAATGTGAGAGATTGTGTATGTATGTATGTATGTATGTATGTATGTATGTATGTATGTATGTATGTATGTATGTATGTATGTGTGTGTGTGTGTGTGTGTGTGTGTGTGTGTGTGTGAGAGAGAGAGAGAGAGAGAGAGAGAGAGAGAGAGAGAGAGAGAGAGAGAGAGAGAGAGAGAGAGAGAGAGGGAGAGAGAGAGAGAGAGAAAATGGAACTTTCATAACATCACAAGTAGAACCGCATAAATGAATTATCATTCTCTCTCTCTATGTGTCTGTCTCTCTCTGTCTCTATCTGTGTCTCTCTCTCTGCCTCTCTCTCTCTCTCTCTCTCTTTCAGTCTCTATCTGTCTGTCTGTCTCTCTCAACTGGATATCTGATTTGAGTAAATACACTTTCCGACTCTGGTGTGTTCATGTTAAGCGTAGTTCCTTCTCAGAGTCAATCAAAACTAAAAGGAAAAGGAAAGAAAACATACTTGGGACATTTTCGGCCAGCTTACTGCTGGTCTTCCTCAACCCACACTGGCTCAGAAGTCTGGGGGCTGTTGGTGTCACCCCTTGAGTTGTGTTCACAGCTGGTCTGGTTCAGCACACTGTTGTATAGGATGGGTAGATCATAACCTGAGTCCCAGTTTAGGCTTGGTCTTCTCTCTCTAATTTCTATTGCCTCTTTGACTTTCCTTTTTGTGAATTGTGGTTCAGTAGACACAACTCAAGGGGACACACCAACAGCCCCCAGGACTTCTGACTCAGTGTGGGTTGACGAAGGCCAGCAGTAAGCTGGCCGAAAATGTCCCAAGTAGGTTTTCTTTCTTTTCCTTTTTCTTTTCCTTTTAGTTTTGATTGACTCTGAGAAGGAACTACGCTTAACATGAACATCTGATCTCTTTTACATTGACTTCCCAACCTCTTACATTTAAAATCAATGACCTCTGACATCACACACACACGCACGCACGCATGCACGCACGCACGCGCACGCACGCACGCGCACGCACACGCACACACACACACACACACACACACACACACACACACACACACACACAGAGTGACACTTTTCAGTTCTCCCGTTTCCATACATTATTTATATAAAGGTGTCGCCGTGTCTAGTGACGTCATTTGTCATTATCCTGCGCGATCTTTGATCACCGAAGTATCACCCGCTTATTATAATAATAGACCTACTAGGTAACCTTTCTTGTCTGATTGGGACTGGGGCTTTAGATTTTCCGGATTTGTCAGCTAGGTGCCGTTGCAGTGTGGATTACAAATATTAGGGGGAAAGGGGATATTAGCAATACAGTGTTTCCTTGCTATATTTAGGGCATAATCCGGGTAAAGAAGAGGTCATGGCGAGCTATTTTTGTCAGCGTTTGTGACCAGGTCGGTTTGGTGTTGCTAATGAGCTCGGTTTGATATTATGCTAATGAGCTTAGTTTGGTATGCTAAATATAGTAATGACCTCGGTTTGGTATGCTAATAATGAGTGCGAGCAGCTTCACTCAAACAGCTATTCCTGGTTTGGTGAGCTAATAAGCTTGGTGTGATTATGCTTCACAACCAAAACTTCACTAACTATAACTGATGAGGAAAGAACACGAGGGCATAGTTTCAAACCAACTAAAAAAACAACTAAATAACAGTCGTTCAGCTAAAAACATTTTTACTAACAGAGTAATAACTGCATGGAACAATCTTTCTAATGAAACTGTAAAATGCATCATCACTAAATATGTTCAAAAATCTTATTGACAAAAAACATTAATACTAGTATGACTATACTCCAGTATTTGGAGAAAATAAAAAAAAATCAATGCACAAAAGCCAAAGTAATTCACAGGCCAAAACAAAATATATAATTTATACTACACGTGAAAAAGATCTAGAGGGCAAAAGGCTTCAATAAGCATACAGAGCGTAAACTGATATGATATGATATGAGTGAGCTCGGTTTGGCATGCTAATGAGTGCGAGCAGCTTCACCCAAACAGCGATAAGACCCATATTGGTCTTGTTGTTTTCTGTTTCTTCTGTCTTCGTTGTTTTTGATTCCCCCCTTCTTCTTCTGTCAATTATCCCATTTAATTTCTCTTTAGACCTGGTCACGTGAGCAGTGACACATTGTGTCCCCAAAACACTAACTGATCTTTTCTCATGATTTCCCATCATGGGAAAAGTGCAATGAGTATTTGTTTTGGACAAAATATGTCACTGGTCACGTGACCAGGTCCAATGTCAAGGTCAATGGGGTAGTTTTGCAAAAACAAATATGGAGGATATACATTGTATATTTTCTTGAATGCGTCGTCGGCAGAAATTGTGCAAGCATGTTGAGGGTCTTCAGACAGACGGTGATGACCCGTAGCTTCATCAAAGCCTCTCAGAAATCACGTGACTCCAATATGACGGCTTAGCCCCACTTTAGTGACGCAAGACGTAACTGCTTCTGCCTAAGGAACTGCCCCATTAATTAACCTGAAAGTTTATTAGCGATGTGTATGTATTCACATATAATGGGTATCTTTAAGCGTGTATTATGTGTAACTTTTGCTCCTATTCATGCATACTGAATGTGGATGTCTTTGTTATTC
>CM065704.1:23949719-23964719 GCA_017654935.2 Phymorhynchus buccinoides
TTCTAAAATTGATGTCATTTATATTTTTACGTCACATTTTGCAAGTTCCATCAGTTTATGGTTTATTTTTCAACAAAAAAATGTTTGCAATCCTGCGGTTTCAAGCCTCGACGCCATGCCGCCATGGTTGATATGGTTTTGACCGAGTAAGTCGAGTGCTCTCCCCTATTTTTTTCTCTTTTCCGAAAATCCTCTATTCTGATGCCTGATATAAGCATTACAATAAGGTAGGCCTATTGCGAAAGTCGTTCAACACAATGCCTGATACAGTCAGTGATAACCCAACGCAACATCACCTTATTGTAATGTTATCATATTTATTCTTCTGCGCAGTTGACAGAAGGCATTATCACGAATGTAGTGATCACACAGTACGTGACACCCTTCAATAAATCTGCACGCCCACCGCACTGGGATTTCCTAAAATAGAAAGAGAAAGAAAAATGAACATGCATTATTAATGCTTGGGTTCTCTCTCTCTCTCTCTCTCTCTCTCTCGCTCTCTCTCTCTCTCTCTCTCTCTCTCTCTCTCTCTCTCTCTCTCTCTCTCTCTCTCTCTCTCTCTCTCTCTCTCTCTCTCGTTTTTCTTTCTATCGGAGCGCGTGTGTGTATGTGTGTGTTTGCACGCGCGCGAGATGGAGAGAAAGAAAGAGAGAGAGAGAGAGAGAGAGAGAGAGAGAGAGAGAGAGAGAGAGAGAGAGAGAGAGAGAGTGAGTTTGTATATGCGCACGAGAGAGAGAGAGAGTGAGAGAGAGAGAGAGAGAGAGAGAGAGAGAGAGAGAGAGAGAGAGAGAGAGAGAGAGAGAGAGAGAGAGAGAGAGAGAGAGAGAGAGAGAGAGAGAGAGAGATAGACAGAGGCAGAGAGTGGGGGAAAATAGAGATACATTTAACGTTGGTATGTACAAACAAAGGGCGTCTGCCTGTCTCGGCGTACACCATGCTATTACTGTTAGAGGAATGTGAAAGAGATAGGACAAAATGATGTAACAGAGATAGACGAGAAAGAGAGAGAGAGAGAGAGAGAGAGAGAGAGAGAGAGAGAGAGAGAGAGAGAGAGAGGAGAGAGAGAGAGAGAGAGAGGATAGACAGAGGCAGAGAGTGGGGGAAAAGAGAGATACATTTAACGTTGGTATGTACAAACATAGGGCATCTGCCTGTCTCGGCGTACACCATGCTATTACTGTTAGAGGAATGTGAAAGAGATAGGACAAAATGATGTAACAGAGATAGACGAGAAAGAGAGAGAGAGAGAGAGAGAGAGAGAGAGAGAGAGAGAGAGAGAGAGAGAGAGAGAGAGAGAGAGAGAGAGAGAGAGAGAGATGCATTACAGTTAAGACAAAGAATGATGCACAGACAAAGAGTAACAGACAATTATTATTATTTTATTTTTTTATGGTTTTTTTGGTTGTTGTCAGGAACATGACATTACAACACATAATGAAAAATACGCAGTGTACAATTCAAACAGCAATCAGTATGATTATGTATACTTTTATGCATATTCAATCGAACACAGACATGAGAATGCACAGTAAGAGAACTAAGAAAACTTGATAATAATAATAAATAATAATAATAATGGGAATTTATATAGCGCTCTTTCTCACATGAGCTCAGTGCGCTTTACATTGATAACAAGAACATTAAAGGCAAACAAATAATTAATCATTAGAAATTAAAATAAGCACGATGCTTAGTTGCACGCAACGTTCTCTTACTTCCTTACTCTCTCTCACACACACACACACACACACACACACACACACACACACACACACACACACACACACACACACACACACACACACACACACACACACACACACACACACACACACACACACACACACACACACACACACACACACACACGCACACATACACACACATGCATGCGCACACACACACACACACACACACACTCACACACAATTAATTATACAAGAGTAAAATAGTTACAATATGAACATTCTAAGAAGAAACATAGAGACCACATTCACATTCCCAATCAAGTTTGAATACAATACTGCAACTTGAAATAAAGTCATACTGCCATCGACATACCAATTACATGACTAATTATAATAGACAAATTTTGCACCAACCAAAAAATTTAAAAAATAAAAAATAAATAAATAGGGGGGTAGGGGGGCTCACAGAAACAGCCCAATCTGTGTTTCTCATTATGATTATTATATCATTAGATAATAAATAAACAAGTAAGCAAAAACAACAACAAAAACATATCTAAATCAATATAATATATAAATGAATAAATAAAATAAACCAAATGAGAAATGAGATACGGGAGGCCAAAATTATAGGAAAATTCTACATGTCCACCAGTTTTCCATTACATTTTCTGGAAATTAAGTCTGCTGTAGCAGTGTGGAGTGCGGTCGACAAGTTTTTGTCTGCTGCATAGTTGGAGCAGGGAGATTTTTGGACGGACATAAGTCGACCGACTGACGTCGCTCACCGCCCATTCAACGGCGCCATTATTTTATTGCACGAAACCACTGTTCACCTAAGTATTATTTCGTTGCTTACTAACCCCAACTAACTCTTATTTTGAAATACCTTTTTTATTGATTTAGTGTTTAATTCTACTTTTTAGCGATAACAATGAGTTCAAAACAGGCTGAGTCTTTTAAGAAAAAGCAGGGGGAAAAAGCAAAGGGGCAGGGTGGAAAAAAATCGGGGAGCGATTCAAAGGCGAACGTGTCTGTACTTTTGCTTTGGAATTGTGTCAAGTGCGACAAAACACGTGAAGATGATGATTGTATTGAGTGCTTCTGTTGCGGGAAATGGTCTCACCAGGAGTGTGCAGACCTCTCTGATGATATTTTCAATGCGCTCAATAAGCCTAGCCTTCAGTGGGTTTGTCCCAAATGCCTTAAGGAAGATGCAGAGCCTAAGTCCAAAACTGACACACTGATACGTGAAATGATGAAAGTCATTTCAAAACTGACTGATAGGCTGGATAGCATAGATGCCAAACTGAAAACAGGGTCTGACTCTGAGGCAAAAATGGAAGACATGGTAGAAAAGAAGGTCTCTGAGGCTCTGGGTGAAGAGAGAGAAAAAGAAAGGAGGAAAAAGAATATAATCATAGTGAACCTGAAAGAGAGCTCCAAAACCTCTACTGATGAAAAAAAGCAGGATGACTTGGTGTATGCCAAGAAAGTCATAGAAAAAATTGCAGATGTGACAGATGGCGATTTGAGTGAACCTATACGTTTGGGGAGGGAGGGGGGAAACAGGCCAAGAATGCTGAAGCTCACCGTCAGCTGTGAAAAGAAAAAAAGAGAGATCCTACGAAGTGCTGCAAAATTGAACGAAGGACAGTCAGAGCAAGCAAAAAGGATCTACATAAATGCAGATTACACCCCCAAAGAGCGGGACATGTACAGAGCGTTGCGAGCTGAGAAAAAAGAAAAGGAGCAAAAAAGGGGGGAACAGGATCTAATAATCAGGAACGGCAGGGTCATGAAGAAATCAGAACTCCAAAAGACTGACCCAAAGGACAGTACTTCTGACCAGTGACTGACATGTTCTGAACAAACTGTAAATAATGTAAATACTGATGTTTCTGTACTTTTATCTAGTGATAGTTTTAACAATTAAGTACAGGCGCAGTGCCTTTTGCACATGTTAAAATTCTGTTTTGGCACTGCACACCCAGGAGCGAAGCTGTAGAGAGTGAGAGAGAGAGAGAGAGAGAGAGAGAGAGAGAGAGAGAGAGAGAGAGAGAGAGAGAGAGAGAGAGAGAGAGAGAGAGAGAGAGAGAGAGAGAGAGAGAGAGAGAGGAGTCTCTCAATGTGACGGTAATCCTCGTTGTTGGCCTTCAGTTACACCAGAACATCAATGAGCTTTTGTTTCCTTACTCAGAATGACCTGTCCTCAATCTTCTCATTCGGACCTTTCAATATGATGAATGGCAGGTCATCGGGAACCCTAAGCAACATTTTTGCAAAGTGTCCAACGTCCTGAAAGAAAGCAATGGTGTGGCCTTTGGATGCAGTGCTGGCTCATTTCTTGTAAATGGCTATTGATGGGCAAATGATTGATATGGCTGATTTCTCGACTTGAGTGAGATCAGAAAGGCAGTTTGGCGCAGGGCTAGGTGTGAGTTTGTTCAGGGGGGAAAACATCTCTGGCCTGGCTTTTCCGTTGCATGCTGTTCAAATACCTTTGTCTTTGTCGCTTTGGCACTGATAGCTCTCAGAGCAGTTACTGCATAGTCTTGTTGTCATTGACTCTAATTCTTGGAACATTTCTTCAGCAGCAGATATAATCGGGTTTTCTTTGAAAGTAGTGAATTTGAAATTATCAGCTGCCCAATGAGATATTTGCTCTTTGTGTTTTTGAATAACTTGAGGATTTAGAGCTGTTGTTTTTTGCTTTCTATTAGCACTCTTTACCAAATCATTGTGACTCTTCTGCTCTCTTCTCCTTTTGATCATAATTCTCTCTGAATAATTTCTTAGCTCCTGCATCTCCATTTCGCTCTTTTTCTCTCTTTTCCTCATCTTTTCTTTCACGTTTCTTTCGTTCCACATTTCTTTTCCTCTCTTTCTCTCTCTTTTCGTTGTTTTCTCTAGCACGTTTCATTCTTTCCACATTTCTTTTCCTCTCTTTCTCTCTCTTTTCGTCGTCTTTTCTTTCACGTTTCTTTCGTTCCACATTCCTTTTCCTCTCTTTCTCTCTCTTTTCGTTGTCTTCTCTAGCACGTTTCATTCTTTCCCTCTCTTTCTCTCTCTTTTCGTTGTCTTCTCTACACTTTCTTTCCACATTCCTCTCTTTCTCTCTCGTTGTTTTCTCTCTTTCACGTTTCGTTGTCTTTTTCTTGTCTTCTAGCACGTTTCATTCTTTCCACAGCTTCATTTTCCTCTCTTTTTCTGTCTCTTTTCGTTGTCTTCTCTAGCACGTTTCATTCTTTCCACATTTCCACACGTTTCATTTTCCTCTCTTTCTCTCTCTCTTTTCGTTGTCTTCTCTAGCACGTTTCATTCTTTCCACATTTTTTCTTTTTCTCACTCTTTTCTTTCTCTCTAGCTTTCATTCTTTCCACACTTGTTGTTCTCTAGCACGTTTCATTCTTTCCACACTTTTCCTCTTTTCTCTCTCTTTCGTCTCTCTTTTCATTCTTTCCACATTTCTTTTCCTCTCTTTCTCTTGTCTTCTCTAGCACGTTTCATTCTTTCCACACTTCTTTTCCTCTCTTTCTCTCTCTTTTCGTTGTCTTTCTCTAGCACGTTTCATTCTTTCCACATTTCTTTTCATCTCTTTTCCTCTCTTTCTCCTCTTTTCACGTTGTCCTTCTTTCTCTCTCTTTTCGTTGTTTTCTCTAGCACGTTTCATTCTTTCCACATTTCTTTTCCTCTCTTTCTCTCTCTTTTCGTTCTTCTCTTTCACGTCTTTTTCTCTAGCACGTTTCATTCTTCCACATTTCTTTTCCTCTCTTTCTCTCTCTTTTCGTTGTCTTCTCTAGCACGTTTCTTTCCCTCTCTTTCTCTCTCTTTTCGTTGTCCAGCACGTTTCTTTTCCTCTCTTTCTCTCTCTTTTCGTTGTCTTTTCTTTCAGCACGTTTCACATTTCTTTCCACACGTTTCATTTTCCTCTCTTTTTCTCTCTCTTTTCGTTGTCTTCTCTAGCACGTTTCATTCTTTCCACACTTCTTTTCCTCTCTTTCTCTCTCTTTTCGTTGTCTTCTCTAGCACGTTTCATTCTTTCCACACTTCTTTTCCTCTCTTTCTCTCTCTTTTCGTTGTCTTCTCTAGCACGTTTCATTCTTTCCACATTTCTTTTCCTCTTTTCGTTGTCTTCTCTAGCACGTTTCATTCTCTTCTTTTCCTTCTTTCTCTCTCTTTTCGTTGTCTTTCTCTAGCACGTTTCATTCTTTCCTAGCACGTTTCATTCTTTCCACTTCTTTTCCTCTCTTTCTCTCTCTTTTCGTCATTCTTTCCACAAAATTCTTTTTCTTCTTTTCGTTGTCACGTTTCTTTCGTTCCACATTTCCTTTCTTTCTCTCTCTTTTCATGGTCCTTCCTTGCTTCTCTCTTACCTTCCGTATTCCTTTCCTGTGCCTTCATTCGTTGCCATTCCCCCATTCCCTGTCTTGCAGCGTCATAATTATACGTCATTTGTTTATGTGGATGAGAGAGAGAGAGAGAGAGAGAGAGAGAGAGAGAGAGAGAGAGAGAGAGAGAGAGAGAGAGAGAGAGAGAGAGAGAGAGAGAGAGAGAGACTTTTCTGTTCATCTTTCTCTTTTCTTTTCCTTATTCTCTTTTCTTTCCTCTTCTTCTCTTCTGCTTCTTTTTCTATGGTCACCCCATAAAGTGTGTGCATTTACTTCTATAAACAGAAGCTGGTCACCACCACAGAAAGAGAGAGAGAGAGAGAGAGAGAGAGAGAGAGAGAGAGAGAGAGAGAGAGAGAGAGAAAGAGAGAGAGGACAGACAGACAGACAGAGAGACAGAACCGTGAAAATAAAAAACCCGGCTTTTAACTGTCCAAACTGAAATGTCGTTATTCAAAAAGTTCATTATCATGTTTAGAAAGTAATACTGAACCTACCCACCAATTTTCATCAAGATCACTGCCAAAAAATAGAAAATAACGGTTTTCAACTGTCAAAAGTTAATGTCGTTTATGAAAAGGTCACTATAATTTCCAGAATGAAAAGCTGAACCTACCCACCAATTTTCATTACGATCACTGCAAAACTAAACAATAACGGTTTTCAACTGTCAAAAGTTAAGTGTCGTTTATGAAGAGGGTACTATAATTTTCAGAATGAAAACATGAACCTACCCACCAATTTTCATTACGATCACTGCAAAACTAAAAAATAACCGTTTTTAACCGACAAAATGTTAAGTCATTTTTTCCAAACTTGGGGGTTATGTTTGTTAAGAAAAAAAAGTATCTACTTCAAAATTCTACGACATTCTGTGAAATAGTTTGGATGAAATTGGCGGAAAGGTGTTAAAAACAGAAAATAACTGCCATTTAACGGTTATTTTGTTAAGTTTTATTTCTGCAAAATAGTTTAAAACCATCACGGTGACGCAACGGACCTAACATCCAAATATCATTAAAATCGGTTAAGGCTTTCTTGACTTTAACGTGGGACGGACTGACTGACAGACACACAGACAGACAGACACGGTCCTTCTTTGGCTCACTGTGCTGTGGGATACCAAGTCGCTTCGCTCCTGATAAAAAATATTTGTCTTAACAACAAAGGTGATGGTTTTAACAGTAAAAGGGAAGGTCTTAACACAAAAAGTTCTAACTGTATGTCAGATTCTGTTGATTCTGTCACGGTCTTGTACAGTAATGTAGATAGTTTTTTAAATAAGAAAAGTGAACTATTGTGTCGTATGGATGAGTTGAAACCAAGCATTATTTGTTTAACTGAAATTTTATCAAAGCGCAAATGTCATGCCAGTTTTGGCAGTAGCCTTACTGATGCAGAATTACAGATAGATGGCTACAGTCTTTTTAGAAATGAGAACCCCCACAGAGGAGTGGCAATTTTTTTTATTGAAAATTCCTTAAATGCAAGGCAATGTGATCTGGGTGAATCAGAGTTTCAAGAATGTGTGTGGTGTGAGTTCAAAACCATAAACAAAGAGAATATTTTGATTGGCTGTGTGTACAAGAGCCCAAATTCAATTAAAGAAAACACAGATAACTTATATCAACTATTTAAATCTGAAAGGATTTTAAAATACAACAAAGTATGCATAGTTGGCGATTTTAATTTTCCCAACATAAACTGGCAAGGACAATGGACAAATGATGAGGACAATAATTTCATTGAGTGTCTACGGGATGCATTCCTCATACAGAAAGTGAAGTGCCCAACTAGAAATAGATTGGGTCAGAAATCAAATCTACTAGATCTGGTTCTTGTAAACAACGACAATTTAGTGTCTAATATTTTACACCAAAATCCACTTGGAAAAAGTGATCATGATGTTTTAGTATTTAAATTGTATGTTCAAAAAAGATTAATTGCCCACAAGAGTATATACAAATTCAAATTAAGTAAAGGTAACTATAATGAAATGAGTAAGTTACTGAAAGCAAGAAATTGGTCAGATGTTATAAATAAGGATGTTAATATATCATGGAACAACCTAAAAACATTAATGACTGGATTAATGGATCAATATATACCTAAAGTAAAATTTACTAAAAAAAGAAAAACACCCCTGTGGATGACTAAAAAAGCACTAAGAGTAATTAAAAAGAAATATAATGCATATAAAAAGTTTTTGAAGAAGAAGAGAGGTTATAGATATTTTTATTATATTAAAATTAGACATAAATGTAATAGAATAATTAAAAAATCCAAAAAGAATTTTGAGAAAAAGATTGCTCATGGTTGCAAGAAAAATCCAAAACAATTCTGGAGGTATGTGCAGGAGAGAACTAAAACTAATTCGGGGGTAAGTACATTGATTGATGATAAGGGAAATTTTGCAGAAACAGACTCCCATAAAGCTGAAACTCTAAATACCTTTTTTACAAGTGTTTTTACAAGGGAAAACACACAAAACTTGCCTAAATTAGATAAGTGTTGTTATTCAAATGGTCATAGCATTTCCAATATTGAAATTACACCAGAGTCTGTAAAAAATTAATTAAATTTTGTAGACCCTTTTAAAGCTCAAGGACCAGATGGTATTCCACCTAGGGTGTTAAAAGAATTATGTGATGAACTTGCGCAACCATTAAATACACTTTTTAATATGTCTTTAGAGTCTGGTGATATTCCTGAGGATTGGAAAACTGCATATGTAACAGCGATTTTTAAAAAAGGAACTAGATCAGACCCGGGGAATTATAGACCAGTTAGTCTAACATGTATAGCTAGCAAAGTTTTGGAGTCATTAATTAGGGATGAAATAGTTTCCCACATGACAGAAAATGAATTATATACGAAATGTCAACACGGCTTTAGAAGAAAAAGATCTTGTGTCACTCAACTACTAGAAGTTATGGATGATTTTACCAGTGTTTTGGATAACGGATCTACACTTGATGTTATTTATCTTGATTTCAAAAAAGCCTTCGATACAGTACCACACGAAAGACTTCTTCTAAAAATGAATGCATATGGTATCTGGGATAATATACTTCAGTGGGTTCGATCATTTTTAAGTGGAAGAAAACAAAGTGTTCGAGTTGGTTCAGAATACTCTGAAAAAAATGATGTTTTAAGTGGTATCCCCCAGGGCAGTATCCTCGGACCAGTCTTATTTACAATTTTTATCAATGATTTACCAATTTTATACAAAGCACATGCAAAATATTTGCAGACGACACAAAGATTTATAACAATACAACAGAAAACAATACTATACAAAGTGACTTGAATAACCTCCAGAAGTGGACTGACGACTGGAAGCTATATTTTAATGTGTCAAAATGCAAAGTTATGCATGTAGGCAAAAATAATCCAGAATATGATTATGTTATGAAAATCGATCAGGAGGAGCAAAAGATAAATGTATGTACTGAGGAAAAAGACCTTGGAGTCGTATTTGACAATAATCTTACTTTTGATACACATATCCATAAAGGGATAAATAAGGCAAATCAGATGTTGGGAATAATTAAAAGAACATTCATTCGTTTAGATAAGGAAACATTTTTGTTACTATACAAATCATTGGTACGTTCACATTTAGAGTATGGTAATATCATCTGGTACCCGTATTTAAAACGTCAGTCAGCTTCTATTGAAAGGGTACAGAGGAGAGCAACCAAGATGGTTAAAAGTTGTAAAGATTTTAATTACCAAGATAGATTAAAATTTTTAAACCTTCATTCATTAAAAGGAAGACGTGTTAGGGGAGACCTTATACAGATGTACAATTTGTTTTAGCAACTTAGATGACATTAGCATTGATTCTCTTTTTACACTATCCATTTATAACAGCACTAGAAATCAAGAGGGAAAATTACATATACAGCGTTGTAATACTAACAGGCGTAAACATTGTTTTAGTAATCGAGTTGCTAACCTCTGGAATTTACTAACACCTAACCTAAAAAGAGCACCAACACTAAATACCTTCAAAAATCTCCTTGACAAAGATGAAAATTTTAGTCAACTATTTTTTGAACATGATGATTGAATTACAATCATAATTTTAAAAGGCATGCTTATGCAAACAAGACAGTGTCAACGAAGGGACGTTTATAAGCCGCGAGGCTTAGGCTTGAGCCAGACCCACACTATACTAGTACTATACTATACAAACAAACAAGAGAAAAAACTACTATTACAGAGTCAGCAAATGATGTAGAACAACAATAACTACATCAATAATAATAACAAGTGTAACGCCGAGCGGATGCAAAGTCCCCTCGCAGCATCGCCGAGGTACTCTGAAATCGGAATGTGTCGGCTGTACACATACATAAAAACGCATCAAAACAGCACGTAACTACATAAAAACGCATCAAAGCAGCACGTAAGTGAATAGTTGTTTTTTTATATATAGCCTCGGGGTTCGGACCCGTGATTTGAGCGCGCGCGATCATGCGCACACGCGCGCACAGAAAAATTCATGACAACTGTGTTATAGACCATTCATCAAGAAATGTTGTGAAAAAACTGCATTGAAATACATGCAAAACTTCGCGAGATATTAGCGATTATGTGTTTCGGGGTTTGAACCCCGTAACTGGCGCGACCTTGACCTTAATGTAAAACTAAATACATCAGTGGATAGCTTGCATCTTGGCAAAGTAGTATACCAAATTTGATGATGATAGACTGAATAGTTTTTGAGAAAAACGGACAAATAGCCGGACGGACGGAGGCACGCCGGACGGACGGACGGACACCGGACGGACGGACGGACCAGACAAAAACAATAGCTCCCCGAACTTTCGGCTCGGGGACTAATAACACTGCAAGAGGCAGATGATTCACTAAACCGCTTTCTCATCATACATAGTATTTGTTCATCTTTATGTTGTTGTTGTTGTTGTTGAGGTTTTCGTTCCCCAGCTTAAACGCTCTGGGGGTACACCCGGTGCCATGTGAACATTCCGCATGGCCTTGGGTGGGCAGATTACGTGTATGTCTGCTTTTATCTTTATCAGTATTGATACATTAGATGTCTAACAATGGGAGGTAGCACCTCCATTTCTCGGTAAACTGTTTGCTGTTCATGTTCATGAAGGCAATGTACTTCTCAATTATATGTCTGGTCTTCAGGTGAGATACAAAATTGCGTGCATTAGGTAGATTTTCTCCATACTTACACTGATGAATAAGAGTAACAGACAAAATGTACTGTACATACACTTAAAAGAGAAAAGAAAGGCACACAAATGAAGAAGAAAAATAAGAAGACGAAGGGGGGAGGGGAGGGGGGGGGGGGGGGGGGGGGAGGGGGGCTCACAGAAACAGCCCAATCTGTGTTTCTCATTATGATTATTATATCATTAGATACTGGCCAGGAAAATGGTATTGCAATCCAATAACGTTGGATTATGACTTAAAAACGATGCACCCTCCCTGGTCATGTAAATATAAACCGCTCCCTCTAAGCTCATCAGCATTCATAACATCTTAATTTATGCATGCATATTGGCGCCATTTGACCCTACCCTCTTTGTACAAGCACCAACCAGTTGCAGGAAGTTATTTACGAATGCCATCATTGGTGCTTGGCTTTTGCGAAAATGAGCGCTCTAGTTTCCCAATGGGAGATACCCCTCCTACCTTATTCGATTTTCCTTGTTGCATTGAGAAAGGAAGGCACAATCTATTTTTGACGCTCTCGCGCGCGAGAGAGACAGAAACAGAAAGAAAGAGGGAATGCACTTTTTTGCCCTCGCTCGCAAAAAAACTTCTATAGCGCCACCTACGAGAAAAGGGCGGTAATCTATCTAAAGCCGCTCATTAGAATGGTAAGAGCATTAGAGCGGAACTGGGTGGGCGGAAGTGACGATCGATGATGACGCGACGGTCACGTGTTGAGTGCTCTTCTTGCTTCGAGGCTTATGTATTGTGTGGGGTTGATATCTGAGACTGTTTGGCTGTTTGTTGAGTATAATAATTATTATAAAAAACAACAACGACAACAACTACTATTTGATAAGAAAATTATTCAAAACAGGTATAATGCTACTACAAATGTGAAATACCAATAACAGTATTTTGTTAATAACCTATTCTTCATGATGATAACGGCCATTTGCATACTCCCGATTGCAATTAAAATGCAAGCGACTATCAGACGGTCCTTGAATTCTAATATGAAGGAGTTAACGTCCCCAACTTATTAAGCCATAATATTCCAAACCCATCTACAGATTAAAAAATATGCTGTACACTTTACTAACCCATTTGTTTTTCTTCCTAATTCAGATTGATGTAATAACACGTACGCTTGTCTGCATAATTATTCTATTTCCAGGTAACTGTGTAAGCTTTAACTAACATTTAACACATTTTATGGAACATTTAATATTAGAAGAGAGAGAGAGAGAGAGAGAGAGTAAGTGCGTAGGTGGGTGTACACGCTCGCTCGTGCGTGTGTGCGTGCACGTGTATGTGGTCCAACCACGACCTACAGATAGCTGAGGAGGCAAACTATGTCTCATCCATCTCCCAATAGCACCGAACGCATTTCATTACGTCTTTGCTGCTCTTTTTCCCCCCTCTCGATCGAAATGTTATCAGATGCAACGATGAACACTGGTACCAATAACATGGCGACAAACAAAATAAAAAAATGATGATGAGGAAATTCTGACCTGTAGAGGAAATCGTTGAGGAGCTTGCTAATCTATCATTCTCCTCTCAACTGCTTGCCGACGAACAACATATAAGTTCGAAAGCTCCTCAATGATTTCCTCTACAGGTCAGAATTTCCTCGTCATCATTTGTTTGCTTGTTACCTTGACAAGACACGGCAGTCACCATTTTCAAAACAATAACATGGCATCGGCATTCTTTGAAAACGACCAATAAACACAAAATGACTTCTACACATTCTTTTCCCGTTAAGTCTTTAGTTCACCCGTACAACAGTTATTGTACACAGTGTCGGAAAACCACGGAACAGGTTCATTTTTTGTAAAAGGGGCACCCTGACGCATGAATTTTCCCAAGAAACACGTCGAGATCACCTGGAAAACACCCTTTACAAGAGATCGTAACACTCACTTTGCTCTGGTTTCCTAGAAATCAAACCGTCAAATCGGCGATTCCTCGTTGGCGGAGGTGCTGGAAGTCAAATTCTTTCAGTAAAAGAGAAGGCATGTGTTTTCTCTTTTGTAATGGCCGCTTGAGTTTAGACCACATAGTTTGCACGTAATATCCACAATACAAGCCGTTTTGATTATTATTTTTAAAAATAAAATTTATACAATGAGTGGCCTCCACCCACCCCATCCAAAATGGCTTCTCTCTTGCGGCATCTCCGCCAAAGGTTGATAATGTAAAACACAAAAAGTGTGCACCATTGTAAAATGTCCAGAAAAAAACAAAAACGGAATCAGCAATGAGTCATACTTTGCCCAAAACGTTAAACCGGTCATTGACTTCGTGAGGTCCCCAAACTGGGGGAAAGGGCAAGAGAGGGACAACCGGTTATCGCCCTCCTACATCTGAGAGGTCCCAACGGACATTACTTGCTAGACAGACCTTTTGCACATTACCACAAAAGAGAGTCCCTTAAAAGCCTTTTTGTGTGAGTATAACTGCGGTTTAAAACGCTTACCAATAACGGAAATGTTGGTTTGGGGTATGCGCAAGAGTATTCTTCACACATAAACAGAACCCCCCAAAAAAACAACAACAACAACAACAACCCCAAAACCCCTGCACACATATACAGTATATGCACTTATGCACATACACAGGCCAACGCACATACACATACACGCGCGCACGTGTACACACATACATACATACATACATACATACATAGGCTACACATATACATAGGTTACGCACGCACACACACACACACACACACACATACACATACACACACACACACACACACACACACCCGCACACACACACGCACGCACACACACGCACACACACACACACACACACACACACACACACACACACACACACACACACACACACACACACACACACACACACACACACACACACACACACAACACACACACACACACACACACACACACACACACACACACACACACACACACACACACACACACACACACACACACACACACTCCCTCAGGAAATGAACGATTACAGGCCAGTTGCCCTGACGTCAATCGCCTTCAAGTGTGCTGAAAGGATCTTCCTGGAACGACTGAAGGTCAGCACCGAGGAGCACCAGGACCAGCACCAGTTGGCCTACCGCGCCAAGAGATGGGCCGACGACGCCATCCTCACCTTGATCCACAGGCTGCTTCAACACCTGGAGAAGAACAGGAGTTACGGAAGAATCATGTTCATCGATGTCTGCAGTGCGTTCGACACCATTCAGCCACACCTGACGATGGAGAAGCTGCTCGCCATGGACGTCAACCCCTACCTGATCCGGTGGATCTACAGCTTCCTGACCGGCAGACCTCAGGTTGGTGACGTCATCTCCAAAGTGCTGACCACGCACACTGGCGCTCCACAGGGCTGCGTGCTGTCGCCTGTCTTGTTTATCCTGTATATATACAGCAGATTGCAGGGTCCAGGAGGAGGGTAATTGCTGGTCAAGTTTGCCGATGACACCTCGGGAAATGTTTGCCGATGACACCTCGGGAAATGTTTGCCGATGACACCTCGGGAAATGTTTGCCGATGACACCTCGGGAAATGTTTGCCGATGACACCTCGGGAAATGTTTGCCGATGACACCTCGGGAAATGTTTTTGAGGTCACATTTTAGAGGGAGTCTTATAGGGAAGGTCTTAATAGGGAGGTTCCACTGTAATAGGACCAGCTTACATAGCCGTGTTAAGGGACTTGAAC
>CM065704.1:23982219-23989719 GCA_017654935.2 Phymorhynchus buccinoides
AGTTACGGGGTTCAACCCCCAAAACACATAATCGCTAATATCTCGCGAAGTTTTGCATGTATTTCAATGCATTTTTTTTTTTTACAACATTTCTTGATGAATGGTCTATAACACAGTTGTCATGAATGTTTCTGTGCGCTCGTGTGCGCATGATCGCGCGCGCTCAAATCACGGGTCCGAACCCCAAGGCTATATATAAAAAAAACTATTCAGTTACGTGCTCTTTTGATGCGTTTTTATGTAAGTACGTTTCCTTTTGATATCTGCCACTTCGCCTGTTCATGGGATAAGCCCGCTGTGCCCTAGGCCCTTTGTGTCACAGGCCCGATATGTCCCACTTCTTTCCGGCCGTCCATCCGTCCGTGCGTGCGTCCTGTTTTCAGTTCTCAATGGTCTCCTCGCTGTGTGTACACCCGACACATTCCGATTTCGGAGTAGCTCGGCGATGCTGCGAGGGGACTTTGCAGCCGCTCGGCGTTGCACTTGTTGTTGTTGTCGTCGTCGTTGTTGTAGGCCTATTTCATTAATATTTGTTATAAGGCAATGACTCTAAAAAGACGAATTATATAGGCTATAATGATACAGTCAATTTAGAAAACTAGTACATTTTCAGGAAATTTGCAAATTTCCTGTTTTTTTTGCAAATTTCCTGAATTTTGCATGCATTTGTTTATCAAATGTACTGAAGATTGGAAGATCAGTAAATTTGCGAAATGCTTCATGCTAATTTAGAACCCCCCCCCCCCCTCTCTCTCTCTCTCTCTCTCTTTCTCTCTCTCTCGTCTGTCTCTCTGTCTCTCTGTCTCTCTCTCTCTCTGTCTCTGTCACTCCTCTCTCTTCTCTCTCTTATTGTCTCTGTATCTCTCTCTCTGTCTCTCTCTCTCTCTCTCTCTCTCTCTCTCTCTGTCTCTCTCTCTCTCTCTCTCTCTCTCTCTCTCTCTCTCTCTCTCTCTCTCTCTCTCTCTCTCTCTCTCTCTCTCTCTCTCTCTCTCTCTCTCTCTCTCTCTCTCTCTCTCTCTCTCTCTCGCGCGCGCGCGCGCGCTCTCTGTCACTGCCTCTCTCTTCTCTCTCTTATTGTTTCTGTATCTCTCTCTCTCTCTCTCTCTCTCTCTCTCTCTCTCTCTCTCTCTCTCTCTCTCTCTCTCATCTCTCTCTCTCTCTCTCTCTCTCTCTCTCTCTCTCTCTCCTCTCTCTCTCTCTCTCTCTCTCTCTCTCTCTCGCGCGCGCACGCTCTCTGTCACTGCCTCTCTCTTCTCTCTCTTATTGTTTCTGTATCTCTCTGTCTCTGTCTCTCTCTCTCTCACACACACATATTGCCTCTATCACTCTCTTTTGCTCTGTCTTTGTCTTTTTCTCACGGTCTCTCTCTCTCTCTTTCTTTCCATCTCTCTGTGTCTCTCTCTCACTTTGTCCCTCTGACTTACTATACTATCTCTCTTTCTTTCCATCTCTCTGTGTCTCTCTCTCACTTTGTCCCTCTGACTTACTATACTATCTCTCTTTCTTTCCATCTCTCTGTCTCTCTCTCTCTCTCTCACTTTGTCCCTCTGACTTACTATACTATCTCTCTTTCTTTCCATCTCTCTGTGTCTCTCTCTCACTTTGTCCCTCTGACTTACTATACTATCTCTCTTTCTTTCCATCTCTCTTGTCTCTCTCTCACTCTCTGACTTACTATACTATCTCTCTCTTTCCATCTCTCTGTGTCTCTCTCTCACTTTGTCCCTCTGACTTACTATACTATCTCTCTTTCTTTCCATCTCTCTGTGTCTCTCTCTCACTTTGTCCCTCTGACTTACTATACTATCTCTCTTTCTTTCCATCTCTCTGTGTCTCTCTCTCACTTTGTCCCTCTGACTTACTATACTATCTCTCTTTCTTTCCATCTCTCTGTGTCTCTCTCTCACTTTGTCCCTCTGACTTACTATACTATCTCTCTTTCTTTCCATCTCTCTCTGTCTCTCTCTCACTTTGTCCCTCTGACTTACTATACTATCTCTCTTTCTTTCCATCTCTCTGTGTCTCTCTCTCACTTTGTCCCTCTGACTTACTATACTATCTCTCTCTCTCTATTTTTTTCTTGAGAATTTTAATCCCATTTCTGAAGCACATGCCTTACCGCCTCGTCGTACAAACTCTTAATCTAATTTTTCTTTCCCGTAAAGTCCCCCCCCCCCCCCCCCCCCCCCCCCCCGCTGTTCTTGTTGCTCCCATGCCGCTCAATCCGAGTCCCAATTCGCAGCCACATCCTGGCTTATTCAGGTCGCAGAATCCGAAATCAGCTGTCCCAGGGGAGCGAATCTATGGTAATTTCATATTACGGCCGGATATTAGTTGTCACCGTTTTTTATTCTTCCAGTTCTAACTGAACGGGGATAATTATTATTAGGAGCGCTGTGCGTCTCTCTCTCTCTCTCTCTCTCTCTCTCTCTCTCTCTCTCTCTCTCTCTCTCTTCTCTCTCTCTCTCTCTCTCTCTCTCTCTCTCTTTCTCTCTCTCTCTCAGGGCTGGGTGTAAAAAGTATATATACTTCTCTCATTACCCTGTATGAATAAAATTGCGTTCGTTCGCTCTCTCTCTCTCTCTCTCTCTCTCTCTCTCTCTCTCTCTCTCTCTCTCTCTCTCTCTCTCTCTCTCTCTCTCTCTCTCTCTCTCTCTCTCTCTCTCGCTCTCTCCAGTGTAATGTGCCACCGTCTCTTAATTTGTCCCCCGACTCCCCGTCTCTCTGTGCCCCCGTCTCTCTCTCTCTCTCTCTCTCTCTCTCTCTCTCTCTCCCTCTCTCTCTCTCTCTCTCTCTCTCTCTCTCTCTCTCTCTCTCTCTCTCTCTCTCTCTCTCTCTCTCTCTCTCTCTCTCTCTCTCTCTCTCCTCTCTCTCTGTCTCTCTTCCCTCTCTCTCTTTTGTGTGTGTGCGTGCGCGTGCGCGGGTCTGTGCGTCCGTATGTGTCCGAAATTTGTTCCAGCTCATAGCATCTAAACCACTGGATCGACCATAACGAAACTTGGTACAATGATTCTTAAGACCTGTACTTGCGGCACGCGTTGTCAGATTGACAAGATGGCAAGCCATTTCAACGTAATCCCTATGAGAACATTTTGAATAAAAAACCACCCCAGTGATTATTTGAAATATAATGGATGGATTGAAGCCAAAATGGGTATAATGCAAAAGTGTTAACTGATAAAAAAAATTGGGGTAAAATTTTTTTAAAAAAATTCTAAGTATTGGTATGCCGATACAGGAAATGTATTTAACACCAAAAACTATAATTACCATAGCGTCCGAAATGAGAGACTTCTCACGCCAGAGGGCATGACGCTCGTGTGGGGCTAATCCTCTCTATATTATTAGTTGGGGATAAAGAAAGAGAGAGAGACAGTGAGTGGTCCTACCATCACTCTCTCTCTCACTACGCCCAAGTAAGAAAATCGCGTGATAAGCCCCTAGTGCATTGACTGCCCTCTGGCGTGAAAAATATCGCCATAGGTTGACCATTAACTCCTCTGAATTTCACCAGCGGATCTTAGTTGATGAAGCGCAAGAGAGATAACTCCATATTTACTTCCTAGGAGAATACAGGTCTTCCCCCTTTTTATTTCCGTTTTATATTATGAAAAAGTATTTTAATGTTGGTCTTTTGTTTTGGTCTATGCCTTGAACTGGAGGTACAGTTCATATGGCGGTGCCATATTGTTCTTTCTCAAGGAATGATCTAAGAGGGACCCAGCCGCCATCTTGAGATAACCGTGGCATGGCATCCAACTATTTCGCTAGTTAGATTTATTCGAACATGGCGACTATGACGACAACTGGTTCCCAGTCATACGAGCTCCCTGGACTCTTTAGAGCGTACATGTCCACACTCTGTTCGCCTTTAAGAGCGTACATGTCCACACTCTGTTCGCCTTTAAGAGCGTACATGTCCACACTGTGTTCGCCTTTAAGAGCGTACATGTCCACACTCTGTTCGCCTTTAAGAGCGTACATGTCCACACTGTGTTCACCTTTAAGAGCGTACATGTCCACACTCTGTTCGCCTTTAAGAGCGTACATGTCCACACTGTGTTCACCTTTAAGAGCGTACATGTCCACACTGTGTTCGCCTTTAAGAGCGTACATGTCCACACTCTGTTCACCTTTAAGAGCGTACATGTCCACACTCTGTTTGCCTTTAAGAGCGTACATGTCCACACTCTGTTCGCCTTTAAGAGCGTACATGTCCACACTCTGTTTGCCTTTAAGAGCGTACATGTCCACACTCTGTTTGCCTTTAAGAGCGTACATTTCTACACTCTGTTTGCCTTTAAGAGCGTACATTTCCATACATGCAAAAACAAAAGAAGTGATTGCGATTTGTGCATTTTTGTACTAAGGCACAACGATACAACCAGCAGATAAATAGCATAATGTTGTGTTGACAAGTCAAAGTAGTGTTGTTCTGGATTGTTGTACCATGCCACCACCCTACATCGTTTAATTAACCCTTTCACCGCCAATATCGCATTTTAGCACCACAATGATTTAACCCTTTCACCGCCAGCCATATTTCAGCCAAAAATTGCCATTAAATTTACCTGGGTAGAGAACAAAATCCATCTGCAGTATTGGGGATTCTTCTGTAACATATCTAAAATACGGTCTATCCTTACTTCCCAAAACTAAGACAATAGGGTCTTTGGATAATAGACCCCAATTTGATGCCTTTTAGTGATATAGGTATTAAATCACTGTGGTGCTAAAATGCGACTTTGGCGGTGAAAGGGTTAACGCCCATGTCACGAAAAGGCCTCAAACCATGGTCTGTTATCCAAATTAGTCTATTTTCATAATTTTGTTAGGTAAGGATAGGCCTTACTTTATACATGCTACAGAGGAATATTACTTATTACAGATGATTTTTTTTTCTCTACCCCTGGAGATAAGTGTAATGGCGGCGAAAGGGTTAAAGCCAAAGGGTGTAAAAAAATACTTCTCTTGCATCTTATTAAGTCTTTACGCATTTTGTTTTAGTCTATGTTTTTTTTAATATTTAATTTGTTTTATAGAGAGCATTCGTACAGGTGAAGGTCGTTCTGTTTTTAATTTTTTTTGGATACTTAAACTGAAATACTGCATTTTGATAACAAGCGTGTTTATTGCATAAAGATAATAGATTACCACATTTGAAAGTAATAAAACAACAACAACAACAACAAAACTTAGCGTTTCGGTATTAAAAACACGTCAAAGAGAAACTATGTCAAATTTTAATTCCATTTTATTTTATAAGTTATTTTTTGCAACTACCACTGTTATCAAAATTAAACTTTTTGTGTCTGTCTGCCCTCTCTCTCTCTCTCTCTCTCTCTCTCTCTCTCTCTCTCTCTCTCTCTCTCTCTCTTCTCTCTCTCTCTCTCTCTCTCTCTCTCTCTCTCTCTCTCTCTCTCTCTCTCTCTCTCTCTCTCTCTCTCTCTCTCTCTCTCTCTCTCTCTCTCTCTCTCTCTCTCTCTCTCTTGCCGGTTTTGTTGTTGTTGTTTTTACGTTTCTGTTAATCATTTTCTTCATTAATTGTTTATTTGCTTGAGGGCAATAGCGTAAAAAAGCTACCCAGCTTATCTGTTTTACCCTCAACAAAAACATTCGTATTCGTATTCTCTCTCTCTCTCTCTCTCTCTCTCTCTCTCTCTCTCTCTCTCTCTCTCTCTCTCTCTCTCTCTCTCTCTCTCTCTCTCTCTCTCTCTCTCTCTCTCTCTCTCTCTCTCTCTCTCTCTCTCTCTCTCTCTCTCTCTCTCTCTCTCTCTCTCTCTCTCTCTCTCTTCTCTCTCTCTCTCTCTCTCTCTCTCTCTCTCTCTCTCTCTCTTTCTCTCTCTCTCTCTCTCTCTCTCTCTCTCTCTCTCTCTCTCTCTCTCTCTCTCTCTCTCTCTCTCTCTCTCTCTCTCTCTCTCTCTCTCTCTCTCTCTCTCTCTCCCCTCCTTTCCTCTCTCTACCTACCTTCCTATATCTTCCTAGTTTGCAAATACTAGACCCCCCAAACACTTTTTTGTCTATGGAAGTTTGTGCATTGTTACGAAGAGTATCTCCCCACTGAGATTCCCCACGCTATGCATTTTTCTGATGATAATGAAGATCTCCGTACACGTGAACATTTTCCACTTCTTTTCCCCCAAGGCAACACAGCGATAGGCCAGTCATACTATGACTTGCATATCACTGTGCTGCCATGGTGAAAGAGTGAAAAATATTCGCGTGTACATGGACCTTAAAGGGGCACCCTGATGAATGAGTTTTTGTAAGAAACACGTCGAGATCACCAGGAAGACACCCTTTACAGAGATCGCAACACTCACTTTGCTCTGGTTTCCCAGAAATCAAGCCGTCAAATCGGCGATTCCTCCTTGGCGGAGGTGCTGGAAGTCAAATTATTTCACCCAAAGAGAAGGCGTGTGCTGTCTCTTTTCTAATGGCCCCCTGCGTTTAGACCAAATCGTTTGCACGAACGTTTCGCAATACAAACCTTTTTATTGATTAATTTTTTTTAATACAGTTTATCTAAAGGAGTTTCACTCACAACAAAGGAAATAGTTCCTTTTTTTATTATTATTTTTTTTTTTTACTGCAAAGCGCTTCAACCACAATGAATGACCTCCACCCACCCCATCCAAAATGCCTACTCTCTCCGTCATCTCCGCCAAGGAGGAAAATCACCGTTTTGACGGTTTAATTTATAAGAACCAGAGCAAAGTGAGTGTTGCAATCTCTGTAAAGGTTGTTTTCCTGGTGAGCTCGACGTGTTTCTTCCAAAACCTCATCCGTCAGGGTGCCCCTTTAACCATCGCGGCTGAACAGCTCACGTGAGACGTGCCACACTTTGAAACAAAAGAGTCGAACACGAAATATTGCACCGCAGGGAAATGGTCTCTGAATATGGTGCAGCGTGAGAGCCATTATGTGTGTGTGTGTGTGTGTGTGTGTGTGTGTGTGTGTGTGTGTGTGTGTGTGTGTGTGTGTGTGTGTGTGTGTGTGTGTGTGTGTGTGTGTGTGTGTGTGTGTGTGTACGTGCACGTTTACGCGCACGTTTGTGTTTGTGTGTGTGAGAGAGAGAGAGAGAGTATGTTATGGCAGTGTTATGTATAGTTCATTTACATTGTATAAGTGGGTTTACATTTCAGAGCGTCTCTCTCTCTCTCTCTCTCTCTCTCTCTCTCTCTCTCTCTCTCTCTCTCTCTCTCTCTCTCTCTCTCTCTCTCTCTCTCTCTCTCTCTCTCTCTCTCTCTCTCTCTCTCTCTCTCTCTCTCTCTCTCTCTCTCTCTCTCATTTTACGAGTAGGCCTACGATTTGTGTGTCTGAAAGTTTTTATTATTCATTGCTTGGTGTGACATGCTATTTTTATACAGGTTTAGGTCTTGTTTGATGTTTTTAATCTGTGGATTTTTTTGGGCAAATCACTTGAAAACTTTCGATGTTGAACATTTTCTTTGTGTTTGTTCATCTTAGTCATGTTCGCTAATAGTAAAAAGTGTTGTC
>CM065704.1:23997219-23999719 GCA_017654935.2 Phymorhynchus buccinoides
ACTGAAAGTTTCTTTATTTCATGAGATAATTGGAGTGGGCTTCTTACCCGCCCATGCGCTTTTTACCCCGTCTTCCCCTAATGAGAGAAAGAAGTCGCGGTCAATAATTAGACAGATCTGAGGGGGGAAGAAACAAAACAAAACAAAAAGATCAAAATGTGTCAACATTTCGATTTATCAATCTTTGTCAATAATTAGTCAGTAGATATTTCAAATTTCCAAAATGTTTCAATTTTCTGTAGATTAAAAAAAAAAGAGTTTAAGTTTTCATGAAAGATCGTGGAGTGATGTTTGATTTCACAAGTATTGTTCTGTGTGCCGGTAAACTGTCACACTTTCAGGAAGATGTATCCTTGACTGACATTTTAAAATCTGGAATTAAATAGAGCATTGATTTTGGGTGCTATTTAACCCTTTCACCGCCAGACATCTTTGAGCCAAAGATTTCCATTATACTTACTTGGCTACAGAAAATGTTTTCGTCTGCAATATTGTGGGATTTCTCTGTGACACATTTATTAGAATAGGGTCAATCCTTACTACCCAAAATGTAGGAACATTATCATTGAATAACAGACCCTGATTTGAAGACTTTTACTAACATGGGTGGTACATCATTGTGGTGCAAAAATGCGACATTGGCGGTGAAAGGGTTAAGACATTAGCAAGCAACATCGGATTTGCAAGAACAGTCACCTTTACAGTAAACACTGACGTTTCAAACTCACATTAAAATAACATGTATTATTGTGATTTGCTCTTGTTTAAAAAAACAACAACGACAGCATAACGACAATACCATGCATAAAGAAAACAAAACAAAAAGTAATTGCAGGCTTGAGAAGCAATTACAGAAGGCATCCATGAAAATACCTTAATCTTTTTAGGACCACTCTGAAAACTCTCACGTTTCATTATTATTATTATAATTATTATTATTATTATTATTATTATTATTATTATTATTATGCAATTCAAAAAGTGATGTCAAGAAATATTTGACTGAACACCACCATCTGGCCTTACATTGTAGTCATGTTTACGCATCTATATTGACTTCAAATCGTTCTCAGTCTTGGCGAGTTGTAAACGTCTGTTATACTGTTACGAAGCCTATAGATAAAAACGTTTTAATGCTGTTGTTTTCTTGTTTTTCTTGTTGAAAGCTGTTAGCTACATCTGAACAACTCAATTGGGCAAGATCATCATAAAACTTCTGACATGGAAGGCCATCATTTGCGCCGCAAGCGTCAACCCTCTGAGAAAACGCCGTCACTTTCCTATCAGAGAATGAGTGAGGCATTGCTGAGCACCCAAACCACCGCGAAAATAACTACCACCGCCCGAATAACAGCGCCCGGACGAATTTGTGCACCATCGCATCCCAACAGCAACAACAACCGCAACAACCTCACATCAACAAGCCTTGCCCCTGTCTGCCGGAAGTGGCCCTCGGTGACGCGGGGGCTGGTCACGTGCCTACTACTACTACTTCCGCTACTACTGCTGGGACATGTGCATCGCGTGACGGCAAACGTGTCGTTCGCCTCAGGGATGGGCACCCTGAACAAAAGCCGCGTGGAAGAAATCCAGAAACGAATGTGGATGACCAAACTGTGCCTCATGCTGAAGCCAGACACGAACTGCTCGGACTCCGCTCCTCGGATAGTAGAACCGGAGGTCGAAGATCGGGAAGATGAGTCGGTTGGTGGTGGTGGTGGGGTCAAGGACACGCGAGATGTGGGTCAGGGTCAGCAGGCGCAGCTTCCGGCCGTGTCGATTGTCGTCTCCAAGTCCCCCGGTGAGTGGACGCGCTTGGAACATGGTTGTATTGTGTTGTGTTGTGTTGCATTGCATTGTGTTGTGTTATGTACTACTGTATTGTATTGTATTGCATTGTAATGTATTGCTCCCCGTGGGGATAGCGGGGGGGGGGGGGGGGGGGGGGGGGGGGGGGGGGGGGGGGGGGGGGGTCTTTTGTAAAAAAAATAGTTCCCCCACCTTCTAGAAGTTCTGTGCTTGTAACTTCCTCTAATCTGTCACTCGCTTTGACTCTTGCCTTTTCCCTTTGCTTACTGTCATCTACCTACTATCTTTCTGCCTTGCCGGTCCATTCTCCTGCCTTTTTGTTTCCTTCACGAAACACTTTCAAAAAAGATTTCCTCCAACCGATGTCGGACTTGCTGGGCCTAACTATTTCTTAGTTAGGCGCATAACGGCAGCATGACGCATCTGCGCTCATTATTGACAGGAAGGAAACTGTCTGAGCGATCGAAGAAGAAGAAGAAGAAGAAGAAGTAATGTATTGTATCCCCCATGGGCATACAAATAGTTCCCACCTCCTCCACTTTCTGGAAGTTCTGGTGCTTGTAACTTGCTTTAGCCAAAGACTGTATATGGGAAAATAAGCATCCGGTCTCTTTTCCCTATATGAGTAGTGAGGACAGAAACACTGGTTATGTCCCTTTGAAACGTGACACATTTTGCACGTCGATAGGCC
>CM065704.1:24014719-24017219 GCA_017654935.2 Phymorhynchus buccinoides
AGACGTGGCGTCTGCAGCAGGAGGTTGTCCACTGAGGTTGTCCACTGAGGTTGAACACAAGATTATTAAGATACAATCGTGCTTTTCTTTTTTAGCGAAGATACAAAAAAAATAGGTTAAGTTTCCCAAAAGGCAACGGATAACAAAATGTGATTACAAATCTTTAAACATCCTGCCATTTAAGGAAAGACTGTTATATAGCAAATGTGTATGCATGTACAGCGTTGTGAATGGAATAGCCCCTAAGAAAATCACCCAAAATGTTGTTAGCAACGAAAGCAGACATACACACAAACTTTCTTTTCCCAGACCCCGTAATAATCTTTATAAATCTAGTTTATTGTACTCAGGCTGAACAATTTATTTTTTAATTTAAAATCGTGTACCTCAAGACAGACATTTATGAAAGCACTTAAATATCATATGTTAGAAACCCTATGAATTAGACTCTAACTTTAGAAATTTAGCACCTATTCCGTCGGAACATGTCCTTTTAATTGATACTTTACAATTTTGATACTTTGATTGTTCTTTGCTTTGTTCCATTGTGTCCGGGGCATTTGTTAATATGGGTGATGGGGGAGAACAAGAAATGGGGAAGGGACAACCACTTTCACTTCAATCTCCCGTTCATTTATACTCTCTCTCTCTCTCTCTCTCTCTCTCTCTCTCTCTCTCTCTCTCTCTCTCTCTCTCTCTCTCTCTCTCTCTCTCTCTCTCTCTCTCTCTCTCTCTCTCTCTCTCTCTCTCTCTCTCTCTCTCTCTCTCCCCCCCCTCCCCTCTCTCTCAATAGAGTTATTTCAATGCGTATTATTATTAGACTAATGTTTAGTACTTTGGAATGTTTTGTTTTGCATGTTGAGTTATTTTTCGAGTTGCTTTCGTATTACGTTTCATTCTGGGGACAGGATGCAAAAAAAAGCTGTCCAGCTTACTCCTTTATCCCCAATAAAGATCATTTTGACTTGACTTGACTTGACTTGACTTGACTTGACTTGACTTGACACAGAGAGACTGGACAACACACACGCTCCCATCCTAATGTACTCCCGTTCTGTGAATGAAGAATTTGTTTAAAAGACCCTCCACGTCACGTGTCACATTCCCTCTTATGCTTGGCAGATTTCTTAAGATTTCTTACCAGCAATAAAGAGGGGAAACACGTGGAAACCGAGATTTTGACGCGTGACGTGGTGGGTCTTTGACGTCCTCCGGCCGGGCACAGGCACATACGAGACATTTCTGAGTGATAAAGATAAGGATAGGAAGAAGAAGAGGGGAGGAATGTTTGTGGACCATGGCGATAGAGGCTAAGGGGATACCGAGGTGGAGTAAAATTCCTATATTATGTGTATATGTTACAGTACATTTACAACACCAGTAAATTTGCAAATTTCCTAGCATTTTCAGGAAATTTGCAAATTTTCTGTTTCACTCAGGGATTTTGCAAATTTCCTAAAAATGTTAGGAAATTTGCAAATTTCCTGAATTTTGCATGCATTTGTTTCTCAATTTTACTGAAGATTGCGAGTCAGTAAATTTGCAATTTTCTTCCAAATCAGGAAACTTGCAAATGTCCTGAAAATTGTAGGAAATTTGCAAAATCCCTGAGTGAAACAGTTAATGCATGCATTTGTTTCTCAAATTTACTCAATTTTTCTCAAATTTACTGAAGATTGGAACACACACACACACACACACACACACACACACACACACACACACACACACACACACACACACACACACATACACACATACACACACACATACACACACACACACACACACACACACACACACACAACACACACACACACACACACACACACACACACACACACACACACACACACACACACACACACACACACACACACACACACACACACACACACACACACACACACACACACACACACACACACACACACACACCACACACACACACACAACACACACACACACACACACACACACACACACACACACACACACCAATTCAGTACATTTTCTAATTTCTTGGCTTGCATACCAGATTGTCTCAAATGGTTATTTCAGTAAATTTGCAAATTTCCTGAAAATTGTAGGAGATTTGCAAAATCCCTGAGTGAAGCAGGAAATTTGCAAATTCCCTTAAAATTCTAGGAAATTTGCAAATTTTCTGGTTTTGTAAATTTACTGTAACATATACTAATTATCATTAAAATAATGATCATCGAGCACTTCCATAAGTAAATACGCCGCGAGCGGTGGAGGGTGGGAGATTACCATTGTGTTAAAAACAGATGGTTTTAATAGTAAAAAACAAATAAAATATATATACATAAGCTTAATATAAATAAGCCCATAATTATATGCATGGTGTAGAAATATGTACACTATATACACATTTTGTGTGTTTATTTCGATAAGATTATGAGTAAATGATACCACAAAACACTACCAACCCTCCATGCACTGTAGAAATGTGGCTTGAAAAGGCTTTATAGCTTAAAAT
>CM065704.1:24047219-24054719 GCA_017654935.2 Phymorhynchus buccinoides
GAAGGGGAAGAGGGGAGTCCAACCATCATCATCTTCGTCGTGGGGGTGGTGGTGGTAGTGGTCGTGGTCGTAGTCGGGGTGGAGGGAAGAGACGGAAAGCGCGGCAGTGGAGGTGTGAGCCCGTGAGCACGGAGCCTCTGGAGATCTGGTACTTCAACCAGCACCACGCCCTGGCTCACGCCTCCCTGCCGGGCATGCTCATCACCCAGTGCGGCTGCAGGAGAAGTTAGTGGACTCGTGCGTGCGTGCATAAGGGGTAGTGGGTGGATGCCTCGTGCCTCCATGCGGGAGAGCTGGACGACTCCGCCCCCTCCGCGAGTCTCTCCACGTGGGGATACCGGGGGGTGGGGGTGGGGGTCTTTCGTAAAAATAGTTCCCCCACCTTCTGGAAGTTCTGTGCTTGCAACTTCCTCTAATCTGCCACTCTCTTTGACTCTGCCTTTTCTCTTTGTTTTCTATCATCTACTATCTTTCTTGACTCATTGGCTCCATTCTCCTGCCTTTTTGTTAAAAAATAATCTTCCAAATACATTTTTTTCTCATTGGAGCTCTTCCGAAATCGGAATATGTCGGCTGTGCGCAGCGGGGGAAGAAGACCAGTGAAAACTGAAAACCGAACACGTACGTACCTTACCCATTATGGCCACATGGCCTGGGAACGCGGAAGAAGAAAGTCTGTGCATCGTTTTTCTCCACATCCTTCCTCTTGAGAAGGGACATGCACAAATACTGATGGTTATGTCGCAGAAGGCAGTATCATTCGTCTCGGTTGAAAGCCAGAAAGTGTTATCACGAGAAAAAAACCAAAGAATAGAAAATGCTGAGAGAACCTTTTGGATTGTACCTAAGAGTAACATGATAATAATGGTAGCATGGAAAGAGTAAAGTTGAAAGAAGGGGGTTGGAGATGACTTGAATGGTCCATCACAAAGCCAGTGGGGACTTTCTTGGAGTAAGTAGATCAAGCCCCTCATCAGACAAATTATATCCTCCGAAGTCGAGTTGAGATGATCCCTGGAGTCTTTAAGCCGCGGGGTAAGACAACAACAACAACAACAACAACAACAAATTCCTAGGATGTGAAAATTCTGGGTGGGAAAATGCGGGTGAGAAAAGTCCGGGTGCGAAAAACCGGGTGGGAAAAGTCCGGGTGAGAAAAGTCCGGACACCCTGAGCAAAGAGGGTCCCTGCTTTGACTCTCTATTGTGATGATCACAAACACATATAGGGCCGAAAGATAGAAAACGATGTTGTTATATATCATTTACTTAATCTTCTAACCTTGTTGAAGGATTGTGTAGAAGTTGTCTACAATAACGTGTTGTTTTCGCTGTTGTTGTGTACAGTGTTACATATTCGTCTTGATAGACAACTGTTTGAGCGTTGAATACAGTGATTAATAGTCATTATTCTCCAATGTGATATTTTGGCTGATAACTTCCCTAGATATTTAATTACGGATAATTTTACGTTGTTTGTGGTAGACCACAAAACTTCTTTTTTTTTAATGTACTTTAAATTATTTTAAAGGGACAGTCTGACGGATGAGCTTTTGCAAAAACACATCGAGATCACCAGAACGACAGCCTTTTCAAAGATCGGAACACTCACTTTGCTCTGGTTTCCTAGAAATCAAACCGTCAAAACGGCGATTCCTCCTTGGCGGAGTTGCCGGAGAGAGAACCTATTTTGGACGGGGTGGGTACCCTCAGAGTGGTTGAAGCTTTTTTTAAAATTTGTAGCGCAGTAAAAAAAAAGGAGCTATTTCCTTTGTTGTGAGTGAATCTCCTTTTGGTAAACTGTAAATACAAAGGCTTGTATTGTGGAAATTTCGTGATTTGGTCTAAGCGACTCATGCAGCCATTAGAAAAGAGAAGGCACATGCCTGAAATAATTTGACTTCCACACCTCCGTCAAGGAGTAATCGCCGATTTGACGGTTTGATTTCTAGGAAACCAGAGCAAAGTGAGTGTTGCGATCTCTGTAAAGGGTGTTTTCCTGGTGATCTCGACGCGTTTCTTGCAAAAACACTCACCCGTCAGGGTGCCCTTTAAGACTGACAAACCAAGATCCACCCCCCCCCCCCCATGTATGTGCGTGTGTGCTGAAAGTGAGTGAGAGAGAGAGAGAGAGAGCGTGTGTGTGTGTGTGTGTGTGTGTGTGTGTGTGCGTGTGCGTGTGCGTGTGCGTGCGTGTGCGTGTGCGTGCGTGTGCGTGCGTGTTGTTTTTGTCGTAAACAAGAGGGGAACAAACTGACGAGAACAGTCCATTACGTATGCTAGACCAAAGAAGAGTGTGCATAGGTCTATCTGCAGGATACTTACTACGCAAGCCCATGTTCTGTTTTGTTGTTGTGTTTTCCGTGTTTGCATTAAGAGCTGGGCTCCTAAATCCTATAGGACATTGGAAGAGCTTCTAAGTTAGCATCATTCTAAGTCTCATGCTATCTCAACGTGAATACAGGCCCAGGTACATTAATCATGAGTGAGTCTTACACAATTAATACGGGTAGTGACATGTACATTTGCATAAACAGCCATTACGATTGACTGTCTAATTGGCTACAATTGGCTGTTTATGCTAATTTGAACAAGAAACATCCGAAGGTGCTGATGGGACCCAGAGATGCACTGGCCCACCTGCCCTACCAACACAAGAGCAGGTCTTCACCAGCCTTGGAAGCCCGTGTTATGTTATTCAGGTGAAGGCATGCACGGGGCATTCCATTAAGCGCGCAGGGCACATGCCTGCTCTCGACTTGGTGACCATTTAGATACGACGCAAAGGAGTCCTTGTGAAAGTGTCCCATGGGTGTACCAGTGCATCTCCAGATAAAGCCAATATACATATTACTACCCGTACAATTGGCTGTTTATGCTAATTTACATATGACTACCCGTTCAATTGGTTGTAATTGGCTGTTTATGCTAATTTACATATTGCTACCCGTACAATTGGCTGTGTATGCTAATTTACATATTGCTACCCGTACAATTGGCTGCTTATGCTAATTTACATGTCACTACCCGTACAATTGGCTGTGCATGCTAATTTACATATTACTACCCGTACAATTGGCTGCTTATGCTAATTTACATGTCACTACACGTACAATTGACTGTTTATGCTAATTTACATATTACTACCCGTACAATTGGCTGTTTATGCCAATTTACATATTACTACCCGTACAATTGGCTGTTTATGCTAATTTACATATTACTACCCGTACAATTGGCTGCTTATGCTAATTTACATATTACTCCCCGTACAATTGGCTGTTTATGCTAATTTACATATTACTCCCCGTACAATTGGCTGCTTATGCTAATTTACATATTACTCCCCGTACAATTGGCTGTTTATGCTAATTTACATATTGCTCCCCGTACAATTGGCTGCTTATGCTAATTTACATGTCACTACCCGTACAATTGGCTGTGTATGCTAATTTACGTATTACTACCCGTACAATTGGCTGCTTATGCTAATTTACATGTCACTACCCGTATTAACTGTGAAAGACCCCTTCATGATTACCGTGTCTTCGTTTTTGTTATTTTTCTCCGGGATCCGGACACAGATATGATTTGCAACACTGTTTATTTGAGCCTGGGATGTGTGTTTTTGCCATGCTTGTTCGTTTCTCGCTTTTAGGCCGGGTTCACATTAGACGCGTAAAGTTCCGTACGGAAAACCCTAAATAAGTGGAAGAAAGAAGGATACAAATTTACGCACATAGGGGAAATTCGGACACGTGCGCAAATGTTTTCCCTTCTTTGTTTCACTTATTTATGGATTGCGCACAGGTTTCCGCACGGAATCTCCGCTTAGGTGTGTACACGGCCTTAGTGGTTTTTTAGTTCTAACTACGACACGCTTTCGTGGTTTTTATTAAGTACTCAGGTCTGCCTGTAGATTTGCTATATATGTTATTTGCATCTGCAATCTTGTGCTGTTGATTGCTAGTCATGTATTGTTGATTTAATTAAAACAAAAGAAAATACCATTTCTTGCTAGTTGTTTATTATTATAGAGTTGTTGTTTATGAATGCACACTTCCAAATTCCAAGCAAAAGAAAATACCATTTCTTGCTAGTTGTTTATTATTATAGAGTTGTTGTTTATGAATGCACACTTCCAAATTCCAAGTACTGTGTATTACTGCGCTGCAAAGCAACAATTGCTATATATTGTTTGCTATGTATTGTTCATTATCATTAATTTCTTGTTGGACTTAAAATAACAGGAAATACTTTCTTGTTCTTGTCAATTGGTGTTCATAAAATGCAAACGTTTTATTTTCAATTTCTGCACAGTAGCAACAATTGTTGACATCATAGACAAGCATGATTATCGTAACTGACCAAAGAAGAACGTGTAATGTATATGTGCAATTTCTGTATATTTGTGATTGTGATAAATTATTATTGTTCTTGCAGATTATCATGACGTAGACATTACTTTATGTCCGATTCGTCTATTCCTTTGTTTAGTTTTATATTCGAAATCCAGTTTGTTGTTTGCCGATTCCAATTTCTTGTTAAAGTTAAATGTTTATATTAATATAGGGGAAGACGGGGTAAAAAGCGCATGGGCGGGTAAGAAGCCCACCCCAATTATCTCATGATATGAAGAAAATTTCAGTCAAATTTGCCCTTGAGACGAATGCTAGACATATAAAAAAAAATTTCAGTCAAATTTGCCCATGAGACGAATGCTAGACATTAACGCTCGTCTCATGGGCAAAATGAGACTGAAATTTGCTTCATTTCATGAGATAATTGGGGTGGGCTTCTTACCCGCCCATGCGCTTTTTACCCCGTCTTCCCCTACAGACAATAAGATTATGCCGTTTAGAAAGATGTACAATGCGTCTGTTTTAAATTGACGCTAGGAAGAAGAAATAAGTAGTTATATCAAAGTATTTAAATGTTGTTCAAGTCCTTATCATCGTTTGCATGTTTTTATTGATTAGCAGGCTGATAAGATACACTGTTAGAATCTTTGGTTCATTTGAAATATTGTTCCATAAATGGTTTAGTGATGCATTACCAAAAATAGTTCAAATATTAGTGTCTGTGTTGTGGAATTAATTCTTAAACATCATACAAATACTGTTTCATTTCTCATTCTTTTCAACATACGGTCTACAAATGTGGTGTTGCAAACGCTAGATCACCAGCCGTGTGGCAGCATTTTTGACTCTAGTGACCTTGAACTTTGACCTTCATTTAATTTTTTTTTTTAAATCCTAGATATTCTACCTGCCTATTTGCATGCAACATAAGTTTTGATGATTTTAGGTCCCTCCGTTCAAACAGTATTGTGGAAATGTTGTCAGTTAGTCAGCCAGCCAGCCAGCCAGCCAGCCAGGGATAAAACCCAGACAGACAACAGTGTAAACATTAAAGTGACCTTTCCACAATTTTCTTTTTTTTTGGACAGAGTGAGTAGAAATCACAAATGCAAATTTTGGTCAGATGACGCTTCCAAACCCGGCGGTAAGGAATTGGCGACTGCACCATTTAATTACCCCTCTCTCTCTCTCTCTCTCTCTCTCTCTCTCTCTCTCTCTCCCTATGTGCTTGCGTGCGCGCATGCGTGTGCGTGCACTCGCTCGCGCGTGTTTGCGTGTGAGTATGTGTGCGTGTGCGTGTGTGTGTACATGCGCGTGCGTGCGTGCGTGTGCCTGTGAGCGTGCGTGCGCGCGCGTGTATGTGCGCGTGCGTGCGTGTGTTCCATGCACCTATCCATCTTAATCGAAAGAAACAATATTCACATGAGGTGATGTTGTGGCGATTCTCTTCATCCCACTGCAATCTAGTTCTGTGCGTGTGCGTTTGCATTCGGCTTTCAATGTTGTTCGCTGTAACACATTCCAGAGTAACACAGGTATGGTCCCAAAAGCATCAACCCTCGTGGGGATACCGGGGGGTGTCTTTCAGTGCAAATAGTTCGGGAAGGAGGTCTGTGCTAGCAACTTCCTCTAATCTATCACTCTTCTTTGACTCTGCCTTTTCCTCTTTTTACTATCTTTTTTTTCTGACTTACTAGTTCATTCTCCTGCTTTTGTCTTCTCCATAAAATCTTCCAAATTATTATTTTTAATTTGAGCTCCTCCAAAATCGGAATGTGTCGGCTGTATGCAGCGGGGAGACCAGTGGAAACTGAAAACCGGACACACACGTACTCAACCCGTTATGACCATAATGGTCTGGGAGCGCAGAAACAGAAGAAAAGCTTTAACCCTTTCACCGCCAAAGTCGCATTTTAGCACCACAGTGAGTTAACACCTATGTCACCAAAAGGCATCAAATTGGGGTCTATTATCCAAAGACCCTATTGTCTTAGTTTTTAGGAAGTAAGGATAGACCTTATTTTATATATGTCACAGAAGAATCCCCAATACTGCAGATGGATTTTGTTCTCTACCCAGGTAAATTTAATGGGAATTTTTGGCTGAAATATGGCTGGCGGTGAAAGGGTTAAACTATTGTCAGCTGAGAACAAAAATTCCCCAAAAACGACGACTCGGGCGAGCATAACGCTTCAAAATTGTATATGCAATACGTGTCATCCGCTTGTATTTAGATAAGAACGTAACTAGGCTAGACTTCTTCAAATAAAGATGAAACACAAAGGAACTAAAAGCAAACCCGTTGCTGCATCCATATATAAGGACATCAAAGATGTACACAACTTAAATGTATGTCATCTATATTTTTACGTCACGTTTTATCAGTTTGTGGCAGCTGGCCACCCTTAATGTTTCTAAAAAAAAAAAAAAAAAAAAAAAAATGTTTGCAAGTCGCTGACTCGCATCCTGCGGTTTCAAGCTTCGACGCCATTGTTGCATTGTTGCTATGGTATTTGACCGAAGTAATGGAGGTAAGCAACTGTAATTTTCACGAAGTGCTCTCCCCTAGTTTTTTTTTCTCTCTCTCAGAAAATCGTCTATCGTGTCTGCCCCTGTTCCTGTTCAGTGTGGGTCTGGAAGCCGCGATGCGAATGGCCTCCGTCCTTTGCTCCCCGATTACAATCACTGAATTTCTGGTCTAAAGCCTAAACACTTTATTTAAAGAAAGACTATGAAATAATAAAAAAAATATATAAAGAATTATAAATAATAACATAATTTTAACTTTATTTAAAGAAATTTAAATAAAAAGCTTCTTTAAAGAAAGACTTAAAACTTTTTGTCCCCTCCCCCCCCCCTTTTCTTCCCCAACTGAATATAAAGTAATGTCCCATATGGCTTCGGCCGGGAGGACGTTAAACTAAGCTTTCGTTCGTATAAAGCCTGCCGATCCATTAAAAGGTTTAATGGATTCTGCTGACAAAAAACAACAACAACAACAACCCTTTTTCTTTCATCACCACTCTTGCCACTTTGGCACCACACTGATTTAACACCCATGTCACTGAAAGGCATCAAATGGGGGTCTGGTATCCAGTGACCTTATGTTCTTACTTTTGGGAGGTAAGGATAGGTCCTAT
>CM065704.1:24059719-24062219 GCA_017654935.2 Phymorhynchus buccinoides
GTCACAGCTAGAGATAGATATAGAAAGATTATCAATAATCATAAATCAAACAAAAGAGCGTAGCACTTAATGATCAAAAGAGAGAGAGAGATAGAAAAAACCAGACTACAAATCCATGATTTTACGTTGCCGTCGAATACGTCGATACCTTAGAGTGAAAACGTATTATTTTCAGATGGTCCACTGACTTATTGCAGAACTTAGGATAAAGGTGGCAGAGTGGTTAAGGCGTTCGCCTGCCAACCGTAATGCGTGACTGCAACGTGAGTGACCCGGGTTCGAATCCCGGCGCGACCTCGCCCTTTCTTTCTAGTTCGACAGGAAAATCGAACTGAACGTCGAGTCCTTCGGATGGGGACTTAAAAGCTAGTCTGACCCGTGCGCTTTATGCACGGGTAAACATCCCACGACAGTTGAAAGTCGGTAAGAGCAGGGAGAAATCCCGCTGCCTGGTATGGCCAAATTGATAGCTAGGTTTCCCAAGTCTGCCCCCAAATATTTGTTTTTAAAAATTGGGTAGGCGTTGCGCTTGTGGCGACGCGCACTCCGGGGGAGAGCAGCCCGAATTTTACGGAGATAAATCTCTGTGACTTGAATATACTAAATACCAATACCAAATACCAAATACTTATTGCAAAAATTAACATCTAGTATTAAATAAGACTGAAAGAAATATAAAATGGGGACTATAGTTTGAAAATAAATCAGTCTTTAAAAAACAAAATATGAATTATTACTTTTTGCAATATGTTCCATAATAAGTCACTGCGATGGCTTGGAGTCAAAACGGACTATCTTTAGAAAGTCCATTGACATATTGAACTTAGTACGAAAACTAATAACTTGTATTAAAAAAAAAGACTGCAGAAATATAAAAAGCATAATCCCCCTTTATGTATTTGGTTTAAACAAATCTTTATTCACTCACTCGGAAACGATCAAACAGAAAGACAATTAGAGCAACAACAAGCTCGAAGCTTATATACCGTGCTCCTTAAATTAACGTCATAATTGCACAATTGATTGAACAGATGGAGACTGCGTTTAAACCAATATAAACTGTGAATACAAACAAGAGTTTTAAGTGTGAACAAAACAAAAGTAATAATAATAATAATAATAATAATAATAATAATAATAATAATAATAATAATAATAATAAATCAATGTTTACAAATTTGTAAATTTGGGAGAGACCAAGGGAAAACAAAACAATAATAACAATAATAATAAAACAATAATTTATCCTTTTTATCCTTTTATCCTTTTTGTATTTCTGCAGTCATTGTTTGATACAAGTTATTAGTTTTTGTAATAAGTCCAATAATACGTCAATGGACTATCTAACGATAGTCCGTTTTGACTCCAAGCCATCGTAATACATTTTATTATTAGTCTGGTCTGGACCATCCGAAGATGTTTCTGTTTTGACTCTAACTTCAAGGCATCGACGTAACTAGGGTAAGACGGGGCAAAAAGCACATTGGGCGGGTAAGAAGCCCATGCCAATTATCTCATGAAAGGAAGCAAATTTCAGTCCAATTTTGCCATTGAGACGAGTGTTAATGTTTAGCGTTCGTCTCATGGGCAACATTGGACTGACATTTGCTTCATTTCATGAGATAATTGGCATGGGCTTCTTACCCGCCTATGGGCTTTTTACCCCGTCTTCCCCCTGTGCTTCCTACGTTCTTCGTTTCTCAGTCGCAGGCGTTCTGGCATTCCTGCAGACTGGCGAACCTGTTCTCATTGCCCGCGCACCCTCCATAGACGAACCCCTCACAGGCTTCCGACTCCGAGCTGTAGAAGAACATGGGGAAGTACCCTCGGCAAGTACCGGGATCGGCCGGCAGCTGGCACACGCTCTCGTCGGTTTCGTCGTCAGCGTCGTCGTCGTCGTCGTCGTCGCAGAAATGCTGGCATTCTTCCTTGGAAGCAAACCGGTTGAGGTTCCCGCGACAGCCTCCGAAGATGAACTGCTCGCAACTGTCCGTCTCCGCGTTGTGGAAATAGCTGGGGAAGTAGCCTCGGCAAGGCCCGCTGTCTGCAGGGAGTTGGCACCGATCCTTAGAATCAATCAAAACCAACGAAATTATTTTTGTTCATAACGGAATCGGTTAATTGTATTTTTCCGTTTTTGCATTTCTTACCATACATAAAGCTGTATTTTAGGAACATTTTTAGCTGATAACCTTTTTGGAATACTAACCCTATCCCTAACCCTATCCCTAAACCTAGCCCTACCCCCCACTATGTACTGCAGTACACCGCGATTTGTCACAGTTGTGGTTCGTTGCGTTTTTCCGTCTTATAGGGTGGGGGGTAGGGTTAGTGTTGGGGCTAGGGTTAGGGTTAGGGTTAGTATTCCAAAAAGATAATTTGGTGAAAATGTTCCTAAAATACAGCTTTATGTATGGTAAGAAAGGCAATAACGGAAAAATACAATTAACCGAGAAATGTAGGGGGGGGGGGGGGGGGGGGGGGGGGGGGGGGGACATCT
>CM065704.1:24067219-24074719 GCA_017654935.2 Phymorhynchus buccinoides
TAAATATATGTCATATTGTAAATAAAATGACTGATGTTTGCAGATTCATACATAACAGCAATAAGTCTTTTCATATATTTGGATTTTCAGAATCATGGATAAATGAATATATAACTGATAATATAATATCTGTAAAGGGATATCATTTAATCAGAAAAAATTACAAAAATTAATTTGAAACAGGTTTAGTTATTTATGTTCACAATTCTATTTCATTCAAAATTCGCGAAGATCTCTGCTTTTCAAATATCGAAATTATATGGCTAGAAGTTGAATCTTCACGTAAATATTCGGAAACACTTCTTGTAGGGTTTATATACAGACATCCTAAAAGTAATTCAAACTGGTATGATAATTTTATTGACATGATGGACAAGATTTGGCTATTAAACAAAGAAATGTTATTATTAGGGGATTTGAATATAGACATTCTTCAACCTTGCTCCAAATGGTCAAATATTATTAATTCTTTTAATCTTCATCAGTGCGTACATTTACCAACGCGAGTCACTGCTTCATCTTCTACCTTAATAGATCACATCTATTCATCAAACACCTCATCACTTGTAGAAATTTGTGTGCCACAAATTAGTATCAGTGATCATAATGCCATCTGTACTGTTTGGAACAAACATGGATTCAAATTGCCTAAAACAAATCATTCAGTCATAACATTTCGTTCATTTAAACACTTTGATATTCAGTCGTATTATACTGATCTATCTGCTGTGCCGTTTTCAAGCATTTACAGTTTTACGGACCCAGACGAAGCACTTGCGTTTTGGACTACAGCATTTTTACGTGTTGTAAATAAACACAATTCCTTTAATTCAGAAACGTGTGAAATCAGATGTTTTACCTGTCTGGCTTAATTCTGAGATTTTAGCTGAAATGTTAAAACGCGATATCTTAAGAGTTTCTGGCCCATATAAAGACTTTAAGAAACAACGCAACTTAGTTCAATATATAATCAGAAAAGCTAGGCGAGACTCATTCCGCAAGATGGTGCGAGACAAAAGCAATGGGTCATCTATATGGAAAGCTATTCATCAACTAACTAAGCCATGCACATCGAATAAAAAATGTACCGTCCCTGTTGATGTACTAAATGACCATTTTACAAATATTGGAGAAAAACTTTGCACAAAGGACAAAAACGATTGTTCGTCTGATTTGACTATTTTAAAACAATTTTGTAAAAATAAAATCAATGACAAAAACTTTTCTATTCCGCTCATGTCTATTCATGAAGTATCCGTGTATTTGTCGTCCTTAAATAATAAAAACTCATGTGGTTTTGATGGAATCAGTCCAAAAATACTTAAATTGTCTGCAACGTATATAGTAGACTCCTTAACATACTTTTTCAACCTTTGTCTCTCTCAGAATTATTTTCCAAAATCATTCAAGCACGCCAAAGTTATTCCTCTGCTTAAAAAGGGGGATATTAATGATTGTAACAACTATAGACCTATTTCCCTACTGTCGTCATTATCCAAACCACTAGAACGCCATATTCATTGTCATTTCTCGTCTTTCATTGAGAAGTACGATCTTTTACATGTTCATCAATCAGGTTTTCGAAAACTACATTCTTGTGAAACGGCCTTATGTCGGATCACAGATTCTTGGCTAAGAGAAATTAATAATAAAAAAGCAGTTGGGGTAATTTTCATTGATTTAACTAAAGCATTTGATTTGATCAATCATAATATTCTTTTAGAGAAACTGAAGGTTTATGGTATTGATAATAATGCAGAATGTTTCTTTAGATCTTACTTGTCCAACCGCTCCCAGTCTGTCTTTTTAGATGGAAGCATTTCTTCCAAAAGATTCATAACCAGAGGAGTTCCACAAGGTTCAAATCTGGGACCACTATTATTTTCTCTCTACATTAATGATCTCCCATTATCCATTAAAAATGCTGTATGTGATTTATTCGCTGACGATACATCTTTACAAAGCGCTAATTACGATATTGAAAACATAAATTATAACCTAAATAACAGTATGAAATCATTAGAGACATGGTGTGATTCTAACGATATGCTTGTTCATCCTGAAAAAAACTGAATGTATGTTGTTATGCCCTCGTCAAAAACGAAAATGCATGAAAGACATCAAATTAATGATTAAATATCAAGGAAACAACATTAAGCAAGTAACACAGCATAAATTATTAGGCATTAATATTGATGAAAATCTTCTGTGGCATGATCATATTCATTACCTTATCAAACAAATATCATCTAGTGTTTTTCAATTATCACAGATAAAGCATTTTTTAGACGAGCACTCCAGAAAACTTTTTTATTCTGCCTTTATACAATCACGTCTAGATTATTGCTCAGTTACTTGGGGAAAGTGTGCTCCTTCTGTCCTAAAACCATTATATTCCTTACAGAAACGTGCCGTTAAAATGATTCCCAGCAATAAAAGGTCTGGCTGTTTAATGCATGATCTCTTTAAAAATGTTAATATACTACCTCTCCAATCTAGACTTACATATAACACTTTAATTCTTACACATAAAATTGTTCATGGACCATGCCCACAATATCTGAAATCATTAATTCGATTCCATGAGTATCACGCATCACATAGATTAATCATTCCTAAGCCTAACCTAGATTTGTTCAAAACAAGTTTTTCTTTTAACGCCTGTAAGGAATGGAACACACTCCCTCCACGTCTCCGCCTGAAGACTTCATTATCGTCATTCAAAAGTGAAATTAAGGCGTTAATTTTTGATACATATGACTAAGTTTAAATGACCTACTCGCAGCTGCATTTTCAAAAATGAAATGCGTGATTATGGATGCATGCGTGCGTATGTACGTGCGTGCGTACAGGATGTGCGTGCAGACGTGTGCGAGTGTGTCTGCATGTGTATATATAGGGTACGCGCGCGCGTGTGTGTGTATGCGTGTCTGTGTGCATGTGTGTATCGAGAGAGAGAGAGAGAGAGAGAGAGAGAGAGAGAGAGAGAGAGAGAGAGAGAGAGAGAGAGAGAGAGATGGAGAGAGAGAGAGAGAGAGATAGAGAGAGAGAGAGAGAGAGAGATAGAGAGAGATGAGAGAGAGAGAGAGAGAGAGAGAGAGAGAGAGAGAGAGAGAGAGAGAGAGAGAGAGAGAGAGAGAGAGAGAGAGAGAGAGAGAGAGATTGTTTGGCTATTTGCATGAATTGTTATTAGTATTTTGTTTGTTGTTGTTTTTGTTGTTTTGTTGTTGCTCGTTACGTTTTATTTCTAGTATTTAAATGGGCGGATTTGTAAAAAAGGCCTTCAATGTGCCTAAATCTTTTACCCATTAAAAAGTTCAATCAATCAATCAATCAATCTTCTTCTTCTTCTTCTTCTTCTTCTTCTTCTTCTTCTTCTTCTTCTTCTGTGTCCCCAGGCCATATGGCCATAATGGGAGAGGTACGTATATGTGTCCGGTTTTCAGTTTTCACGGGTCTCCCTGCTGCATTCAGCGGACGCATTCCGAATTCGGAGGAGCTCAAAGGAGAATGTTATTTGGAAGATTTTTGTTGTAATGAAAAGATTGGAGGAAAAAATTACATATACAGACAGAAAGCAAAAGGAAAAGGCGGAGTCAAAAAGAGAGTGACAGATTAGAGAAAGTTATAAGCACAACATTTCCAGAAGGTGGGGAACTACTTGTACGAAAGACCTCCCGGTATCCCCACGGGGGGAGACTCGTGGAGGGGGCGGGGGCGTCCAGCCCCCCGTATGGAGGCATGAGGCATCCACCCACTGCCCCATTAGTAACCTGATTATTTTTTTTAGTGGCTGAATACTATAATTGTTATTTTGTGAGTACAGTACACCCCGCTTATAGTAAAGTGCAGGGGAGCAAGGCTTTTCCTTTACTATAACAGGTTTTTCTTATAAACGATGTTCGGATATAGTAAAGTTTTGATGGTATTTTTTATCTTATCCGATGACGTTTTTCAAAGTCAAAGCTAACGTAAAATACTAAATATAAACCCATCATCAAATCAAAATACAGCAAAACTCGGTTATAAGAAAATCAAAGGGAGATGATGTTTTGTTTATCCAAGTTTTCTTATATCCGAAACTCAGATATAAGAAAACATTTTGAAGTTTTTTCCCTTGTCTCTCTACCACCAACACAAAAGTACTCATATTTTGTTCTTCTGCTCAACATTTATTTTGCACAGAATACTGAAGGAAAGTATGGAATAAAGGAACAAAAACAACTCAATTAGTCTTGTAATCAAGTGCCTGTACTGTTTAGAATGTCTGTGACACAACTGGTTTGATGTAAACTTTCCCTTTTTGGAACGACTTCAATTTTCTCGGAACATCCTTTCAGTTCAGGTCCAACTCACTTTTAAAGACACACTGACCCAACACGATTATATCCCTTGGTTTTTTTCTGGGTAGCTGTGACCCACATACAAATTCCTCCAACTTCAAATTGAGGCTGCTCTTTAAAATGTTTCGTTTTCAATTTGGGGGCATTTGTATGGGAGTCAAATCTGGTCAAAACAAGATTTTGTACCAGCTATAAGAAGGAAAACAGGTGGAACCCATGATTTTGACTCGTGATCTGGTGGGTCTTTAAGAAAATGTTGTCAATGGTAATTCGCTTATAAGTAAATAGAACTCGCTTATAAGAAAATGAACTGCAAACCAACTCTCTTGTATGACATAATTTTCTTATATCCAAGTTTCAATTGCGGATGGGAGAAAAAAATTGCTTGCTTAAAACCGAGTTTTCTTATAAGCGTTTCTTATATCCCAGTTTTGATCATAGATAAGGAAGAAGAAGTTCGGCAGGGAAGTTTTTTTTGCTTCATTTGCTTCATTGTAAGCGAGTTTTCTTATAAGCGAGTTTCTTATAAGCGGATTCGGCTGTATATATATTTTTTTTCGGATTCATTTTTTTCCACTAAGTAATGAGGGGAAAGAAACATGTTTTGGAGTGCCTTTCAATTTCGTTGAAGGTGGGTAGAGGGAGTAGTGAGACTGTGACATATACATTGATGACGTATTTACAAAGGTCAGGAAGAGGACAATTTTTTTTTAATTGTAATGAAGAGGAACCACAAATGACTTTACTATAGGAGTTTTTAAAATTTTAATTATAACCCAGTTGTTATTATGGGTGGGTGGGGGGAGTGGTGAGACTGTGACGCATACATTGGTGACGTATTTACAAAGGTCACGAAGAGGACTCTTATTTTTTTATTGTAACCGAGGAGCCAGTCCTGTGGGGAACCAAAAGTAACTTTACTATAGCAGTTTTTTTAAATTATAACCGAGTTGCTACTATCCGAGGTCTATTTAGTAATAAAACAGTAGACCTTTGGCCGGGAACCAGTGCTTTCCTTTACTGTAACCGAAATTTCTTATAACCGAGTTTACTATAAACGGGGAGTACTGTATCTAGACTTCTGTTCTTTTTTATTATCTGGACACATCTTCAAACTGTGCATAGTTAATCTCTATATCAAGAAGTAAAAAGAAGTATATAAAGAAGTAGGTCACCACCATGAAAGAAGAAGAAGAAGAAGAAGAAGAAGAAGAAAGAAGAAGAAGAAGAAGAAGAAGAAGAAGAAGAAGAAAGCTTGTTGAAGTTTAATTTAAAACAGTTGAGAAAAAAGGTTCAATCCTATGTTGATTTAAACGTTTTGAAACATCAATTCTGAAAATAGTTGGTCAGTTTTCAACACGTTATAATTAACATGAAAATGGAAGAAGAAGAAGAAGAAGAAGAAGAAGAAGAAGAAGAAGAAGAAGAAGAAGAAGAAGAAAGCTTGTTGAAGTTTAATTTAAAACAGTTGAGTAAAAGGTTCAATCCTATGTTGATTAACACGTTTTCAAACATCAATTCTGAAAATAGTTGGTCAGTTTTCAACACGTTATAGTTTAACATGAAAATGAAAGAAGAAGAAGAAGAAAAGAAGAAGAAGAAGAAGAAGAAGAAGAAGAAGAAGAAGAAGAAGAAGAAGAAAGCTTGTTGAAGTTTAATTTAAAACAATTTTGTGGAAAGGTTCGATCCTATGTTAATTTAAACTTTTTCAAACATCAATTCTGAAAAATAGTTGGTCAGTTTTCAACGCGTTTACATTAAAATGGAAACAAACGTGTGTATTCATGTCTACGCCCGACCTTGACCATGAAGAGACGTGTAGACGTACTAAAACGTGGTAAGACTGTCTGGAAACTTAAAGGGGCACCCTGACGGATGAGGTTTTGCAAGAAACATGTCCAGATCAGCAGGAAAACACCCTTTACAGAGATCGCAACACTCACTTTGCTCTGGTTTCCCAGAAATCAAGCCGTCAAAAAGGCGATTCCTCCTTGGCGGAGGTGCTGGAAGTCAAATTATTTCACCCAAAGAGAAGGCGCGTGCCGTCTCGTTTTGAATGGCCGCCTGTGTTTAGACCAAATGTTTTGCACGAACTTTTCGTAATACAAGCCTTTTGATTTTTTGATTTTATAATTTTATACAGTTTATCTAATGGAGTTTCGCTCACAACAAAGGAAATAGCTACCTTTTTGTTGTTGATTGCACTAGGTAAAAAAAACCCCGCTTCAACCACAATGAGTGACCTCCACCCACCCATCCAAAATGGCTACTCTCTCCGGCATCTCCGCCAAGGAAAAATCGCCGTTTTGACGGTTTAATTTCTAAGAAACCAGAGCAAACTGAGTGTTCCGATCCCTGAAAAGGCTGTCTTTCTGGTGATCTCGACGTGTTTCTTGCAAAAACTCATCCGTCCGAGTCCACCTTTAAGAAACGAATCTGAGTGATTATATTCAGGCTACTTAGGCTTACTAGAAGAAAACAAGTTGAACAGAGCAATGGAACTAAGAATAGTAGTACTTACACTTAATATTATTACTTTACAAGACCACGTTTCGGACTGTCAAACATTATTCTACTTTAATAATACTTTAATTTTCTACTTTCTGTCAGAACAATATATTAACCCTTTCGCTGCCAACGTCGCATTTTTTTTGCACCACAATGATTTAAACACCCATGTCACTAAAAGGCATCAAACCAGGGTCTGTTATTCAAATACCCTATTTTCTTAATTTTGGGAGGTAAGAATAGGCTTTTCTTTGTGCATGACACAGAACAGTCCCCAAACATTGAAGATGATTATTTCTCTATTAGGTAATGGGTGGGGTTTTTTGGCTGAGAAATAAATGGCTGGCGGCGAAAGTTCATCAAGCCTCACGTTAAATTAAGTAAGCCTCCCAAATGTTGCTTTTAGTTTTACCATCACCCTACCATATTTGTCTGCTTCTGACGGCTAATTTCATCTCAACATTTTGCAATGAATCTTCATATCAATCCACAAGCTTCACCTTACCAGACAAGTTTTACCAAGCGCTGCCTAAAATGTTCTAGAAGCTGATGATGGCAAGCTTAGGCTGTAGGTTCTATTCCGCCGTATGGTTAGACATTCTGACGGCTCGCTTTATATACGTTCACCGTGCATACATCTTCTTCATGC
>CM065704.1:24082219-24084719 GCA_017654935.2 Phymorhynchus buccinoides
GGTTTTTAGCTAAAAATGTTCCTACAATACAGCTTTATGTATGGTAAAAAAGGCAATAAACGGAAAAATACAATTAACCGAGAAATGTAGGGGGGGGTGGCACATCTTGCGCGTCGCATCCAGAGGTGCGCCACCCAATTTATTTTTTGGGCATGCAATTTTTGTGTGACTGATAAGAAAGGGGGGTGGTGGTGGGAAATTTTGACCAAATGACAACTTTTTCGTTGCCACTGGGATTAAAGTGTGCTAAGTGCATGGGCACACGGGACTTCGGTTTATCGTCTCATCCGAAAGACTCCACGTTCAGACCGTAAGGCCTAGTGTAAAATGAGAGGACAAATCCCCTGTACCCAGGTTCGAACTCAGGTTGAACTTGACCCAAGGCGAACGCGTTACCTCTGTGCCACTCTACACCTATGTATGGGGAAAACGGGGCAAAAAGCCCATGGGCGGGTAAGAAGCCCATGCCAATTATCTCATGAAATGAAGCAAATTTCAGTCAAATTTGCCCATGAGACGAGCATGGCGGGTAAGAAGCCCATGCCAATTATCTCATGAAATGAAGCATTCGTCTCATGGGCAAATTTGACTGAAATTTGCTTCATTTCATGAGATTCGTCTCATGGGCAAATTTGACTGAAATTTGCTTCATTTCATGAGATTCGTCTCATGGGCAAATTTGACTGAAATTTCCTTCATTTCATGAGATAATTGGCATGGGCTTCTTACCCGCCCATGGGCTTTTTACCTCGTCTTACCCTACACCTGTACACCTACATGCCTATGTTCGTCAGTTTATGCTCCCAATGCGATTCGATTGTGACATTTGTCAGGCATGATTCTCGCGAAATGTGACCGTCTAAATGAATCTGATGAAATCCCACTAATTATGTTCACTATTATTTGAAAACACAAAGACGAAATATTTTTTATATTTTTGTATCAGGCATTTTTGTTTGTGGCACAAACCACAAACCTATAACTCACTTTGTCGGTCTGTCCAAAATTGTCGCACATATTGTAAAAGAGAAAAAAATACTTGGGCATAAAGTAACATTTCAGTTGTCATATCTACAGTCCTAGAGAGAGAGAGAGAGAGAGAGAGAGAGAGAGAGAGAGAGAGAGAGAGAGAGAGAGAGAGAGAGAGAGAGAGAGAGAGAGAAAATGGAGTTTTACGTCCTCTTGGTCTGAATCAGACACATATGGGACATTTGTAAATACAAATATGGTGGGAACAATACTGGAGGCAATGCCCGGAGGCAGTACGAAACCAGTAAAGTCCCGATTTTTAAAAAATTAATACAGATAGCTGTAGCGGTGACCACGCCTCGGTTAAACCTCATCGGCTACGGCACCGCCACAAGTAATCATGTACTTTTTAAGTATCTTTTTAAGTATCTTTTTAAATATCTTATCTATTTTAAATATCTACAGTCCTTAGGTATGGAAAGAATTGTATACTGACCAGAGCACATAAATCTTCATTTTAAAGCGTACAAAATAATAAACATACGTAATACAGACACTGCAACAGACACGACGAGTATGCGGTGCTTCTTTCGATGAGTATAAGTAGGATACATAGTTTTAAATGTTTTCCAAAAGATATAAAAAGTTACGAAATGGTGCAGAGATAACATTCTGTTTTACAGATTAAAATTATTGTAAAGCCAAGGGCGGCGACTCAGTGTATGCAATGATTGGAGTGGTAAAAATAGACCGCTGCCACAAACGACTGCGAATCCGCGCTTGTTTATCTATATATATTTGATTCGTGGATTCATTTTTGGGGTCTACTTGAGCATAGTGAGCGAACATATTACAATTAGTTTTAGACGGAAGTATTTCACGCGAATCATGCACGACTCCCAGACATCGTCACGATCGGATCGCATCGGGATCGAATCGTACGCAGTGTCTCTGCTCCTTTCAGCCCAGGGGTGACCCACACACGCGCGCGCGTAAAAGCGTACGGGGGATGCGATCCGACTGGGCCACACGCGTGAGTGAGTCACGATTCACGCGAACTACTCCCGTTTTAATCAAATAAAATTCTGCTATTTTGTCGCTCACTCACTATATATTATACTCCAGTAGACCCAATACTCGAATTTCACGCAAATCGTGACTCACATCGTCACACTCGCATCGCATTTGGGATCGAATCGTATGCAGTGTGTTTGCCCCTTAAAGACCCACCAGATCACGTGTCAAAATCACGGGTTTCACCGTGTTTTCCCTCTTATAGCTGGAAAGAAATCTTGTTTTGACCAAGTCTGACTCCCATATAAATGCCCCCCAAATTCAAACCGAAACATCATTTTAAAGAGCAGCCTCAATTTGTAAGTTGGGGACATCTGTATGTGGGTCACAGCTACCCAGAAGAAACACCCAAGGGACTTAATCGTGGTGCGTCAGTGTATCTTTAATACACGATTATTTTCCATGAATACTACGACTAAACATCATTTTAAAGAGCAGCCTCAATTTTTAAGTTGGG
>CM065704.1:24102219-24107219 GCA_017654935.2 Phymorhynchus buccinoides
GAAATACAGCAAAACAAACAGAGGTAAAGAAAGAAAGTAAGAGCGAGCAAGAGAAAGAGAATAACAAAACCCACATGTGTACAGTGTGAAAGAGAGAAAGAAAACGAAAACGAAACGAAACCCAAATTTGTAACCAGGGAACATGAGATAAGCAAGTTACATGCTTTTTTTTTCACCCAGCCCTGGGGAAAAAATAAAGTAAATCGAACAAGTAAGCTAAATAATATATGTACATGCAGAAATGAGAAGAAAAGGGAGGGAGGATGGGGGAAGTGGCATAGAGGGGGATAAGGATGGGGACATTTGGGAATTTAAAGTACAGGCAAAAAACACAACAAAAATGTCACATCATGCAATCATAAAATCAGCAAACGATAACAGAGAGAGAGAGGGGGGGTGAGAGAGAGAGAGAGAGAGAGAGAGAGAGAGAGAGAGAGAGAGAGAGAGAGAGAGAGAGAGAGAGAGAGAGAGAGAGAGAGAGAGAGAGAGGGGGTGAGAGAGAAAGAGAGAGGGGAGAGAGAGAGAGAGAGAGAGAGAGAGAGAGAGAGAGAGAGAGAGAGAGAGAGAGAGAGAGAGAGAGAGAGAGAGAGAGAGAGAGAGAGAGAGGGAGAGGGGAGAGAGAGAGAGAGAGAGAGAGAGAGAGGGGGGGGGAGAGAGAGAGAGAGAGAGAGAGAGAGAGAGAGAGAGAGAGAAAGAGCGGAGAGAGAGAGAGAGAGAAAGAGAGAGAGGGAGAGAGAGAGAGAGAGAGTGAGAGAGAGAGAGAGAAAGAGAGAGTGAGAGAGAGAGAGGCAGAGAGAGAGAGTGAGAGAGAGAGGGATGCACAGGAAGAGGCAAAAAGAGAAAGGGAGAGACGGGGGGACAAGCATACAGTCATAGACAGACAAGCAAACATTACAAACACAATTGTCAGACAGACAAAAAGACAGACACAATTGATAATAAGACAGATAAAGTAACAGACAGAGAAAATAACAAGAGAAAGGAACCTATTATAGACTTGCCTTCCACGTTTCAATGAAGTCATACACTTCCAATTCAGCATGGCCGTTTTCATCAGCAGGGAATAAGGTACCGTCCCCACGATTCTGCCAGACAGCATTCAAACCATTAGGCCCTACATATACTGGGTCATGATTAACCCTTTCACCGCCAAAGTCACACCTATGTCACTAAAAGGCATCAAATTGGGGTCTATTATCTATTGTCTTAGTTTTGGGAAGTAAGGATGGACCGTATATGTCACATAAGAATCCGCAATGCTGTAGATGGATTCTGTTCTCTTCTCAGGTAAATGTCATGGAAATGTTTGGTTGAAATATGGTTGGCGATGAGAGGGTTAAAAAAGTCTTTTTCGTCAACAGAAACGCTCCAAAATAGTGGGGGACGCTCTTGCCAAAATGTGATGGTTTTGGAACTTGCTGGACGAAAAGGTGGTGGTTCAACACAACCCACTGAGACAATCTAGGGTCGACCCCCAGCGAATTTGTGGCCATTATTAGGGACACGCGACCCTACGATTATTTATATAGTAATTGTAGTGCATTTCACTCAGTACAAAAACCATGGCAATAAGACTGATAACAATATTATGATCTCTATTTACTGACCTATTTTTCTATTTATTTATTTCTTCACTACTGCTATTTAGTACATCAATGCGAATACGTATGTTTTACTTTGTCTTCATGTCATGTAATTTGTATAATGACAAACAATTGTTCGATACAAAAAAGAAAGAAAAAAGACTTATAGCAATTGTGATCACTTGTAAATTATGTTCTTATCAAGAAACACAACACACTTTCTGTGGGGATAGCTGGGATGGATTTTAAAATAGTTCTCTAACCTTCTGGAAGTTATTTGGCTGGCAAAGCCCTGTATAGCTTTTTAAAAAAATTCTGTCTTTCTTTTTCTTACTGTCACCTAATATGTTCTGCCTTTTAACTGTTTAACCCTTTCACCGCCAGCCATATTTCAGCCAAAAATTGACCTGGGTAGAGAACAAAATCCATCTGCAGTATTGGGGATTCTTCTGGGACATATCTAAAATAAGGTCTATCCTTACTTCCCAAAACTAAGACAATGGGGTCTTTGGATAATAGACCCCAATTTGACGCCTTTTAGTGACATAGGTGTTAAATCACTGTGGTGCTAAAATGCGACTTTGGCGGTGAAAGGGTTATAGCACGTCCCAACTATCCCCACGGAAGGTACGTTGTGATTCTTAGATACAAAAAAAATAAAAAACAAATTGTGAGGGGTCACAATTGTTACAATTCTATTGACATGTTCTCCACCGAATGAGGCGCTCTATGATTTATGCATGAATAATAATAGGGTCACGTGAGCCTGATAATGGCCAGATGATTTGTTAGGACCGACCCTGGATTTTATCAGTGGGCTGTACGGAATCACCACAGAAAGTTTAATACTTTTGTCCTGTAGGTTCCATCACAATGACGAACAGTCCTAACTAAAACCATTGAATTTTTTTTTTTTTTACGAAAAGAAATCATTTGGCCGAGCATTTCAAAGGTTTGTTTATTTTTTTAATTTGACGACCTGTCAAGACTAGTCTAGGGTGTTTTTGTTGTTGCTGCCATTGTTAGTTTGGTTATTACGTGTTTTTTTTAATTTTTTATCTGTCTCTCAAAATGAACTGCGTTACTCTGTCTGTCTGTCGTGTACAAAGCTTTCATTCTCTCACTCATTCACTCACTCACTCACTCACTCACTCACTCACTCACTCACTCACTCACTCACTCACTCACTCACCCACTCACCCACTCACTCCTTCACTCACTCCTTCACTCACTCCTTCACTCACTCATTCACTCACTCACTCACTCACTCATTCACTCACTCATTCACTCACTCACTCACTCATTCACTCTCACTCACTCACTCACTCCTTCACTCCTTCACTCACTCACTCTCACTCACTCACTCATTCACTCTCTCTCACTCATTCATTCACTCACTCACTCACTCATTTATTCACTCACTCATTCATTCACTCCCTCCCTCCCTCACTCACTCCCTCCCTCCCTCCTTCAGTCACTCACTCACTCCTTTACTAACTCACTCATTCACTCTCTCCTCCCTCCCTCCCTCCCTCCTTCAGTCAGTCTGGCACTCACTCACTCCTTTACTAACTCACGCAATCACTTTCTCCTCCTTCCCATCCCTCCTTCAGTCACTCACTCGCTCACAACCTCACTCACTCGCTCACCCACTCCCTCGCTCACTCACTTTCAACCCGCATGGGAAGTGGATCAACACGAGGTCCACACAGTCCAGTTGTAGTCTCCTCAGACTTTCCTCCACCCCTCTCCTCACGTCATCTTTGCCCATGTGGGTCAACCACAGCTAAGTGCAGAAAAAACAGAAGAAGACAAAATCAATAAAAATTCTACGTATGCACGAGTACTTGTATATGTACATGCATATACAAGCATGTGTGCACGTGTGTATATAAACAGCAACGTAAGCAATAACAAGTCTACATATACACGAGTATTTGTGTACATGCATTATACAAGCATGTGTGCACGTGTGTATGTATATAACAGGCAACGTAAGCAATACAAAGTCTACATATACACGAGTATTTGTATGTGTACATACATAATATACAAGCATGTGTGCACGTGTGTATATAATAATAATAATAATAATAATAATAATAATAATAATAATAATAATAATAATAATAATAATAACAACAACAACAACAACAAACAACAACAACAACAACAACAACAACAACAATAATAATAATAATAATAATAAATAATAATAATAATAATAATAATAATAATAATAATAGTGAATCATTTACACAGCGCAGAAGTGGAGCTCTATGCGGTTAAGAACAACAAAAATTAAAAGCAAGAAATTCAACAACAAAAACAAATAATCGCTCACACACATGCAAATAGGCATACACCCCCCACCCCCACCCCCCACCCCCCACCCCCCACCCACACATACACGCAGGCACGAACGTACGCACACATACACACACGCGCACGCGCGCGCGCACGCACACACACATACACACACACACACACACACCATTACCATCACCACCACTCACCCCACCCAAGAACACAATACATAATGCAATCAGCAACATAAGCAATACAAATTCTACATATACACGAGTACTTGTATGTGTACGTGCACATTATTATACGCATTATTATGTGCAAATTATATGTAACAGCAACATAAATAAACAATAACAATAGCAGCGAAGACAGTGACAACAACAACGACAACGAAGACTAGAAAAAAACAATCACAACACGATGGCAGACAGACAGACAGACAGACAGACAGACAGACAGACAGACAGACAGACAGACAGACAAAGAGGTTTGCATTTTATCTTCGTAATGGTTCAAAGACGCAACAAACAACAACAACAACAACAACAACAACAACAACAACAATAATAATAATAATAATAATAATAATAATAATAATAATAATAATAATAATAACGACGACGACGACGACGACGACGACGACAACAACAACAACCAGAACAACAACAACCACAGCAACAACAATAGCAGCATCAACACATTAATGAATCAAAGTACAAAAAAATGGAAACGTACAAAATGTCTCGCACATGCACGTGTATTAAGTATTAGGTACTTTATAGTCACAGACGCGTCTCTGTGAAATTCGGGTTGCTCCCACATGGAGAGCGCGTCGCAGACAGAAGCATGCCACCCAACTTTTTTTTTTTGCATGCGAATCTTGTGTGACTGATGAGGGTGTGTGTGTGTGTATGTGTGTAAATTTTGACCAAATGACACTTTTTTGTTGCTACTGGGTTTAGCGTGGTCTAAGTGCGTGGGCACACGGGACCTGGGTTTATCGTCTCACCCGAAGGAGACACACACACACACACACACACACACACACACACACACACACACACACACACACACACACACACACACACACACACACACACACACACA
>CM065704.1:24112219-24114719 GCA_017654935.2 Phymorhynchus buccinoides
AGATAATTGGGGTGGGCTTCTTACCCGCCCATGCGCTTTTTACCCCGTCTCCCCCTAATGTTGGTGTTAACTTTTTTAAAAACTTACCTGCCACGTACCAAACGCTAACACGGGTGCCTCTTTCTTATAGTCGGGTAGTGGGACGGTGTTCCCCATTGTCGAGCATAGTTGTTGCTGTCCACATTCTTAAATACAAAGACCGACTCTCTGTCAGGTGTACAGTGGCACAGAGGTCACGCGCTCGCCTCGTGCCAAGTAAACCCGAGTTCGAACCTGGGTACAGGGGATTTTTTCCTCTCACTTTGCACTAGGCCTTACGGTCTGAACGTGGAGTCTCTCGGATGAGACGAGAAACCGAGGTCCCGTGTGCCCATGCACTTAGCACACGTTAAACCCCGTGGCGACGAAAAAGTTGACATTTGGTCAAACTTTACCCCCCTCCCCCTTTCCTTCCTCATCAGTCACAGAAAAATTGCATGCATAAAAAAAATTGAGTGGCACGCCTCTGGCTGCGACGCGCTCTCCAGGTGGGAGCAACCCGAATTTTACATAGACGCCTCTGTGACCATAAAGTACCTAAGTAAGTACCTAAGTACGTAGGGGAAGACGGGGTAAAAAGCGCATGGGCGGGTAAGAAGCTCACCCCAATTATCTCATGAAATGGAGCACATTTCAGTCTCATTTTGCCCATGAGACGAGCGTTAATGTCTAGCATTCGTCTCATGGGCAAATTTGACTGAAATTTTCTTTATTTCATGAGATAATTGGGGTGGGCTTCTTACCCGCCCATGCGCTTTTTACCCCGTCTTCCCCTAAGCAAAGTACCTAAGCACCTAAGTATGTATGTATTTTTATCCCAGCTTGCGTGTCATTGGATCTCAAAACCTTCTACATTGTTCAAACTTACTCCTATCGTTTCCTATTATCTTGTTGTTTGTTTGTGCTGTGAAACACCTGTAGTATTTCTGACCACTCTACACCAAAAAGCACACCACAACACAACACAACGCGGTATTTGCACCCGTCGTTATTTATTTATGGACGGGTACGGGTGGAGTGGTTGCTGGTCTGTGTTGGTGCACAAAATGTCACTTATTGGGTTCGAAACGTTTGCTTTCAAGTTTCATTCAAAATGACTCGGTTCAAAACTGCTTTTAGGTAGGCCTAACTAAAATGCTTTTGACGTATGTGCAATGCTTGTCAAATAGAAGCCAGCAGCAGCAGCAGCAGCAGTAGTAGTAGTAGTAGTAGTAGTAGTAGTAGTAGTAGTAGTAGTAGTAGTTGTAATAGTAGTTGTAATAGTAGTAACAGAAGTGGCAGTAGCAGTAGTAGTAGTAGTAGTAGTAGTAGTAGTAGTAGTAGTAGTAGTAGTAGTAGTAGTAGTAGTAGTAGTAGTAGTAGTTGTAATAGTTGTAATAGTAGTTGTAATAGTAGTAACAGAAGTGGCAGTAGTAGTAGTAGTAGTAGTAGTAGTAGTAGTAGTAGTAGTAGTAGTAGTAGTAGTAGTAGTAGTAGTAGTAGTAGTAGTAGTAGTAACAGAAGTGGTAGTAGTAGTAGTAGTAGTAGTAATAGTAATAGTAATAGTAATAGTAATAATAATAGTAATAGTAGTAGTAGTAGCAGCAGCAGCAGCAGCAGCAGCAGCAGCAGCAGTAGTAGTAGTAGTAGTAGTAGTAGTAGTAGTAGTAGTAGTAGTAGTAGTAGTAGTAGTAGTAGTAGTAGTAGTAGTAGTAGTAGCATAGAGTGGGGATTTACCCTGGGCAAGGCATCTCCACTGTAAACAAATTCTAGCCCAGCCCGCCAGAATAGCATCTACTCCCTCCGCAATCTGGCAGTCATGGTCTGAAATGACTGACTGGCATATATTTATCGCAGACGTTGTGAAACGACGTACTGTGCTAGAGTGACAATTTGCGTGGCAACAGGCACTTTCAGTGCCAATGGCGTGTTAATCTGATCACGGACCAGTGGCTTAAGAATAGATCTGCTCTCAAGGCTACTAAAGACTTTGCCACACTAGGCGAGACACTCGCTCCAGGGAAATAAGAAGCAGCTAGTTGGTTCTTGCTTGCACAAAGATTTCTTAAAGGGGCACCTTGACGGATGAGTTTTTTGTTGCAAGAAACACGTCGAGATCACCAGGAAAACACCCTTTACAGAGATCGCAACACTCACTTTGCTCCGGTTTCCTAGAAATCAAACCGTCAAATCGGCGATTCCTTCCTTGGCGGAGGTGCTGGAAGTCATATTCTTTCTAATGGCCGCCTGAGTCGCTTGGACAAAAATCACGACATTTCCACAATACAAGCCTTTGTATTTACAGTTTACCAAAAGGAGTTTCGCTCACAACAAAGGAAATAGCTCCAATTTTTGTTTTTACTGCACTACAAAGAAGAAAAAGCTTCAACCACTCTGAGTGTCCTCCACCCACCCCGTCCAAAATGGCTACTCACTCCGGCAACTCCGCCAAGGAGGAATCGCCGTTTTGACGATTTGATTT
>CM065704.1:24134719-24139719 GCA_017654935.2 Phymorhynchus buccinoides
GCCTTTCTTTCTTCGCGTGCCACTTTTAAGTCAAAGTCAAAGTCAAAATTGTATTTAAAAATGGACATTGAATAAGCAAACATACATGCTTTTCTCCTTCTTCATCAAGCCATCTATAAACGGAAGCATGGACCCAACGTGCATGCACGAACCCACAAACCATATTTGAACATGTTAATTACAATTAAAGTCTTGTATTGTTCGTGCGGTTATGCCCAGTTCTGCCATGTTTGCGAAATTAAAGTTTACATGTACATGTAGGTCTACGTTTTAAGATAAAGAAAATGAATATGCCAGTCATTAAATTTCAGCTTTTAGTAACACAGCAAACTAGTTAAAATAGTATCCTACAAGGCTTCGAATTGATGAATATTCTCTCTCCGTGGGGATACCGGGGGGTCTTTCGTAAAAATAGTTCCCCCACCTTCTGGAAGTTCTGTGCTTGTAACTTCCTGTAATCTGCCACTCTCTTTGACTCTGCCTTTTCCTTTGCTATCTGTCATCTGCTATCTTTCTGTCTTATAATTGGCCCATTCTGCCTTTAACCCTTTCGCCGCCAGCCATTTTTCAGCCCAAAAATACCTTTAAACTTACCTGGGTACAGGAAACAAAATCTGCAATTTTGCTAATTCCTTCGTGACATATATAACATTAGGCCTATCCTTACATCCCAAAATTAAGAAAATAGGGTCTTTGGATAACAGGCCCTAATTGTATGCCTTTTAGTGACATGGGTGTTAAACCATTGTGGTGCTAAAATGCGACATTGGCGGTGAAAGGGTTAAAAAAAAAAAAATCTTCCAAATCATTTTTCTCCTTCGAGCTCCTCCGAAATAGGAATGTGTCGGCTGTACGCAGCGGGGAGACCAGTGAAAACTGAAAACCGGACACATATTATGTACCTTACCCATTATGGCCATATCGCCTGGGAACGCAGAAGAAGAAGAAGAAGAAGATGAACGTTCTCTTCTGCACATGTCGATAGATCGATGGCTTGGAGTCAAAACGGACTATCTTTACATAGTCCATTGAAGCTATTTCGAAAACTAAGAACTTGTACCAAAACAAGACTGTAGAAATATAAAAAGCATAATCCCCATTATATATTATTTGTGGTTTTTGTTTGTGGCTCAAGCCACAAACCTATAACTCACTTTGTCGGTCGGTCGGTCTGTCTGTCAGTCCAAAATTGTCGCACATTTTGACAAAATTGTCGCACTTCAAATCGAGGCTACAATTGAAAATTAATTGAGGCCGCTCTTTAAAATGATGTATTTTAAAAGCGTACAAAATAATAAACATACGTAATACAGACACTACAACAGACACGACGAGTATGCGGTGCTTCTTTTGATGAGTATAAGTAGGATACATAGTTTTAAACGTTTTCCAAAAGATATAAAAAGTTACGAAATGGTGCAGAGATAACATTCTGGTTTACAGATTAAAATTATTGAAAATCCAGGGGAGGTAACTCATGATTGGAGTGGTAAAAATAGACCGCGTGCCACAAACTATTGCGATTTCGCGCTTGTTTTTTAATACAAGTTATTAATTTTTTGCAATAACATCAATACTAAGTCAATGGACTATCTAAAGATAGTACGCTTTGACTCTAACCCATCGAGATATACTCTTCTATGCACAATAACGCGGTTATTAATCAATGTGGGATTGGGTCAAAGACTGTACAGGGGAAGATAAACATCCGGTCTCTTTTCCCTATATGAGTAGTGAGGACAGAAACACTGGTTATGTCCCTTTGAAACGTGACACATTTTACACATCGATAGGCCAGTTGAATTCTCCGTTCAAGCTCCAGTCCGAGTTTTTGGATAGCCTCCACTGTGAATAGTGTACACGTCCGCACTAACGATAACTCTATCAGCCCGGTTCGCCGAGCTTTTAAGTAATCCATCTTACCCTTTTAGAATATCTTTGATTGGGTTAAGAAAATAATCTACGCCCACCCTCGGCTTATTGCTTCGTTTGAGATGACAACAGCTGCTGCTGTAGGCCGAATAAAAAAAGACACACCAAACAAATTACGCAAGTGTTATGATCGATGAACTATGCTCCATTGCGACTGTGCGAAGATACGTTGCTTTTGGTTGTGTGAAGAGGAACCCATCAAAATATTGATTATAGAATCCCTTTGGCACAATGAAGAAACTGATACACAACTGAACCCATAGCCTTCCCTCCGGGAAGAAACCAAACAGAGAGAGAGTGAGAGAGAGAGAGTGAGAGAGAGAGAGAGAGAGAGAGAGAGAGAGAGAGAGAGAGAGAGAGAGAGAGAGAGAGAGAGAGAGAGAGAGCAAATAATATATGATTTATAATTTTCTTAAATAGTTTTATATTATATTCGATAAGCTTATAATGTTCAAAAAACACACACACACACACGCATGTACACACACACACACACACACACACACACACACACGCATGCATGCACGCACGCACGCACGCACGCACGCACGCACGCACACACACACACACACACACACACACACACACACACACACACACACACACACACATACTCACACACACACACTCACACACACACACACACACACACACACACACACACACACACACACACACACACACACACACACACACACACACACACACACACACACACACACACACACACACACACACACACACACACACACACACACTTCTTTCTTTCTTCCTTCCTTTTCACAAATAATAGTATTGTCTCCTGGGGTAAAACAAAAAAGTATTCATCGTGTCGGTGCTTTCTGAGAAGCCTAAACACACAGCAGTTGTAGAACCAGGGATCTGTGACCCTCACGCTATGATTATACTAACAGACCCTCGCGCTGACTGTTAAAGACCCACCAGAGCACGTGTCAATATCACGGGTTTCACTCGTTTTCCCTCGTATAGCTGGTAAGAAATCTTGTTTTGACCCGCTTTGACTCCCATACAAATGCCACCAACTTGAAAACGAAACATCATTTTAAAGAGCAGCCTCAATTTAAGTTGGGGGCTATTTGTATATGGTATTAGGTACTTTATTGTCACAGAGGCGTCACTGTGAAATTCAGGTTGCTCCCACCTGGAGAGCGCGTCGCAGCCAGAGGCGCACCACCCAATTTGTTTTTAATTAATTTTGTTTTTGCATGCAATTTGTGTGACTGATGATGAGGAAAAGAGGTGGGTGGGTGTAAATTTTGACCAAATGACAACTTTTTTTGTTGCCACTGGGTTTAACGTGCGCTAAGTGCATGGGCACACGGGACCTCGGTTTGTCGTCTCATCCGAAAGACTCCACGTTCAGACCGTAAGGCCTAGTGCAAAGTGAGATAAAAAAAATCTCCTGTAACCAGGTTCGAACTCGGGTTTACTTGTCACGAAGCGAACGCGTTACCACTGTGCCACTCTACACTCTACATGGGTCACAGCTACCCAGACAAAAACCAAGGGACTTAATCGTGGTGGGTCAGTGGGTCTTTAAAGACACACCACGTCACGTGTCAAAATCATGGGTTTCACATGTTTTCCCTCTTATAGCTGGTAAGAAATCTTATCTAATCTTCCAAGCATAAGAGGGAATGTGACACGTGACGTGGGGGGTCTTTAAGAGTCTTTGGGTGGGGGGTGAGGTGGGTGGGGGTGGGGGTGGGGGTGGGGTCAGTTAGCCTCAGGGGGCTATCCCCATCCCATTTCATGTTTGTCTCAAAGTGTTATGGTCTGAGGGAATGAGATCTGTCCCGTGGACAAAGCACCTCGCTATTAACAAGTTCCAGCGTAGTGTTCCGGAAAAAAACAGTAGTCTTTTCTGTGTCTGGTGGTCCAAGGACCGACAGACAGACAAGACAGACAGATAATTAACTAGTGTTTCCTGTCGTGTTTCCCTGAGTACAACTGCGCTTGCGTCCGCGCATTTGCGTGCGCACGTATATGAGCCTGCATGTATGAGTGTGTCTGTGTGTGTTTCTGCGTGTACCTGTAAGTGAATGGGTGGGGATGGGCAAGGGTTGTGGATTTTTTTTATAATTTATTTTTTTCCCTTAGTAATGTATTGCTTTGCTTCTTGATTTGTGTTGTTTTCATCTATTTGATTTTGTTCATGAGGGCACGGTGTAAAAAAAAAGGCCCATTATGCTTATCTGTTTACCATCAATACCAAAAAAAATTCGAGTGTGTGTGTGTGTGTGTGTGTGTGTGTGTGTTAGAACATTATAAGCTTATGGAATATAATATAAAATTATTTATTTGGGGAAGACGGGGTAAAAAGCGCATGGGCGGGTAAGAAGCCCACCCCAATTATCTCATGAAATAAAGAAAATTTCAGTCAAATTTGCCCCTGAGACGAATGCTAGACATTAACGCTCGGCTCATGGGCAAAATGAGACTGAAATTTGCTTCATTTCATGAGATAATTGGGGTGTGCTTCTTACCCGCCCATGCGCTTTTTACCCCGTCTTCCCCTAATTTTGTTCCTGATGCTGACGTCAAGTTTTTCTCTAGGCCTTATAGGAATAACAAGATTGTGAGGAATATAATGTCGCACCCTGAGGGAATCAATGCGGGCATTCGCTCTTATTTTTGGTTTGTTTTTGCATAGAGCATGCTAGAACACGACTGACACGCACGTCTTCCGAGCACTGTGTTTGAAGATTAGAACAGAAGTAGTAAAGAAGCAGTCAGCCGTGAATGGCAGGCAGATGAGAAGAGGACTGTGACAACGGAAAGGGTCGTCAGCACATTAACCCCTTCACCGCCAAAGTCGCATTTTCGCACCACAGTGATTTAACACCTATGTCACTAAAAGGCATCACACTGGGGTCTATTATCCAAAGACCCCATTGTTTTAGTTTGGGGAAGCAAGGTTAGACCTTATTTTATATATGTCACAGAACAATCCCCAATACTGCAGATGGATTTTGTTGTCTACCCAGGTAGGGGAAGACGGGGTAAAAAGCGCATGGGCGGGTAAGAAGCACACCCCAATTATCTCA